>JBBPDC010000011.1:3812095-3823963 GCA_037974485.1 Hemigrammopetersius urotaenia | reverse complement strand
GTGTGTGTGTGTGTGTGTGTGTGTGTGTGTGTGTGTGTGTGTGTGTGTGTGTGTGTGTGTGTGTGTGTGTGTTCTGCCAGCCCAGGATTGAGAATTAGGTCAGTTCTATAGGAACTTGAGGGGAAAAAAATACCCGAAGGGTCCAGAGGCCTAAATGGGAGTGTAACCCCCTTAGGGGGATTAGTCGCTGATATCCATGGCAACCCTCAACCTCCCCTGGCAAATATATCTCAGCTGGTCATTTGGGAGCAGGTCATTAGCCTGAGTTTGAAATGGATAGGTAATGACTAAACCTGCAGAAATGTGGCTCAGGGACGGGGTTAGGAATGGACTGAGGACAGCTTGCAGATCAGCGACAGCCTTGCTATAGAGCTAATGGTGCCAAACTAACTGTCCATACACTCTGGGTCCACTAGAGGGTGCCATAGACAATGACGGATCTCCAATATTAGCTGCAAACTAATTGTAAATACTTATTCCAAGAAACAGAGGTCGCCCAGATGTGACTGGTCCTCATTAGGTTTTATAGTTGCAAAAAGCAATTCCAAAAACTTCTGAGAACAATGAAATAGAATGTGTCCGTCAAAAATAAGGAAAAAGATAAAAAAAAGAAAGACTTCTATATGAAGTTGTTCCTGAAGATCTTCCTCCTTCCCCAACACTGTTAAGTTTGATTAATATTGAACCTTTCTAAAACCCAAACAAAACAAGAATACCAAAAATAAACTCACAACACTTACTACGCAACAGCAGACCTAGACACACCGAGAAAAAGTGTTATTTAAGACGAATCTTAAATGAGTTCCACAATTTGGACGCAGCAACACTATATATAAGAAGAAAAGAGGCCATGAAGGGCTTTAAAATATATAGAATAATTTTATATTGGATATGGAAGGATGCTGGTAGCCAGTGAAGATGATGGAGGACAGGAGTGATGTGAGAGGTACGATTAAGGTGAGTGAGGAGTCTGGCTCTGAGATGAAGTTTCCAACCTGTTCCTCAGACTCATGTTCATCAAAGAGGGATCCAGCTTTTTCTTCCAGAACTCCAGTCCAAGTTCTAAATCTGCTCTCAAACCATGAGCACATGTTAAAAGCACGGTCCAAAAATGTTCTGTGTGAAAATGTGTAAATGTCTCTGTATTCAGTTAAGTATAGAGACCCGACCTAACCTGCTATACTTCACCTACACATAATGTCTCATCTAACTTGAAAAACTAACTGACAAAGACAAAAGCCTAATATGGGTATCATAGTACTTGGTATTGACCAGTATCCTTAGATCCTTAGATCCTTAGATATCATTCCGGTTTAGAAAAGTTGGATCTCTAGTACTTGACTGTACATCTGGGGTCACACCGCTGGCTCTGGAGGATCGGTGACCAGCACAGTTTGGTGATTTTTCTGTTGGAAATCCTGGAGCTCTGACTTATCCAAAGGAGTGTCCTTTTACATTTACATTTTACGACATTTGGCTGACGCTCTTATCCAGAGCAACGTACATCAGTGCTTAAGAAGTCCACAACTGTTTCTTACCTGAAAAACAGCTTAAATCCATGTCAACTATTTAACTATCAGAGCATCTGTACAACAACTGTCATATAATAATTAGCCAACACCTAACCCAACAATACATGAGCCCTAGAGAAGAACAACGTAAGTCATAGAGAAGTCAAGAGAAATAATTTAGCAGTAGACTAGGGACATAGTTAGTCGCTGAAGTGTTCCTTGAAGAGGTGGGTCTTCGGGTGACGCTTGAAGACAGAGAAGGAATCCGCCGATCGGATCGGAAGAGGGAGTCCTTTGACATCAGAGACTCAGAAAGTCATGTATTCAGAGAATGAACCTTTGTTCTTGGTCAGAGACTCGCTTCACGTCAACCCTGAAGCACTAGTGCTGTGCTGTTTGGCCAAAAATTGAGAAAAACTCCTTGTTTCCAGCTTCCTACATGAAAACATGCCACATATTTAATAATTGATAGTCATTGCTTTCTGACCCTATGGTCAAGTTGACCAGTCATTTCTTATGGGAGTAGACGATTTGTAGCTGTGATTTAGTGACAAGTAACTTGGCGGCAGGGCGACAAGCTGCAACTCAAACAAATTCCTCAGACCAATCATAGACCCAAGGGCTTCAAGGCCTCCAGCCTGTACTATCTGATCGTGTCCTTCCTGCTGGTTCATTCCTATTCACAATAGTGGTGCACAAAAATAGGAGACACTAATAAACTAACACAGTGATTACACAGTGTTAGACAGCTGAGAAATTTCTATTTAAAACCTGTTTAGCTGAGAAGTGTATGTTTTTAAAAGCTAATATTAGAATATATGCAAATAATAATACTATGAGTTTATTCCTTAATGTTTGTGTAATCATTGCCATACCTCTTCTCATGGAAGCCCAGTATTACAATGTAGTTCTCATCAAAAACCTCTAATAGCTGGTTCAGCTGAATGTATACTTCTTTAAATTAAATCAGGCGCTGCTGATGGAGTTTCACAAATCAGTGCAAAGGCTGTATGTATCGAGGAGAAATCTAGAAACGAACCTGTGTTCTCCTCACCAGCTCACAGACCAAGCTTTATTTTTCACAATCAAAACAAATCTTGATGTTATTGAATGCTTTCAAGTTTGTTTGCAATAATTCCAACGGCAACGGTTTGCTGTCAAAGGCCTCGTTTACACAGCAGGTCTTGATACTGAATTCTGATATATTGCCTATATCCGATTTTTTGACCTTCTGTTTACACAGTTTTTTAAAAATGTGTCACGGGGGCCGGGGTTAACCGGCTCCCGTGATTTACCTCGAGGGAAACACCAGACAGGCAGGCAGGCAGGCATCCATGCTCTCAGGCACTTTATTCAACATAAACAGAACAGAAACCTGGCTCAAGGGCTGCTACAAACATGAACGTGAAATAAAGCATGAGACGAAATGAGGTGATGGACTGATACTGTGATCCACACAGACAGCGTCCGTGCCCACACCACTCGCATCGTTCCTACCCACTGTCCTGGGCTGGGCTGGTTCTCTACCAGCCTGAACGACGCTGTCCTTGTCCAGCAGTCCTGGTCCCTCTTTGAGGAACCCCTCAGTGTCCATGGCGGAGATCCCATGACCAGGGAGACCCTCGGCTGGCAGGGTGCTCTAAGTCCCTGAGTCTGGGCCTTGTGTTCCCAGCCCTGAAGAGCACCCTGCCACGGGCCTCCCCGTTCGCTCTCCGCGGCAGTCCTGCGCGAGACCCCCTCCGCGGGCCTCGCCTTGGCTCTCCCCGAGCCCTGTGGTGTAGTCCTGTCCATGCCCCTCCTCGCGGGCCTTGTACTGGTGCCACTCGCTGCAGCTCAGCACGTAGGCCCTTCCCTGGGCCTCGTCCTGGCGCCCCTTACTCCCGGCGTCTCCCTCCGGGCTGTAGGTCCCTCCATGGTGCTACCCCAGGCTCTCCCCCGGGTCGGTCGAGCCTTTTAGCTCCAGGTCTCTGTTAGTGGGCCTCTCCCTGTTGTCTGCCCCTCTAGCTGCCTCCCCTATGCCCGTATTCCCTCACCCACCCACCCCAAACCCAGTACGCCCCAACAAAAAATACATGGGGGATTTTCCCCCTCTGAAGGAGATTGCCCACCATCGCCAGGCACTTCTAGCCTCTCAGCTAAGCTAACGGCTAGGGCTAACCCCACTAGGAACCTGGCTAACCAGGCTAGCCCTGGATCTACACTGCTTATGGGGGCTACCGTGCTGACGGGAGTCACACTGGAACAGACAGGCTTGGTTGACCCGTGGGGATCTGCTGCTCCCCCACGTTCGCTCCGCCCTTCAGCCCTGCCTTCGTGGGCAGGAAGTGAGGCTTGCAGGACCTGCTGCGGGCGAGCCTCTGGAGGCGTGTCGGGGTCGAGCCGGAGCGGTGGCGAGCCGGAGGAAGCCTCAGGCTCTCTGGGCAGTTGGAGACCGGGTGGACGACGGATCCAACGTGGACCTCCACGTCTCCGTCTACGCCGAGCCACGGGTCTCTCGGCTCGCCGGTAGGCAAACCTACCTGGGAGCTCGTCCGTGGCTGAGTCGGAGATGTAGGGGTCCACGAAACGCTCCGGATCTATGATAGGGAATCCATCGATCCACCCGTACCACAGAGAGCATTGTTCCTCCTAGTTGTCGTCCGACTCTCCACCATTAAGCAGCTCGCAGTTCAACCACCGACACTCCGTCGACTCCTCCGCGAGGCCGTTCCCGCTGACCTCACTCCAGCTGAACCCGTCCAGCAGGGCTACGTTGTCCACCACTAGCGCCAGGGCATTTAGGGTGTCTTCCCAGCTGAGGGGTTCGTAGCTCCCCGTGCCTCTTTGTGTAGCATCGGTCCATCTGTCATGGGGGCCGGGATTAACCGGCTCCTGTGATTTACCTCAGGGGAAACACCAGACAGGCAGGCAGGCATCCATGCTCTCAGGCACTTTATTCAACATAAACAGAACAGAAACCTGGCTCAAGGGCCGCTACAAACATGAACGTGAAATAAAGCATGAGGCGAAATGAGGTGATGGATTGATACTGTGGTCCACACAGACAGAACTTAAATACTAACAATAATCAGTGATGAAACACAAAGCAGGTGAAAACCAAACACATGAACTAAACAGAAATGAAATTCAAAATAAAAGTATTAAAACTAACTAAACAGCAGTGGCCCTTACCGGTCACTGACCGACCCGTTATAAAATGTGACCCATATCCGATTCGCTTGTTTACACTTCATATAGCAAAGGGGGGTTGTTACACCACACAGTAGCCGAGATGGACGAACATGAAATATGCTTAATGCTAGCTCTGGGATATCTGCAAAATTTTGTCAAATAACACCATGATTGTTGAAGGGCGATTATTGCAGCCTGCGCTTCAGTTATTATGGCCTCGACCGTTCAGAGGAGCGTCTGGGTGCGTGAGAGATCTCAGGATTGGTGGGAGAATATTGTGGCGGACTTTAGCGAGGAGCAGTGGGTCTGAAATTTTAGAATGAGCTGACTTTCGATTTGCTGTGTCAACGTTTGTCCGCATGTTTCTTGTGTTTATTGTTGTTTGACATTTGCACGCTTCCACACATACTTCCTACACGACAAGATGAAGTACTAAATTGTGGCAGTTAATGACGTGCAGAACGCAATGCCTAGGAAAATCCGATCTGCCTGTTTACATGACAGTCGCATCGGCACATATCTGATTTATTTCCCCATTTGAACCAGGCCTGAAACCGATCTCATAATATCCCAATGCATGCGTTTTTTTCCTGTTTACACTGTCATGGAACAGATCCGATCTGTGTCACATGTGAGCAAAAAGTCGGAATTGGGTCACATTTAACTGACAGTGTAAACAAGGTCCCTCACCACTCAGATAAATGACTTTAGTATGAACAGAAGCCTGAGACTTTTGCACCTGTCGTGTAGGCTTGGCTCCAGGGAGAGAGAGGTTTCCATGACTTAAATTTTAGTAAGAAACACGAGGGCCAAAACAAACCGGAGACTAGACAGTGTGAACTCTAACATAAAACAGATTTAACTCTAACAGATGTTGGGCGATACCAATTAAAATTGTGTGATGGCGGACCGACCTAAATACACATTTGACCAGACTAAAAAACAATGGCAACAGAACATAACTTAAACCGAAACACCAGACGGCAGAAAACAATGAAACCATATCACAAACCGGTGAACCATGACAAGGCAAAACAGTCAGGGCAGGGACATCACAGCACCCCACTGTATAAGGTATGGATTATTTGCAATATCTTTTCAGAATTTGGGCATTTTTTTACACCCTAATGCAACTACTAGAGCTCAAATAAACAAATTCACAAACTTATTATTGCTTGTTGTTCCTCCGCTCCTCCATGGAACACTGTCTGGCTCTGCCCTCCCTATACACAAAGTTCTGGTTCCCCACTGGTGGAATGAGCTGCCTGAGAAATACCAGAGCAGCAAAATCTCTCTACATCTTCAAAACCCTCCTGAAGACCTCCGAGACCATCTCCTCTCCTGATTATCTATCTTCTTGCACCACTCCTTCATAAAGGTTTAGCATTTAGAACTCTGGTTCTCGAGTCCTAAATCTTGAGTGTTTCAAGTCACTTTGGATAAAAGCAACTGCCAAATGAATGTACTGTGAAGTGGTGCTGTTGTTTTTAGTGTGAGCATACAGTAGAAAACACTAATAATGGTTTGATTGTATACTGCAACCCCTTTATTGCCTAAAGCAGTAATGGGACTCCCATTATTGTGACAGAACTGTGCAGCAGATCCACAGTCTGGAAGAAATTCTCCAGGCTAAGCAGCCCCTCCTCCGAACGAGCCCAGAATCCATCTTGGGCATGGAATCAACTATTTGGAGCAGTTGGGAAAATGCCCTCAGAGAAAGATCCTGCAGATCTTTACAGACGTAGAAGCATTTGTTCGGTCTGGCCACCTTACAGATGAAAAGTCTTTTAAACCTCAGCTCTGTAAACACTGCGAAGTCGTCCTCCGTGTTTATTTCTGGGATTCATTTTCTCATTATTCCTCGTCAACAACAACAGACTAGTTCTCGCTATCAGTAACGAAATAAACAGGATTGGATTAATAATTAAAACAGAAACAGGAAGTGACGGTGACAGATTTACCCTTTGAAAGTAAACAGGCAGTGGCTTGATTGAAAAATAAGCCGAGTGATCACCAAAGGCAGTGCCTTCGGCAAGATATCTCATTAACAGCTCACTCACCGCTCTGTTTTCCATACCGCCGAGAGAGAGAGCGAGGGAGAGAGAGAGAGGGAGAGAGAGAGAGAGCAGGCAAATAAATTATCCAAGTCAAGTTGCTGCGCATTCCATTTACCTTGATTACAAATAATATGGGCTTTGTCTTCCATTTGTGTAGTTTTCGGTCGTGTGCACTGGAATCCTTTCTTTGTGTTCAGCCGCGGCAGCATACCGCCGTTCCAAAGAAGCGTTACAAAAGAAACAACTGCTGTAGGTTTTTGACTCAGAGCTGCTTTGAAGAAGAAGCTTCTCAGAAGACCACAAGTTGTTTTCATTTGTTTAACAATGCTGGTCCTCCATACAAGGCCAAGAAATCCACTATCCAGAGTTTCTGCTTCGGACCACGCCTTGAGCAGATTGTCAGAGTGTGTGAAGAGGCCGAAGTAGAGGAGAGATCTCTCTGAACTCCAGCTCTTTCATTTCTCTTTCTCAAGTTTCTCTCTCACAGCCTGGTTTTTTCGAATCCGTATAAACACTGTAAAAAAACAAAGAAGATCTCCAGAGTGCGTTTGCAGCAAGATCTTAAAGTAAAGTGGCCCCTTATAGTCATGCGTGAACACACCACTCCACAGTTTGAATTTTATTCTCTATATTTAACCCACTTATGTAGCGAAGCAGTGGGCCGCCACCAGCGAGGGGCGCCGTGGAGCAGTGTGTGGAGACGGCACCTTACGCAAGGTGGCATTCAAACCCACAACCTTCTGTTTTCAGGGGCAGCTCCCTAAACACTATGGATGTGAGGGAATGCCTTATCAAATCTGCCCTTATGAAATTTCAGTTCTGCTGTCCAGGTTTATTTTCAGCCAAAGACCCCTTCAGTGTGAAAAGCCCCGTTGACCCTCACCCTCCAAATCTTCAAATCTGAGACAAAGAAGGCAAACATACACTGGTGTAAATGACCATCTTTGATCAATTGTTAGTTAGGGGTAGGTTATATGAATATATTTTGTTGATGTCATAATACACTTTGTCAGAGTTTGCTTTAATGCTTTCATAAGAAATGAAAGCATAAAAGCTAGCAGAATGGCTTTAAACAATTTGCATAGGAGCCTAAGACCAATGGAAGACCAGTCCATGTCATGTCATTTAAAAAATAAAATCAGAGGACCTCCTGGCTATACAACAAGGACCTCTGTGGATACTCCGATCTCATGAGAATCATGGATTTGAGGGCTGCACAGCCATTGGTTTTTATTGGTCATCGCATAACTGAAGGAAATAGTCGACTTGGCTAGTTTACTGCTGCCCACAGCGCCACCTAATGGATTTGGTAGTCATTAAAGCTCTGTCCACGCCACAAAATCTGTAACATATTTACGTAACTTTTCCCTCCTGGTTACCAGATCACATCCCTGAAAGAATGAATTCTACTGATTTACTGTTTTCACAATTACAAATAAAATACCTGGAATATAGCAGCTGCTTATTGGCTCCTGGTATACGTGTGCTTCACATGGACATGTTTTGTGTTTCTCTAAGGTCAGGAAACTGGATCAAATGCATTGCCTGTGTAAAGTTATTATACACTACAGATGCAGCAGATTAGGTAGAAAAACTCTGTTCCTATTGGGTGGGCTCAGTAGCCAGTAACCACCCACTCCAGCCGGCCTCGGCTCCAAGCTTTCTTTATTTTTGCGAGGCTGTATTTGTGTTGGTTTATTCGCTTGCATGTGTGTGTGTGCGTGTGTGTGTGTGTGTGTGTGTGTATGAGAGATATGGTGAGGATCTGGAATTCTGGACTCATGGTCTGGGTGGTCTCAGTGTTTAGTGCCTGGGAGAATGATCTCAGTCTCCAGGATTATGGTCTTAACTAGGGTTCTGGTGTGTGTGTGTGTGTGTGTGTGTGTGTGTGTGTGAGAGAGAGCGAGAGACTATTGAGCTCTTGGGGTGACCAAATGTCCCCAGGATGATGAAATTCATGAACATTTTGGGGACAGTTGGCTTCTCCCGAGAGGAAAACTGTTTCGCTTTTATTAGAAAAAGTAAAGAGGCCAAAGCTGAGGTTTTACTTTCCGGAGTTATGAGAGATAAGTATACACTGATTAGCCATTATCAGTTGGTTAATAATATACTGATCCTAACACAGCTGTACGATCATAAAAACACAACTAAGCCACAGACAAAGGAAAAGGAAAAGTCCCTCACTCACACACGTATTCTTCCACCACGCACCCAAACTAGTTCACCCAAGTAGTCCGTAGGTAGGAGGCTAACGGTGTGATCTGGGTGGGAGTGGGAGTGGGAGTGTTGTAAACTCGAAAATCATTTTTTTCTACAGCTCCATGGTCCAGTACCGATGCTCACATGCCATATTGTGAGTGTTTTCAACTGTGGACTGAGGTCAGCATGGGCGCTCTGACCGGTCTGCAGCTACACAGTAAGCTGTGATGTACTGTGTGCTTGAACACGTTTCTATTCAAGACAGTCTTCACCTTTTTAGCCATTTCTGCTACAGTAGCTCTTCTGTGGGATCGAACCCGACCTTCGCTCCCATCAATGACCCTGTCACTGGTTCTCCGATTGTCCTTCCCTTTGGTAGGTACTGACCACTGCATACCAGGAACACCCCACCAGACCTGGTGCTTTGGAGAAGGTCTGACCTATTTTTCCTGTTTCCAACAAATCAGCTTCAAGAACTGATTGTTCTCTAACTTCTCAGTGGTTTTAATGTTGCACCTGATTGTTGTGGCTAATATGTTTTTAATCTGTGTGTCATACAGTGTCAGAAGTCACAGGTACATTAGAGATGAATGAAAATTTGATGAAAGCATGTGATGATAACACAATGCTAATTACAGATCGCCATAGAGGAATGGAACTGAAGCAGAAATCTGACTCACACCACGACTGAAAAGGTCCTGCAGGGCTGCACAGGTGTTTTACACACCTGTAATTTATTATGAGTGTATTTTTGTGGAATTGGAAAGCATGCCTCTCTCTCTCACTCTCTACAATCACACACAACCAAAACTACAATCAAAAGTGCAGTCACACCCAATCGAAATTACATTTACACAATCAAAACTACAACCAAAACAACAGTCACACACACTCAGAATCAAAATTTACACACAATCACACAATCAAAGCTACATTCACAAGATCAGAAACCCCCACCATGGATGGACTTTAAAGTGAGGAGGCAAGAAAGAAAGAAAGAAAGAAAGAAAGAAAGAAAGAAAGACTGCACACCAGTAGTACAAGATGAAGACAGATGGAGCCGACTGAGCGGATGAAATAAACAGATAAAGACAAATGAAACAGGTACACACACACACACACACACACACACACGCGCGCTCACGCCTGCTCATCAGGCATGCTCTCCGAACACAGATACTCCCCTCTTCATTAAAGCGCAGAGAGATGCTCTCCCCACCGCACTTTTACAGCCGTGGCTGCGGGGCTGATAACACTCATCCTCCCTCTCTCTCTCTCTTCAGGGCACATGGCACTGCTGCCTTTCCCCTTAAAATGCCTTTGTTTGTTTCACTGCCTTCAAACATCACCATCTGTTTGCCATTTGATTTTATTTCTTTCTCTCTCTCCCTCTCTCTCTCTCTCTCTCTCTCTCGTTTTGTCCAACGCAAAAAGGCAAACATATCACGTTCTCAAATCCATCTGTTTCTGACTCGCCTCTGTTATGTTGCTCCGTGCTCTCGGGGCGACGCCTGCCGCCTCAGGCCGAGATTAATACAAGTTTAGCAGCGCAAAGGAGGAGGTCAGTCCTCTGCTCTGCTAAACACTGATAAAGTTTACTGGAACATAATTCCATTTACATGGCCGGTCAGATTTGAAGACTCACGTCGAACTACCAGATCAGGACTCTGGGCCTGCTGTCCATTTTTCAACCCCACTCTATATTCATAGCCTTTCTAACAGATATTCAAATTTTTAATGAAGAACCCCCCCCCCCACCCCACCCCCCCATTTGTTTTCCAGATTTCATGATTAAATGGTGAAGATGTAAACAAACAGGGTGGCGGTAGCTCAGTGGGTAGGATACTTGCCTCCAGACCAAGAGGTCACAGGTTCAAATCTTACCTCCAGCACCACGACTGGGTCCCTGAGCAAGACCCTTAACCCCAAGTTGCTCCAGGGAGAGACTGTCCCCTGTAGCTAGGGAATGGAAGTCGCTTTGGATAAAAGCGTCTGATAAATGCTGTAAATGTAATTATCATCCAGAGTGGTCTCTCGGTCTAAATTATTTGCCCTGGTGATGGTAGCGACCAGATTTCTGTCTTTAAATGCAACATTATGGAGAACTACTAGTAGTGGTCGTAAATACGTTGCCTGACATCTGAGATGTTCTTTCATTTTGAAATGAGTTTCTGGTCTAAAATGTCTTTTGTAGCAGAATGTGAAGCTTTTCGTGGTTGTGACATCACAACAGCAGCGAATTGAAAACAGACTTGTTGAAGCTCAGTTTCCATGTATGGACTGTCTGGCGTGGTGAGTACGTTTTTGAACTAAATAATGTTTAGACAGTACATAGTTTTACAAACAGCAGGGACATTCGTTTTCCCCCATAATATGGGTCCCCTGTGTTTAATTAACAGTCAAAACATACTTGAACCATGATTTCTTTAAGCCATGATTTCTTTTAACCTTTTTTCAAAAGCAGGTTTCGTAGCCCACCCCCAGGACATGAACTCCAAACTGAGAGATGGGGTTATTAGTGCAGGTTGGTGAAAGAATGAAAAAGAGTTACATTTCCTGCCGTTGCTCTTCTTGTGGACGTGCACTGGGCTCCCACTCCGCTGTTTCTGGATCTGTAGACAAAATGTACTGAGAGAGAGAAAGAGAGAGTGAGAGAGAGAGAGAGAGAGAGAGATGTAAGCTCTCTCCTACATGCCAACTTTTTGCAATAGTACTTAAGTTTGCTTCTGCTCATTCTCTTGCCTCGGGGCCAGACTCTGTCTCACTCCAGTATTAGACTCCAATTAGAACAGGCTCCAATTAGAGGGCTCCCTCTCCCCTGGGCAAGGAGAGAGAGCGAGAGAGAGAGAGAGAGAGAGAGAGAGAGAGAGAGAGAGAGAGAGAGAGAGAGAGAGAGAGAGGGAAAAAAACGAGAAAAGAGAGATGGAGAG
>JBBPDC010000011.1:3793788-3805744 GCA_037974485.1 Hemigrammopetersius urotaenia | reverse complement strand
TCACTCACACACAGACACACACACACACACAAAGCTACACACATGCATACACACACACACACACACACAATCACTTATACACACACACACCCACACACACACACACACACACACACACACACACACACATACATACATAGATGCAGAGAATGTGGTGCGCAGTGGAATGTTATTAAATGCAGTTCAAGTTTATTTGTCTCATTTATAACCAGTCAAACATAATAACCGTCCAATCGTGTTTCTTATGTCCTACGCAAATAAGTATATGTTTAAGGGGTGCCAAAACTTTCTCACACTCTTTATTGTCCCCGGCAGAATGACGGACACATATCTGAAGGACATCGAGCGCCGAGGCCAAAAGGTTTGGCTCCAGCTGTGCAAACTTACTTGAAGGCATGACGTCCAGACAGTGTGGAGAGAGCTGGTTTAGTGAAGTGGGTGGTTCCCACCTCACCAGCATGTGTGTGTGTGGTAGTGTGTGTGTGTGTGTGTGTTTCAGGGGGCAGCTGTTTGCACCGCGGGCCTTAAAGCTCCACAGCTGTGCCCTGGTTCTCACAGCCCCGTGGGCTCGTGGCCTCCTCGCTGTTCCCCTGCTGCTCTGTGAGGCGGGCGGAGCTGCAGCTCCTTCACCGCTGCAGGACCAGCAGCTCCAGGCTCCGCACTCCTCACGCCATTAAAGCAATAGTTCAGCCTCAAAAGATGTACTCAAGATGTACTTAATTTACCAAGGCAGGTTTGTGTCTGAACTTTTGCACTGGAGCTACAAAGCTGATGTAGCTAACAAGGAATTTAAGCTCATACTCCACTGGAGGGGTTTCCAACCTCTGGCAGTTCACGGCCCACCCACCCGACTTTGACGAGACCTCAGAGCGGACAGCACTCGTGTGGTTTCAGTTTATGCTTGGCTTTCCAGGGTTTCTCTGAGGCATGATGGCTGCTGGACTTACAGATGACCAAAAAATGAGAAAAACTGTCTAGAAATCAAGTGTCCACTGCAAAACAAACAAATAAACAAACAGACAATAAATAAATAAACAAATAGACGGACAGACTGACAGCCTGGTTGGTTGGTTGGTTGGTTGGTTGGTTGGTTGGTTGGTTGAGCATCATCTAAAATCAAAATTTTATCATATTTCAATTTTATCTTGATGTAAATATTATTTTATTTCAAGAAAAGTTATACAAAACATTGTTTTCCATCTCATTTCCAGTCAGTTTTCTCAAGTGTGTGTGTTCAGTTTTTGTAGTCTTCTTTTCTGGCCAGTTATCATCTCACAGATAATATTTGTCATATTGAAAAAATATTGTTTGCTTGAATGTCTAGACTAGAGCAAATATTTGCTATAAAGAATAATGGAGATTATTCTTTATATCGGTTAGAAATGGCCTAAATCCCCACAAAGTAGCCTCAAACCACATCTCGAACAGACGTGTTTATGTGGTTTCTGACGCAGAATCACATGCTGTTATCTATAAACATGGTTATTCATTCAGTTATTCATTGACTGTATAGCATGTCACACAGTTTCAGAAACCACATAAAGGAGTTTTTCTTCTATCATTTAACCCTCCAAGCCAGTGTGTGATGACAGGCATGCTAATAAGAACTTCAACATGAACTTCGGTTACTTGTTGAGTCCATAAGCCTTGGCTGTATACATAACCTTTATACAGAAACCCCCTTAGTTTTACTTGAAGGCATGACGTCCTTAGTTTTACGCGGACCAGCTCTTGTGGATTCAGTCTAACACGGATTTTTTCTGGTGGCGATAATACACTGAAAAGTTGTCAACCGCCATAAGAAGAAGAAGCTGCTGCAGCATGTAGCATGACTGCTCCGTGTCTTGTCCTCGTATTTTAGTGTTTTAACCCCCCGCCCCCCATTTTCAACAGTTATCTCAGTTTATTTAGTATTATTAAGCTGTGTCCCGTCTAAACATGTGGGTAGAGAGAATTATTTCTGTGTTTCTTTTGTGTACGAGTCTTTGTTTTGGCTTGCTGCACATTGCTAATGCTAACCGCTAATGCTAACGGTTTTTTAAGCATTAAAGTTTTCTGATTCGGTTTATTTATTTACCTTTCATGATTAAGGTTTACACTATAAAATAGGTATTTTTAGGTATTTTTACCAAAACACAACAATTCGTTTTTTCACTATACGTGGGTGCTTTTGGAACGTAACTCACATGAAAATGGGGGATTACTGTATATATCCACAGTGTTCAGACACATACATATATTTCTACTGTGTACAAATACACATACGTGTACAGGGCACAATATATATTTGCATGCAGATACAAATGTCTATATGTATATTTATTGTACACATGAACAAAAACACTGACACCACACGACAAGTCTAGGCAGGACGGGACTACAGAGAGAGTGCAAAAAAAATTACACAATACAATTTACAGAACTCACCGTGTTGACAAGAGCAGTAATAAGTGACCAGAATCAGTGCGTCTCATGTAACGACTGTTGTTAGTTGAAGTGCAACATTGGGCCGCTGGGCTAGAGATGGTGCTGATCCTTTCCGAGGGATAAAGGTAGGTCATGGAAAAACGGTCTTGTAAAATTAATCTTGACTGTTTTTGATACATAACACCATGTTAATGTCTGCAAAAATAAAACACAGAAAAGTGGGATATGGGACCTTTAATCTCATTCATGCCTCCTCGGCCGGGTCCCACACTGACTGAGAATTCCATCTCGCCTCTCCTGGTTAAACGAAAGTTACATTATACGTGAAATAAAACTCAAGTGGGATTTCAGCTTACCTCAGATATCTTCACGACAAGTTATGTCTTCCCTTCTGGCAAATTCGCATCAGAAGAGAAAGCTTTGAGGACTCATGTGTTCCGGATTAGGGTTTGGGTCTGATTGCACTTTGCAAACGTATAAATGGATCTTTTCAACTTTTGAATACCTCTGGTTTTAATCAGGAGGGTTTTTTTCTGCCTATGACTGTGTTTCTTTTCTTTCGCTAATTTGGATTGGGAAGCTTCCAGGCTATAGCGCTGGCTTTTGTATCACTCTTTCCTTTCTGCTTCCCACTGCATCCCATCATCTTTCTGCAGAGAGAGAGAGAGACAGAGAGAGAGAAAGAGGTAAAGAAGAAGTGTGAAAGAGAGAAAGACAGAGAGATGTAGAGAGAGAGAGAGAGAGAATGGGAGAGACAGGCAGAGAGAGGTAAAGAGGGAGAGTGAAAGAGACAAAGACAGAGAGATGTAGAGAGAGAGAGAGAGAGGGAAAGAGAGAGAGAGAGAGAAAGACAGAGCGATGTAGAGAGAGAGAGAGAGAGAGAGAGGTGGGAGGGGGAGAGAGCTCTTGTCTGAGGCTGTAATGCCCTGCAGCTGCTCAACAGCTCTTTTATTTTGATCATCACAGCACAATGGATTCATGCCATTCTGGCAACTTTTTCACCCACGATCAGCCCCAATTTACATACAGATAACAAGTTTGCGAAGACTGTTGATGCAACTGATCAAAGTGCAACTGCTGATTTTTTTTCTCCCCACTTATGAGTACAGAGGGAACGATAGAAGGGTAAGGCTATCTGTGTGTGTGTGTGTGTGTGTGTGTGTGTGTGTGTGTGTGTGTGTGTGTGTGTGTGTTTGTGCGGTGCGGTGCTATGGTGATATGATGATAATAAAGAAGCGCTCAAGTGTCATTTCTTGGTAACAACCTTTAGGCATAACCCCCCCCCAAACACACACACACACACACACACACACACACACCACCCACCACCACCCCGCGATATCCTGTTTACACCTGGAATTAAAATGAGAACGATATCTGCATTCAGGGTTTTCGAAACTGAGGAGTGTATTACAGCACTATCACACCTGGCTGTGTGTGTGTGTGTGTGTGTGAGTGTGAGGATGGTGTTGATCAGCTTGAGCATTGTATGACTACCGGTGCAGTCACAGTTTATTTAGTGAACACAACAAAAAGTAAATAGAAAGAAAGAATCAGATAAATCAAAATAATCCAAATTAAAAAAATTAATGGTTTCATGTATATATTTTTCACACAAACAATAAATTATGGTCATTAAAACCATTTGAACTAATTAAAAGGTTGTTTTAATGCAAAGAAACCAATGTGTCTGTTTTATTTCAGCTTAACCACCTTTGTGTCCAGTATGGTGGGTTCCTCCTCCACCTCTTTCACACCTCATTGCTCACTAGCAGCTCAACACAGAGTCTCAACCCATCACACACAGAGGGGCTGCAGTATCCATATTAATCTGATGTTTGATTATATTAAGGCAAGACACTGCAGGCAAAAAGAATTTGGACCCACCATTTCTCAGCTGTTTAGAGAAATTGTTACCAATGAGACCAGTTGTGTAACGTCCATGGTTTGCGGCCGTAAGAGACCGGCTTTCTCTGTTTATGTTGGACTTTTATTTCGAAGTTGTGTGTCATAGTAGTTTGGTTAATGTATTTAGTTACAGTGTTTAAGTTTAAGCACTTGTCTGTTCTGTCCTGCTTCTGTTTGTATTTAAGTTGCCAGGTTTCATGGTTTTGTGTTGGTCCACCATCATTTATGCCTGAGTTTGTGTGCATCATGTATTTTGAGTTTTGATTTCAGGTCTCGTGTCTTACGTATTGAATAAACGTATTGAAATTGATGACGAAAAAAGTGCCTGCCTTTCTGTGGGAGTCATGGGGATTTGTGACAAGTTGGAGGTGAAACACTACTAGCGGTTCCTCAAAGCTCATTATTGCCGTTTAGTTTAAGAGAGAAGCAGAGATCAGTGTTCTCTGAATCATTCAGGTTCTGTAAACGCTGCAGCATTTCTCTCATTCTGATGTTTCGTCGTTTCCTTTAAAATGATGCTTTAATTAACAATATTTTTATTTGGAAATGAGGAGAAATATTGTCAGCGGTTCTTAAAAACTAAGGCAAATCTGTTCAGTTCAGTACTCGCAGCTAGAAAAGATAAAACCTGAGAAACTGAACCTTTTTGCAGTGGTCTCTTATTATTTCAGTGTGTTTAGTTAATTTGTAGTCACTCCAATCCATGTTTTTTCTTTTTCAAAATCTCGCAATGAACGCTTAGCTCCACCCACATTTTAGTACAATCACTGTAAAACGCATTCCCTGTAGATTCTAACTACAATAACCACATAGATCTTCTCCCTTTGTACTAATGACGTATGACTAATCACACAAATGGCGCCTATTATCTGAGCTCTCACCAGTGATGCAGTTATTTAGTGCATTCCGACAGCCGTTCATCTCAAACTCAGTTTTTCTCCACATTCAGAACCAAAAATCTCTGCTTTGAGAAAACCTGCAGTATTTACATTTTACATGTTTATTTCATAAAGGTGGAACATGGACAGGTTAGTTACGGAAGACTAAGCACTTTTTCATCGACAGGTTCCGCGTTATAATGTTAACAGTATGTCGTATAATCTCAGAACCCACATAAGCAAGTCTATTTTACTGAAGGACTTCCTAATAAATTCCTAATAGTTAGACTTTATACTAAAGCTGAACTGATCAGTTAACAAAGACTACGTTCTTTTGCATCAGCAGGTTCCCTGTGATTATGCCAAATTTGCTTCCAAACTATGTTGTTGAATATCATCAAATAAACTTGCTTCTGTGGTTTCTGACACTACATGACACATTGGTGTCTATAACAAAAGACTGATGAATGTTTCATAGCCTGATGTCAGAAACAACAAAAGTGAGTCTATATTACAGAAGGAATTCTTTACATATTGCCCAGAGCTATCTATAGATAGATTTCACTGTCTGACACACTGGTATCTAGGAGTGTTACATAGCCTGAAACAGTTACAGTAGCGGAAATATAATTCGAGGCAGAAACCGCATAAGCAAGTCTATATGGGTTACTGTCCAGTTATCACTTATTTGTTCTTCACATACATGCTCTTAGAGACTTATTAATGAGCTTAATCTGTATAAAAGAGCCATAAATGGCATGTTACCGAAAGGGTTAGAGGGTAAAACCACCGATCCCTGGGGTCTGCCTCCCGGAATGGGTGCGCTAGGCCTCAGGGTGTTCTGGTGACCCCTGCGGTCCGCCTGCAGGACCGCCACTCTTTCTGAACATCCTGCTCCTCTCGGATGGCGTTCCACAGGGTGGAGTTACAGAGAGAATGTCAGGCAGCCCGGCGCGAGAGGAAGCAGCGGCCCGTGGGATAATTCGATCAGCCGGGGGCAACGCTTTCCCACGATTCCTCTCTTTCCTCCCACTCTCTCCCATTGTGCTCTCTGGCTCTTGTGCCATTATTGAGGAGTTTCGATATTGGGTGCGCTCGGAGGCATCCGCACAGGGAAGGAATGTAAGCCTGCGATTGTATGCGGCCACTTTAGAATAAGACGACTGCCTCTCTCTACTTGCCGGCGAACTGTTTTTGAGGATTTAGCCATCATAGTTCCCTCGGTCTTGGCCGTTCGCTGCAGTCCCAGCAGTGCTTAATTAGCTTTTGAGATGCTCCGGTCTTAATAGACTCAAGACCTGCTAGAACTGCTCAGAGCAAGCACAGGCTGTGTTATGAAGAAGAAAAAAATAAGGCCTGTGGATCAGTCACTAACGGGCACGCGGCCCACACAGAAGAAAACAGGAGAAACGGGGCTTTTTCTATTTTATTTTAAAGGAATAGTAAAAAATATCACATTCACGCAACGGGCATCATGCAAACTCAAATAGATGTGCTGGTGGCACTGGACGACACAGTCGGGTCTTAAAACATTATCAGTATGTCATGCGACGTTTTCTGAATTATCTTACTACTTAGGTCAATATTACTTTTTCATTATTTTATATTACTACTGATCTTTACTAAGTTAAACTACGATTTATGTCCTTTTTCACTCTTACTTGACTATAGTATTTACATCCTGCTTTTATTTAGACTTCATATTATATTGTTCCTGTCTCTGTGTGTCCATTTTCTCCCACATCAATAATGTTTTGTGATTCTGATTCTGAACTGTGGGCTTAAATCCTTAAAAACACAGGCTTCGAGATGGATGCTAATCCTCTTTTTAGCTAAGCAATGCTCTTTTGTCCATTTTTCTAGACAACAGCATGTCACGCAGTGTCAGAAACCACATAAGCAAGTCTGTTTGAGACTACCTACCTACTTTGACGTGGACTGGGGCAAAGGCATGTGGTTGGCATGATGCTAGTAGCCTCAAGGGACATGTGGCTCCATAAGGCTACTTGTTAGCCACGTCAGCCTTGCAGCTCCAGTGCAAAAGTAAATAAGCCAACTTCTGATGCCAAACATGTCCCGGCTGATCAGCCGCATGTAGTTTAAGGGGCCAAACTGCACACATGTGATATTTTATTTAGCTATTCCTTCAACGCCGCTTTGTGTTTGGTACTTCTGGCTGCGCGGGCCGGGAGATCAGATCGGTTCAGAAAATGGAGGAGATATCAGTGGACATGTGACGGGTAGCAAAGGGACACTGTCGTCGGAGTGCGCTGCCCCTTCGTGACTCAACGCACCCTGACAGCTTGCTCGCCGCTCCAGGACAGTGTCACGTTTTTTTTTTCCTTTTTTTGTGGGTTTTTTGTTTTTTTTTCATCCGTTTTTTTTCCTCACTGTCTTTTTTCCTCCCCACCCTCCATGACAATCGAGAACAATCCAACTCTTGAGACGGATTCGGCTGTTCTAATGTCAGGGCCCAGGGGCGAAATGTTCAAACAGATTGAAAGAAAAACATGTCAGCGCTCAGGGTTCACTGTTTGCAGTTTTTTTTTTTTTTTCACCCTCGCTGTCATTCTTTTCTGGCCGGTGAGATAAAAGGAGAGAGAGGGGATGATCGCACTGCTCTTGGGGCAATATTGCCATCTGCTGGTGCCTGAAAGGTGCCCACCGTCGCTTCTAGTGCAAAGTGATTTGGGAACATCTGACCTCAGCCTGCAGAATAATAACGTAGAGAACAAAAGGTTCTGATTACACCTGAAAGAACGAATGCAAGTTACAGATCTGCCCCTGTTTCATCATATATAAGTCACTACGAAACCAAACGCCTTCATGTTACCCCTTAAAAAATTACCGTAATTTTGACCATAATTTCCCATACAGCAAATTAAGGAAAATTAAAGGAAAAATGTACAGATTAAGGCTGATTAGGGAATACAATTACTGCATTTTCCTTTTCCTTTTTCTTTTTTTTTTTCCCGGCCTGTCAGTAACACAGATAACACAGATGTGTGTGTATAGCTGTGCTATCATCATTCATTTTTTTTTTAAATATTAAACTAATTTATTTAATTATTATTGTCTCTTTTAATTCATTAAACAGACAGACAAGGCCGGACAGTGCAAACAGGAAGGGAAGGAACATAAATATAGGGGAGGGGGAAAAGGAAAAGGAAAAAAAATAAATAAATAAATAAATAAATAAATAAACGGTTCAGGGGAGAGAGAGGAACAAAAAGGGGAAAAAAAAGGATTCCTTTTCCTTTCAAAGTTGCCCCTTAAATGACCTTCTGAATTTACACCATAAGTTTAAGATTAAGGGGTTTCACACTCATGCCTAAAATCTAATTTTAGGGTAAAATTTAGGGAAAAGTGCACAGATTAAAGCTGATTATGGGGTAAAACTACTGAAATTTCCTCTTGGGTTTTCAAATTTGCCCCTTAAATATTAAAACCTCCTGAATTAACGCCTTAAATGTAAGATGAAGGGGTTTCACACTCATACCTTAAATCTAGTTTTTTGGTAAAATTAAAGGGTTGGTTTCACAAATTAACAGCCACTTAATTCCAATGAGGCGGTTTGGTGTGTTTTCAGGGATTAATCAAGGAAGAGTTCAGCACATTTTAAGTGCATTGTGTTTCGCAGAGTGTGTAAGGAAAGGTTTTGCTGGAAGTTCAGCTTGAACCCAAAGGCAGGAAAATTAACCAGCACTGCAGGATTTAACCAATCAGATTTGTTCGTAGCGTTTATAAGGGTGGATGGAATATGGCAGCCACATGTAGGAACCAAAACTGTGTTCAAACTGGTGCTACATTCAATCCCAAACCAGACAAATGATCTGTGTAATGATCTTTAGATCAAGGATGGAGTGGCCACCAAACCTTAAAGGGAAGCTGCACTGATTTATGGATAATTTCTTCATAATTCAATGGTTAAGATGTAAACAACCCATTCAGAATAGTGTGAAACGGTTTCACTGTAGAGAAATGTACAGTAAATCCAACAGTGAACCAACATGTGTCTGCTACACTATATAAGTAATGATGATGGTGGAAAAATAAATAAATAAATAAATATATATATATTTTGGGACTGTTTAACCCTACATCTCACCGCCTAAAATGAAGTCTTAGCCCGAAACGTTAACTCAGAACTGTCAGAAAACAATGTCTCAGCACATTATGTCATCACTAAACTCTTCAGATGTCTGGTTCCATTCACTCTCACTGGTTTTGCTATAACAGACCACTTTAAATCAAACCCCCCTGAAGGGCTTTGTGAGTATTTTCAGAATCAGAATCAGAACTGCACAGACACACAGAGACAAGAACATGTGGAAATATAAAATATAAATAAATCCTTAGAACAGAAAATACTCGATATGAAACACGTTATATACGCAAATGGGGAGTGGGGGTATAAATAAACTATAGAAAAGTAACTTACAGTTCCTGTTCGAAATCACCTGACAGTGGCCACTGGTACGATGCATCAGTGTGTTCACTTTATCCCTGTTAATGCAGCTGTGACTTTAAGTCTAATCTCATGTATGCATTTGTTCCTTTATTGTGCAGCTTAGATAGTGTGTTGAACCACTTTTTTTTTTTTTTTTTTTTTGCCTGGCCAGCCCATAACCCCAGGTGTTGCTTCTCCGCCAGTGACCCCCAGTGCAGCCATTATTTTCTGCATTAATGACGATGGCGCCTCTCTGCAGCAGGAGATGAGCTTTGTGTCTCGCGGCATATCAATACTGATTATGAGCAATGACAGTCTCCCCATCAGCATGAGAAACAAAAAGCCGACGGGCTCCTCAAATCGCAACGCTCTCTCCACCTATTGATGTGATGGGGCAGATACAGGCTAAGCTCTGTTCCCGGCAGATTAGGCTACTTTCGCTGAAATCCACAGTTGTTTAGGTTTAGACGCCTTGCTGACATTCTGACATTCTGGGCACAGGATTGTTTGCACTATTTTTAAGAACGCACAGAGCTTTAAGAAAGTACCCTCAAGCTGCTATTTTCACTTGTTTCATACTGTTTGATCCTGTTATACTCTTTATACGGGTTATACTATCAACAGTGAGCTCAGGACTGGTCAAATCTCACCTTCACCTTATTTTATGCTTCTTATTTCTACTGTTTTGTTTGTTTCGCAGTGTCTTATGTCTGTTATACTATACGTACACTGTGCAACCTGAGCTTCGCCGTTTCGTCTCTCTGTATTCTGTATATGGTTGAGATGACAAAGTGCACTTTGGGTTTGATTAAATGTAAAGGCGCTTGATGAATATTTTATTATTAGGACTGAATTCGGTCGGGCCTTCGTTTTAAATGGTGTGGTAAAAGCTTGTTTGTTTACCACACAAGAACAAATGAAGATCAAGACGTAAATGGATCATAGTCGATTAATACTGAACTATTGCTAATTATGCTAATGAGCAGGTTTTGCTTTAAGGCCTGTGAGTTGGTGGTGAGAGAGTAGAAAAGGTCTAGTGTTAATGCGTTTGCAGACAGAGGAGAGCTGGTAGAAGCTGGGTGGACACAGTTTGTGCAGTCAGTGGGTAGATATAGTCTAGTTTTGCTATAAATTGAGCAGAAATAGCCAAATGTTGCTAATGACCGAGTCGAAATCTCAAGTTGCTGAAAAACAATTCCATGGTTGCAAATAAGTGAACTGCAATATGAGTGATAATGGAATAATTAACAATTAGAAACAGCAGAATGAATCAAAATTTGGCAACACCAGCAGACAACAGAACCCCGCATTGGAAATAAACAGTGGGAATAAACCACTACAGAGCAATGAGGCAACATAAAAAAAACAAAACAGCCATGTGTCCAGGTACATTTCATAATACTGAAAAATAAGATTAGACTTATCAAACCATCGACCTAATTAGGAAAACAACAGCGTGGAAGTGGAATTAATGAAAATAATTAGAAGCTTTCTGAGTGCTTATAGCACCCCCTTGTGGAGAATCTTCGACCTGTTAAACGTGAGAGAGTCTGTGAGTATCAAGGAGGGTTTGGGAAATGATTCACATCTAAAAGGTTGTGACAGTTTTTACTGCATCCACTTTCAGTGCATTCATTTACACAGATTATGTTCTGTTGCCACGGGGCAACAATAACTGTCATTTTACATAAAACTGGGGTTCCATTTATGACAAAGAAATTGTACCTTCCCCAAATACGGCATTTTACTGAGTACCGAAATGTTATATCACCGCTGTTGGAAAAGTAATTATATCTCACATTCTCTAATAATTAGGTCAAAGCAAACAGAATGTAAACATAAACACAAACGAAGAGGTCCGGGCTTACACCAAGACATGAGGAACTGATAGATTTAACAAAGATACGAGCAAAGCAGCACAGCAGGTAATACCAGTGGCAGATTTTTAACAGGCAGGTTTAAAAAACTCCGTCTGACCGAAGCTTATCTCTCCATAGTGCTGTCGGCATCCGTGGTGTCACTGTGAGGCAGGAGATGTCCTTCATTTGCTCGCGTGCGTCATGTTGCAGGTAGACCTTTTGTTTCTGTGTTAAACTTGGCATGTTGGTATTTACTGAAATAAAAGAAGACAAACCGTCAAGCCCCTGTTCCTCAGGAACGGAAGTTAAAACATTAAATAAGGGGCAGCTGGTAGCCTAGTGGTTAGGGCATTTACTCTGTGATCAGAAAGTCCGGGTTCGATTCCCAAGACCGCTAGGCACCGCTGAGGTACCCTGAGCAAGGTACCGTCCCA
>JBBPDC010000011.1:3773644-3788594 GCA_037974485.1 Hemigrammopetersius urotaenia | reverse complement strand
CTAGAGCTAGCTTCTGCAGCCGAGGATCAGACCGCCAAGGACCCCGCCTTTGGCTGCCACCCAGCTCACACTGCACCTGAACCCCTTTACCCCTCCTACAAGTGGTGAGCTCATTGGAAGCTTGGTGAATGGGTTAAATGCAGAGGAAGTATTTCGTGCTGTTCACACTGTGTGCTGCGGTGTGTTCACGTATGACCAAATGGTCACTTTCACTTTCACAGTATATACAATAAATGCAATATACACTATATACGATCTGTGTGCAGAGAAACATGAATTCTCTTGTATTCTCTTTGCTATTACAGCTACCAGCAAATGCTTCACAGAAATTTGGTCTACTTGGCCACAATAGCAGACTCCAATCAAAACATGCAGTCCCTTCTACCAGCTGTGAGTATTGGCTTTATTTTTTGGTCTTGTGGTGTGTTACACCAGTTAGTTTGCCAGACAGATCTAAAGTTCGTCTCAAGTGTTACCAGACAAATAAACCAATATCGTAATTGATGTAGACTAGAGGTCCCCAACCATGGAGTGACTGGTACCGGGCCGCACAGAACGACAGATGAAAAATTATTTTAATGATTATTTGAGTCACATGTATAAAAATAATTAGCCCACTCACTTAGCAAAAATGAGTAAAACAAAAACTTCTTTGTGGAGCTTCTTCGTATTCTTATGCTCTTGGTTTTAGTTGTATCTGTGAGAATATTGTTTTACATGAAACTGGTCCATGGTGCAAAAAAGGTTGAGGACTGCTGGTGTAGACTATATAGATAATATCGGTTCTGAAAATGTGATACCTGTGCTAATTTAGCACAGTATTAATTATGTCCAAATCATGTATGAGAGTAATTTTCCACGGTTGTAGTTGTTTTTTAATTTAGTCATGAGCTGTGATTGTTACATTTGTACATAATTTTATTATGGATTTAAAATGAATTATTTAAAACTCTTATCCTGAGCAACTTAGTCATTAGTTACAGGAACAGCCCCCCTTGGTTGAGTGTCTTGCTCAAGGACACAAAGGTAGGAAGTGGGGGTTTAAACCTGTGACTTTGTGGGCATCCTATTTTATATATTATATGCAGTGAATAAGTATATATTTATTTGCATGCAATAAACCCCTGACACTCTCGGGGGTTGTGTTCCAAGAGCACTCATGTATGCCGCCCTAAATAAGCTCCCAAAACACTTTAATTGCATTTTAAACTCAGCTTAACACATTAACCTTAAATGTTGTGCTGTGCTGTGCAGTTAAAAAGCTGTGAGGACCTGGCCTTATCCGCCACGCCCCCTCGTCCTCGTGCTTAGCAACCCAGCCGGAGTCCGAGGGGGCGTGGCGGATGAGGGCCGGACGTCACAAAAGTAAACAAAAACATGCAGAGTATATGTTTTTGTGCAGGGGTTTCTGCGAACAATTATTAGTTCACAAAAGAAATCCATTAAAGAGACTGAAGCTGTGACTGCTGAACCGCGAATAAGCGGTGGCAGACTTTATTTATTCATTCATATAAAATAATAATAATGTTTAATTCAGTAGTCAGTACTCCTCTAAAATCGAATGTATTCTGGTTATTGAAAGTCTGATTAACAGAGTATCTTCCTCCACAGCCACCCACCCAGAACATGCCCATGTCAGGGGGAATGAATCAGAGCGGCCCCCCTCCGCAGGCCCCCCACGGCCACAGCATGCCGTCAGACGGCCCCCCTGCTCCCCACATGCAGAACCAGATGAACGGCCAGATGCCTGGTAAGAGAGCGCTGTCCCACTCGGCGGCTCCGTCTTCATCTTGCTGTCGCTTAGCAACGCTGCAGGCTCCCCTCCGGATGAGCGCTGGGTGATGTCACCGCTCTTTGTGCCGAGTGCTGTGTAAAACACACTGTTGCATGAGGGGCTGGATTCAGTATGACTTTATGTTCTATATGTGCTTTTCATGCTATTATGTTCCAACGTTGGATATTATTCCTATTAGGTTTGCTCCTTTTATCAATTCTGCAAACGGCAGAATCGGCTGCAGAAACAATAAAAACACTATGGGTAGGGGTAAAATGGCATTTGGCTGACACCCTTATCCAGAGCGACTTACAGTCACTAGTTATGGGGACTGTCTGACTAGTATGGTTGTTGTTACTGATTTACCTGAAATCACATTGACTTGCATGATCTCTAATAGACTTATGGGATTTCTGACACCGTATGACACAGCAAAATAGTTAAATACTATATCATTTTAAACCCTGAATCTTGGACTGAATCATCTGGTAACGTAACATCTCTGTTAAGTTCCAGCTTCTAAAGTGTTATGTTTTCATCACAAACCTTGTTTTTGCACTTATTTTTTTTCTAGGACCCAACCACATGCCCATACAGGGTCCTGGTCCAAACCAGCCTCCCAACATGCCCAGTGGTTCCATGAACATGCCCCCCAGCAGTCACGGCACGATGGGAGCCTACAATCACGCAGTACCCGCCTCCCAGGGCATTCCCAGCCAGGGCCAGATGAACATGAGCCAAGGCCAGCCAATGGCCAACTACGGCCCCAGACCCAGCATGAACATGCAGCCTAACCAAGGTACTGTCCTGCTTCACCTGAGACACGTGATCTGAAATGTGCGAGCTAGGAAACTACGTTTTTTCTCTCATGGAAACCAAACGAAACTGCAAGTTTGAATATCAAGCTCCTCCCATAAATCATAGGCCCAGTTTTGCCTGACTGTCAAGGTATTCATCTCAGTGCATTCAGAAGAGCCTGAATATTTATGTCAAACACTGTGATTGATAACATGGGCACCAAATGCCAACTATTCTTCTGCCCTGAATTTTTTTGGGTTCTAGTGGAACTTGATCTGCTAATATATTAACTTAATTTGTGGCAGCATGTCAACTTTAGTGCAAATATATAAATGGGATTCTTAATCTGTTTCTCTGGATCCAATCCTCCGATGGATCAGAAATGTGCATGCTGCCCTTTTGAGCTAATCTGTAAATGGAGATTTAAGTAGAATCAAGTTTGCCTGCTATCAGCGATTCAGCTTTTAGCTGGTATTTGGCAGTCTTAGCATTGGCCCATTGTTCTGAAATGTAAATGGGTTCTCTACCAGTTGTTAAAATTGGGCAGCAATTGGCCTTAATGTGGCGCTTTACCACAGACATTTGCCTTTTGGTCTTAAGTACCTGAACCACCACCTTCATTTATTTTGGAGCCCTTTTCTTGAATATTTGTTGTAACAAACTGACAATGAATTGTGAGTAGTATATTGTAAACTAGGTTTATGTGGCTTCATTCATTACTTACCTGACGTGATTGTAAATGACATACCATTATTTTAATTTTATCTGACATTTATTTATTGTTTTCTTTTTTCCCCAATTTAGGTCCAATGATGCACCAGCAGCCTCCCTCCCAGCAGTACAACATGCCCCCTGGTGGTGGCAGCCAGCACTACCAGGGTCAGCAGAACCCAATGGGCATTATGGCCCAGGGTAACCATGTGATGGGACAGAGGCCCATGCCTCCATACAGACCACCTCAGCAAGGTTGGACTTGTCTACTGTTTCACAGCTCCACCTGTTATAGCAATGCTGCTCTGTTGAACTACACTGAACAGAAGAATGTCTAAAACCTTTTGAAGACTTGTCCGTTTAGAGAGCATCCCCTCTAATCTGTCCTAAATCACACTTGCTAAATCAAACTCTCCTCTGGTTCTCACTCTGAATACATTCTCAAATTGTAAGTTGGTTTGGATAAAAGTATTGCCAGATGAGTCTAATGTCTCACTAAAGGATCCATTAAACTTTTTAGTGACAATCACAGCACAACAGATTTACTGGCGTGACACTTTTGATGCATTTCATATGCAGCTATGAGAAATTTGCAATGTGTATATAACCACTCCAAGCTGAAGATCGATGTTCTGTTTTTAGGGCCTCCTCAGCAGTATCCAGGTCAGGAGGACTATTATGGTGAACAGTACAGCCATGGAGCCCAGGGGGCACCTGAGGGTACAATACATTGCCATCTTTCTCATTTCTACTACCCACCTGTCGCACCCTTGCTGTTTTCTTAGTGTTAGAACAGTTGAGGGTTACAAATCAAATTCTGGTTGTATCTTCCACTGAAGTGTCCAGTATTTTCTTTGCTCCATGCATTCATTCCCATGGCTTAAGGGCATTCAGGTATAGTCTTGGAGACACTTTGCCTTGCAAGGTTCTTATTTTTGCTGTGCCAGTAATTCCTGCTTCAGTTAAAGCAGAGGTTCTAGTGGCTGGAAACCTTGTTAACCACATTCAAGATTCACTTTATTGTCCTTCAAAGAACGAAAATGTACCCTTTGGCCCCCAGACAGCTCAAGTGTGAACAGACGTAAAAGTAAGAGCAACACGGCAAGTGCACCACGTACACTAAATTGGATACTCTGTGCAGAGGAGTAAGACTCATAGCCTTGCAATGGACAATTCAGTTCTTTGCCTCCAGCTTGTCTGGCTTGGTGCAGTTTCAGAGAGTTTTACTGTAAAGCTGAGAGTGCCACCTGGTGGTCATTGAGATGTGACATGGCAGATTGAACACAGAGTTTTAGTGGTGGTGGGACTCTGGTGAACCTTTGCAAAAGTAATTTACAGCCAACACCGTGTTCGTTTATGTCTGGATTTAAACGTGTGGGAAGATGTTGACACAGTAACGATAGTGAAGGTGTACATTGTCACCACACAGCACAGGGTAATTGATTTTATGCGTTTAGCTATTGTCACCTTTATTCTGTTATTATGTACATGTAAGGAATCTATTACTAGTAGTGAATTTATTATAATATATTAATGTGCCTATATACTCATGAACATATTTATACCTGAACAATTTTGTATAACGTATAATATTGTATACCTGTTTGTGTATTCTTTATTATACATTTAGTACTTACCTAGTTATACCAATATACATAAATAATACTGTATAAAGTATACATATTGTATACATATTATTGTGTAAGTCGCATTACCATATTAAAGACGCTAAACGTAATCAAAGAACAAAAATACAGTGTAGGACACCTCCCCTCCACCCCTGCACCAAAAAATATTTGATACAAGTTGCTTGTCTGTTAAAAGAACTAAGAACTAAGTTTCTGTCCGACTTGTTTAGGAAACTCCCAGTATGGTCAGCAGCAGGAAGCCTACCAGCAAGGCCCTCCCCAGCCACAGGCCTACCCAACCCAGCAGCAGTATCCAGCGCAGCAGGCCTACCCAGGCCAGCAGCAGGGTTATGGTGAGTCCTCGGCACCCGCAGCTCTTCTGTAGTAGAGTGTGCTTCGATAAAACCATGCAGCATGGAGGGAAAGCAAGGTGGGTGTGGATCTCTGATTTATTTTGACCATCAGCATCTTTAAGGGAAGTCCATGCAGAGATTCGGAGCGTCCTTCCTTTGATTTGCTCCCCGAGAACCAGGTGTGGTGTCTTTTATCTGCACCTTTGTGGGCTTTTGGTTGTGAGGTAAAGCAGCTTGTGTAGAGGAAGAGAGAGTGATTAACTATCACATAGCGTATGCAGAATGTTTTCCTCGCTGTGGACAGGAGAGGTGGCTGGGTTATGGCTCTAAGCACTGCAAGTGGGAGTGGGAACTCTGTCTTCATCCCTCGCTCTTTTTGTTTTGTTTTTTCTTCCCCCTTTCTTTTCCTACCTCCTCTAATCCTGTCAGCCCATCTCTCCCTCTTTCTCTGGCTGAGCCGGAGGCCTCTCACATCTTAATAATGAGCTGCTGGAGAATCGCACACACACACGCACGCTTGCGCCGCAAAGCTACGGGCACCATCTGGAAGACGCTCTCCTGAGCCCCCACAAGGTTAAGATGGTCCAGCGCACCTAATGATCCTGCGTGGGCTCGTTTTGAATGAGGAGAATCAGAGCAGGCCCAGTGTGTTCCGTAAATGGCCGAGCGCTCGGCCGGCCCACGTCAGTCTTAATGAGCCTGGGCTTTTTTAAATCAAGCTTTATGGACTCCTTGATGTTGGGCCACATTAGCGGGGCAGCATGCTCCTTGTGCGTCCGCCGTCGTAATTATATGCAGTGGAGTTCGGAGCCAGCCTTCCTCCTACTGCTGCTCCTCTTCCTCTTGCTCATCAGAGCCAGTGCACTGATTGATTTGCTGTGGGGCAGCGCTGCGTTTGAATCCCAGATGCCATTATTTTTGAATAGAAGTAAGCTTGTTTGCCTTTCATCTATAACTTTAACAAACAATTAGAAAAAGGCACAAAAGGTATGTAAAGCTTGGGTGTTGCATTAGATTCATAAAAGCTTTCGTTTAAAAAGAGACACTCTCTGTCTTTCTGGGTTTTTTGTGTGTGTGTGTATATGTGCATGTATATATGTGTGTATGAATGTACCTATATGTAAATATGTGTATCTTTAACTATAGTTTTGCACTGAAGAAGTAATGCAAGAGTTTATATCGCACTAATTAGCATCATGTACACCGTATCCCCAAATTATCATGTACTTGCTCAAAACTGTTGTCGAACAATATCCTGTAGACTTGCTTATGTGGTTTTAAGAACTGTATGATGTACTTTGATGTATAGAAATGGACAAATGTTCATTGCAAAAACAAAAAAAAAAAGCAGTAGCGGCCTTCAGGAGGTATATGTTGTTTTCTTTTATTTATTTATTTATTTTCTCATGGTTATGCTCCTGTTCGGAACTGACCTTCATCATCATCTGTTTGCCCTCTAGTGCCCTCTCAGGGTGGTCCAGGACAGTACCCTAATTACCCGCAGGGCCAAGGACAGCAGTACGCAGCCTACAGGCCGCCTCAGCCTGGACCTCCACAAGCCCAGCCACAGCGCCCGTACGGCTATGACCAGGTAAAGCCAGGGGAGAGTTAGGGTCCTCTTTTTAGTGCTTTAGCTTAGATACGTGTCCATAGAGAGATTTGGTCCTGTCTGTGGTAAGTAAACAGTTTGCATTCTTCAGCAATGGTCACTTCAACCCAGTCCTGAAGGAACACGGCCGAGCCAGTCCACTTTTTCATTGTGCTCTGGTTCCAAATTAGTACATTTCAGGCACAACACACAACTTCTTTTTAGTATTAATATGACTGGAAATGAGTTTATCGCAGCTGACGGTAGAACATCGGCAGGTAACCAGAGCCTGCCTGGCTCAGGTGAGTTCACCACTGGAGCAGAATAAACGAGTGAACTGGCAGAACTGTGATGTGGACTGGGCTGAAGCCGTAGGTGTTTAGAGGGATTGAGTTTTTGTTTTGTTCTAGATGATGATGGCACGGAGTACTCTCCTGCGTAATGCGTGCATGGTAATCACAGTGAGTTTTATATAAAAAGAGTTCACATCACTGTGCAGAGCGAAGCTGGTTCCGTTTTCCCTGAGCCACGCACACAGAACTCGGTGCTTCCTGTGTTTCTCAGTGGCCCTCGGTGAGAGGCCACAGTGTTCCTTTCATATCTCTATCTTTGAACATTCAGGGGCACATGAGGAAATAGCGGACCGAGTATTTCAACCCCTGACTAGATCTGTAAGAAGCAAAGGTAATGGTTGCCATGATGAACGCCATTGTCAAATCTAGACGTTTTGACTCCTGGCATTTTTTTTTTTTTTTGTTTGTTTTGTTTGTTTGTTTTGTTTTTTTTCCCTTTTTCCCTCCCCCTCCCTTCCCTCTTGTTCTGTTTTTTCTTCATTTTCTGATCTTTTATTTTACATTCTTTTGTAATCAGGGGTCGAAATAAATCTCAGGTCCCTTTTTAAAGGAACACAGCACACTCCCAGGCAAAATTAAGTGTTTATAACTGTGATTTATGCAAACACGGGAAAAATAACATGACCTACAAATCCCCAAAACACACTTGGCGTGCAGCTTTTTCATTCTGTCCCTCATTAACCGTTCAAAAACTGTTCGCAAGCTTGGAATATTGTCAAGCCGCTTTCGACCCCTGTTTAGAAATCTCCATGTAAAATACTAAAAATGCTGAAAATGCCGAATGGAAAAACACGTAAATGAAAAGAATGTTTTCCACTTCATATTTTGAGATGTGCTCGCTCTCTGGGTCACTCACTCTTACTTCTCCCCCCTCTCTCTCTCTCTCTCTCTCTCTGTCTCTCTCTCTCTCTCTCAGCATAAACATCTCTCATTCATGGTATTGCTGCCACCTACTGGTTAAATACATTAAACAAACTGTTAAAATCTCTGAATGCTTTTTAACACCTGACATAACTAACACGGTGGCAAAAGTTCAAAATTCACCCATAAAACATTACACACCTAGCATTGTCTAATGCCTTTCAGAGTATTTATTTACCCTTCCTATTGTTTCATTGTTTCTTTAATGCGTGAAGATTGAACTTGCAGTATTTGTAGATTCAGGTAGGATTTAAGCATGCTATCAATCAAAACCACAAGCAAAGTAGCACTTTTAAAGCATCTTGTTGCTTTTTATTTTCTTCCTTTTAGTAACGCCAAGGTTTATTATGATCCTGCTCATACCAATGTCAAGATATGTTGAGGCTTTTTGTTCACGTGGATTAAAAAGAGCTTGCCATCAAAAGATCCTGATTTAAGGGGATGAGCGCCGGCCCCCAGCGACGTCCTGCCTCTTCTGTCTTCGGCCATTTTCACATACGTTGACATTTGTATAGGTGCTGCTCATAATAAATGCAGTTTTTAAAAATTGCTGAGGCGCCGCATGAACAGCCAGCGTGGAGCCTCCGTCAGCAGCAAGGGGGGCTTTTGAGGATTAAAAAAGTGAAGCTCACACTCTGTCTGCGTTCTTGTTGCTTATCCACAGGGTCAATATGGCAACTACCAGCAGTAAACGACCACCGCCGTTTTTCCCGTTCGAGCGTCTCTGTGGCGCTGTCTTTTCTGGACCTGCGGAAGGGCTACCACTCTCTGAGACCCCTCTCAACCCTACTCCGCTCCACTTTTCTCAATTACGAGGAGATGGATTTCACCCACAAACACCTGAAGAGAGATCCCCCTCCCTCACATCCACTCCCAGTCACGTTCACTACTCACACCCTTCGCTCTGATAGTATTATTTGTTATCATTATGTAATAATTCTGTTGGTTAGTTCTTTCCATTCATTCAGCAATTCTACATGATGTACAGTACAGTGTGAAATGCTAGATTGGTGGTGCCAGCGGCGCAGGCTGCGTTCTGTTTCAGGAGGTAAACTCTTTTAGCAGTGAGCTCCTGGAGCCAATGAGAAAAAAAACCCCATGAAAACGTACTTTCTGTTTCTTCTAATGCGGCTTGATTCGGTTCTGGTCCCTCACAGTCCCCCAGTCTGTATTTTACCAGTTTCATCAAAAGCCATCTCGAAAAGCAGCAAAGCCTTAAAGAGAAATCAGCGCTGCCTTACTTAAAGAACACTTTCCATGACCGGTGGGGGTGCGGGGGGGGGGGTTCATAAACTGCAGCTTCGAGTCGCGTTCCTGTTTCAGCGCGTCGGTAAACCATCTCCCAACTCCGTCGCGTGCAAATTTATTTAGATGAAGCAATAAAGATGCTTGGGGGAGGCAGAGGGAGCCCAGAGAGAAGATCTTGCACAGAGAATATTCTACTTACATCTCAAGGTCAAAGATATGTCATGATGTACAAATTGTATTGTATGCTTTCCTGATAGAGCTTTCTTTGTAATGAGGATTTGGAAGCTCTACTTTTTCTTTTGTTTAGAAAAATGTGTCAATATTAGGGTTGTGTGTTTTTTTTTGTTTTTATTTTCTGCCTTTTCCCAAAAACAAAATGTCCCTTTTGTGTCTCTGGTTCCTTCCCACCGTGCTGAACCTTGATTAAACTCATCTGCTACTCTGGTGGCTCGCGTGTGGATTGTCCACAGGGGGCCACTTCGTTTTAAGTGTAATGACTCGGCTGTACATTGAAATTGCCCCAAGAGCGGACGGCCAGGAGTCGCATTCAAATCGGGCCGGTCGACCTGAGATACGAGGGGAAGCAGCTTTAGAGACCCGTTCGTATGGCACCAGCTCGACCAGCTGTTTTGTTTGCAGTCAATATAATGATGTAGATTTTTGTTTTCCTTTGTTAAATATTGAAATTGGTCTCCGGCCCTTGAATGTGAAGTTTCCACGACTGTAATATCATAGAGGTTATAACAATAAAAAAAATCGCTCTTTACAGCATTTGCAGTTGTTCGTTTTTTTTTTTCCTATTTTGTTTTCTTAGAGATGTGTTTCTGAATCCTGCTTCTGGCAGCACACAGCACTGCACAGTTTCCCTCTTCCCTGCCCCAGTACACCTGATCCAGCTCATTATACAAGGTTGATGAGCTCAATAATATGTACTGAATCCAGGAGGGCCCGAAACCACGCAGTGCTGCGGGTCACCGGGAGCCGGATTAAGGAGCAGAGATTTTTTAAAAAGGAAACCCTGTGAGCTCACATGTCGTATCAGAAGCGCTGCTGCAAGGATCACGCTGTCGAAGTTCGCGTCATGATTAGGAGAAGCATGTTGTAAAGCATTCCATTCTGCAATAAGTCCCGTGTTTATGGTTGTGGCCCTGGTGTCGTGGTGCCTGGTTATGGTTCTGTCCCTCAATAGGCTACATTTTATGCGACTCGGACAGACTGGAAGACTTCAGAAGTCCGAGTACCTTTTATATATGTGTCTAAAAATGTGAATTTGGCGAATATTTCATCATCTTGGGTACATAAAGCTACAACCAGTAATTTTTAGGCGTTTGTTTTGGGTGTTGACAGTGTGTTCCACAGTGGTATTGATATACAGTGAACTCCATTCCATCCCACTCTAAATGTATTCATCCATCGGTTGGTAATGAAGCTTGGTTTTCCCCGTTTTTCAATTTTTTTAAAGAAAGTTACTGAGTGTAGCTTTTGAGATGTGTGTGAACTCCGAACGTGTAATTCCGATGTATGTACATTTAAGACTGAAGTCTAAAACCAGCACATGTTACACCACCTGCACGTCGGTTCTCTGTTTTTGGTTTTGTTTTTATTTTTTTTATTTCTCATTTTTTCCCCCCCTTTCCCGTCGGAGGGGAGGGAGGCAGTGGGGTCCCAGCTCAGAATGTATGATTACTTTTGTGCTGATGAGGAACATTCATTTGGTGCTCTTGTATCATCAACTCAATGGTGCCATGACTGTCTCTGTTTTCACGACAATGTAAAGTTGTACATCATTGTAACTGAACAAAAACGGCTGAATAAATTATTGTAATTTGGGTTTTATTTTCACAGCTCTCTCATTTTTCTGCTTTTGTTCCTTTTAGCAGTTCTGCGTAGTTTGAAGGAATATTAGCCCAAATTCAGTTCCGCCAAGGTGTTCGCTGCCTGACGTTTCTGCTGTAGCGATGGATTCTTCTGTATCACACACACAAACTGGTCTCAGGTAGACTTGTGCTGGATATGGTCATAAACAGAGAAGTAGAAAAGTGTAAACAAAAACTTAATTGCGAACTGAAGACTCCGAACATGCCATGGCTTATCAAATATATGGGAGTTACGGATGAAGGATAAGAACATTCATTTTTTGAGCTGATATTCCTTTACCACGGTTTAATCTCTAATTCGCGAGTTTTGTTGGAAGCATTGTTTTATAAAATGCTCATTCTCCCAATTTGATGCTTGGCGTGTACTAATGTTTAAAAGCCCTTTAAATGGCCTGTATGTACCATCTCTCCATTTAAGTTTGGTTTTATTATGTGAGGTCTATGTGAGCTCATGTACCAACATGCTCAGTTTTTCCAACATGTCTGTATCCCTTTAAACAGTCTGTTACTCAGTTGTGCCTCGTTTAAAAAGCAGCCTGGGTTAAAACAATCCTAATAACAGTCCTGTTGGCTGAAATGGTAGTTATGTGTTAATAAGTTAGTTTTTATGACCTCAGATCAACAGTGACTTCAAAATGTGCTGTTCTTGCCATTTGATTTCCATGTATGGATTATATGGTTTGAAGAGTGGATGGTACATTTTTAAACGTAGTATTTCAACATTAGCCTCAGTGGCCCTAGTGGTGAGGGCGCTGCACCTGCAATCAGAAGGTTGTGGGTTTGAATCCCACCGAGGAACTCGTGGTGTCACTGAGGTGCTTCACTTGGTGAATGGGTTAAAGAAAGAGTTTCAGACTGTGCTGTGGTGTGTTCACGTGTGGCTATAAGGAGCCACTTCGCTTACTGTATAGCATGTTTTACCAGGATATGGGAGCGTTACCTAATTTCCAGTGCTGTCACTGTTTAGGAAGCGGTGAAATATTTGCAGTCAGAGATGCAGCGCTGCGTGATTCTGGCTTTAAGGATTAAAGCACTGCCAGTCTCTCTCTCTTTGGACATCTTCACAGTATTATATGTTTTGTAGGAAAAGAGCGAGTTGTATAAACATCGCTGTTAGGAGGAGGATGGAAAGGTGTTTGTGTTTTTTTGGGTTTTTTTTAAAGCCACATCTGATGAGTAATTCCAGACTCGTGTAAAAGGTTGTGTAGAGTGGAAAGCGCCGAGTACAGCAGCTCGCAGGTGTGATCCGAAAGGGGTATTAGGTTTGTTTTTCTGTTTTGAAGTAATTGCTACATGAGTGGCTCACACTGGAAAAGATGAACGATGACGGCGTTGAGCAGATTTTGTGCTTGTGGTAAATGTAAGCACACACTCTCAATGATGAATGTGTCGAAATAAATACGAAATAAATGGAGCTGGAAAGTAAGGGTTAGTGATGTGAACATGGCAAAAAAGGTACATATTCCTAACGTATTAGGAAAGTGTAGTGAAAATGCATTTTACATGCCGATTAAATATGTTAGGGAAGGAGAAAAGTGAGCTAGAAACGGAATAGAATAAAATAGGAAAATAAAAAGCGTAGGCAAATAGTAGAAGTAGTGGAAATATAAATAAGTAATGAACAATATACGAAAAAAATACAAATATAAATACTAGCTCTACTTATGTTTGTTACTTTAGTGTATTTTCAGGATCGTTTTGAACATAGTAAAATATAATTTTAAAAAAATGAACCAGTAATTAGACCCAGGTAATATCAAATCCTAATATTTTTCTAATAACTGAATCGTGTCAAATCCTAATGTAGTTTAATAACTAAGTCGTGTCATAATTTGAGATTACTCGCCACCTTCAGGATCACGAGTGATGTGTTGAAAGGCCAGAGATTTACACTCCTAAAAATAGAAGCGCTCCTCTTGCTCTGGTTACTCCACATTTGGCGGAGGGTGAAAATGTCACAGCTCTTGCTGTGGTTTCCCTGTCAGCTTTAATAGAGAAATGAGGCGTTAGCGGTGTAGATGGTGAGGCTGATGAGGCTGACCCTCCCTCTGTGCGCTTTTCTAATGTGTCCAGCTGCAGCACCGCAGCTCGGGGACGTGTCCGCACTTTTCCTCCTCACTCCTCCTCTCTCCAGCGCGATGGAGCCACTACCTGTCACGTCAGAAGGGGGAAGATACAGATGGCACGCCAGATGTGTGGTCAGGCTGTGAAAATGGGTGTGAGAGAGAGGGGTTAGGGATGGTTAGGACACTGGTGAGTGAGAGTGAGTGCAGCTGATTATGTGGAAGAGAAGCAAATGCACTTTAATTCAGTTTGTGACCTAAACTTGGTCCCTTCCCAGAAACGAGTACTTTGGACACGATTTATGACGTGATGACGAAAGCTCGCCTTCGATCCATGGAGATCCCAGTTCTTGACAAAATCCGGTGTAAGGCCCACCACACCGATGTGCTTCTCAAGCAACGATGTTCACACCCTCGTCTGCATACGTTTCTTCTGTCTGGAGGACTCCCAATAGGGAGCAAAAGATAAACAGTAAACATGACGACTCAAGAAAACATTACAGTTTATAGTGATAAATAGATTGCAGATGTATCTGTTGTGTTGCTTTAGTCTGCTCTTGAACTTGTCACACTATGTTACCCTGCTTCCGCTGGTTATGTTGGTATTGTGTTTTGAAGTCAGAGGGGATGCCTAACCTCCAACCAAACCCAACCTGGAGGACACAACGCCTGACCATTAGACCAACAGGGGCTTTAATGACCTTGCATTCATATCCATAGACTTGGACATGAAGTTGCTCCCCTTTGCAGCTATAACAGCTTCCACTCTTCGTGGAAGACTTTCTACATGATGTTGGAGTTTCTGTGGGAATCTGTCTCCATTCATTCTGTTGAGCATTTGTGAGGTCACAGTGTCGGTTCTAGTTCATCCTAAAGGTGCTGGATGGGGTTCTTCCTCACTGAACTCCTCCAGCGTGTCTTTATGGAGCTCGCTTTGTGCTCTGGGACACAGTCCTGCTGGAATAGAAAAGGTTATTTTCCAGAAAGTTGGAAGCATGGTGTTCTCCAAAAGGTCTTGTTCTGCTGAAGCATTAAGATCGTCCTTCGCTGGAAATAAGTGGTCGAGCCCAAACCCTGAAAAAGGTGTGTCCCAATAGTTTTCCCATATAGTGTATATGGAGGGAAACCTATTCTTAGTTAAAAGCAAGGATAGCATCCCCAGGTGGTTCACACAGGGTTAGTTTCCTAGACTGGAATTGAGCCTGGTCATGGCCTACACAACATTCTGGATGGAGAACTATGCTAGATCTTTAACTAATAACCCAGAAAGATCTAGTCTGGCCTGAAGTAGTGGGCATACTGTCACTAACCCAGCTACATAATTAGCTCTGTGATGGTAAAAACATTAACATAGGAATCTGGAATCTGTTTAATCTGTTATTTTTCCCTAGTTAATGGTGTCTAGGACAGAAAGGTATCGGACCAATAGCTCTTCTGTGGTAATGTTTCTCAGATCAAGAATCAAGGATACTTTGTCATCAAAAGCTTTGAACATGTATGTAGAGTCTGCAACACCATGTTGCGGATGTTCTGTGAGTCTGTGGTGGCCAGTGCTGTTCTCTATGCTGTGGTGTGCTGGGGTGGCAGCTTGAAAGTGGCTGATGCTAAGAGACTAAACAAACTGATCAGGAAGGCA
>JBBPDC010000011.1:3745525-3755860 GCA_037974485.1 Hemigrammopetersius urotaenia | reverse complement strand
TGTGCTCTGGGACACAGTCCTGCTGGAATAGAAAAGGTTCTTCCCCAAACTGGGTCCACAGAGCTGAAGCATGGTGTTGTCCAAAATGTCTTGGTCTGCTGCAGCATTAAGATCATCCTTCACTGGACATAGGGGTCCCAAACCCCGAAAAACAAGTGTCCCAATACTTGCTCATACAGTGTATTATACTCTATATGAAGTGAAAGTAAAGGCATAAAAGATGCTTCAAAATGTTTAAATACAATAAAAATGTAACAATGTACATGAACTATATTATGCAAGCCATCATGTCATAAAATTATATCCAAAATGAGAAGCAAAAGATCAAGTTTTGGAAGATCAGGCTTTAGAGAAGCTTCTTGAAAATTTCAAGAGATTTTCCATCAAGACCGCGCTCTTCCGTGAACACTTGATCATTACAGTGCGCACCTTCCCATCCGCATCTGAAATGTATTTTTATCCACATGAACCCACCTCTGCCCACGTTGAAATGCAAAGCCCTGCAGGTGTAAGCCAACCCACACATCACTATTATCGACCAGAGTGACATGCAGAGTAGTTGATACAGAACACAGTCTTTACTAGAGCTGCTAAAGCTGGGCATAAACTGTGCGAAATTTTTTTCAGTCGCGTTATTCAGCTCCTGCTCAAACTGTACGACTGAATCGCAGGGGTTAGAACTTCGTAGCTCACGATTCATGTTCACACTATACGGCCCTGACTGCTCACACTGTATGTCCGTACACGACACGTGGGCTCTTGTTTCCGCACCCCCATGTTGATATAGTGATGGGTAAACTTTTGAAGACATCTTTTGAACACATCTACTTTCATTAGGCAACATTTTGTAGCCTATTAGAGTTTTATCTAATTGTATTAGTGACCAATAACTACAGTATTTACTAGCCCAGTTACTTCTACGCTGTTACTGGAGTAGCATTCTAGTGAGTGACTTGAACATCTACCAAATGGGTAGATGTTGGGACTTCTTTCTGCTTTATTCAACATTGGTTAAATATCAGTCAGACTCTTAAATTTCCAAAAAACAGGATTTCAAACAGGTTTGATTTTCTTGCAACCATACGATTGCTGATCGAAAGCTGGTCTTGAGTGTTAATCGCTTCTCATTACCCCATCTACACAACACCACGCACGCCACACGATTTAGGCGAAGCTCCGGCTGACCCCCAAAATGGTCGCACGAGTGAAAAATTGTCTCAAAATGGGCCAAAAATCTCACAGTGTATACCCAGCTTAAGATACCACTCCACTTGAACCCTGCATCCCAAGACCGATATAGCCATGTTATAAATTCAGCGGAAGATGTCATGTGCTGTTATGACAGATTATTGAAACTTTCTCCGTAGTTTGGAGGAATAGAGATAGACGCACCTTATAAAACCAAACAAACATCAGATCGAAGGTAAAACAGAATCACTGGGGTAACATTAAACTCCAGTTTCTCCAGAGCAAGAGGCAAGGCAGAAAACACAGTCATGACTCAAAGACAGGGAGATTAATATCTGTAGGTATAAGTGGGATTACAAAAAGACAGGTGAGCACACTAAGCAGGGAGGCACGAGCAGGGCGGAGCTATGAAACCATAGAGAAAACAAAGGTGGAGCATAACAGAGTAGGATGGAATGGTATGTCCATTATCATTATAGTGAAATGGAAGCACTGTAGAATGTCAGTCATGGAAACAAGGGTTTCAAATGATTTTCATGTTTATATAAAGTACTGTATTGATCTTGCATTTATTCTAAAGTTAAATTGTCTTTTTGATCAAAGAAAGACACTTTCTGTTAAGATCAACAACTTCACAAGTTTGCACAGGTGCTTAAGACCCTTAGCCATTGCCTTTAACAAAGAACTCTGTGGCCTGGCTGTCGGGGAGTTGCCTCTGTGATCGGAAGGTTGTGGGGTCAAATCCCAGGACTGCCAGGTTCCCTTGAGCATGGTGCCCCCTGCTTCATGTGGTGAATGGGTTAAATAGTGTATGGTGTGTTCGCGTGAGACCATAAGAGGCCACTTTACTTCACTTACTTTACTTTACCTGAGTGCGGTATTTATTTCACAGCTGCAGTAAGATCCATGAGATCTTTACCTTGTTTTGGTCTTCTTACCAAGAAGTCTAGTTGAGTGGGGAGCGCTGCTCTACAGTCGCCTCGGCATCTCTGACAGGAGCTGCTTGCACCAGCCGGGCGGGACTTAACCTGCACTCTGAGGAGCAAGACTTTCCCCCACCAGACATCTCTGTACCCTCCCACACGTGGAGTGTGTGTGGAGCGGTGGAAATGAGAGATGCACTCTAATGATATCTGGCTGCCTGTGTGCTCTCCATTTCTCTTCATCAAGTGCTTGGCATTCCGCTTGCTCAGCACTTTATCGGGGGAGCTAACTCTTAGGGGAATCATAAGAGTTTGATGCTCACTCGCTGCCAAATGCCAACGGGGGCTGGGGAGGAGACGAAAAAAAAAGAGAGAAAAAAAAGAAAACCCTCCTAAGAAAAGATCTCCCGAATTCCTTGGCTCAATATTTAAGTAAGCTCTCCATGGTTACGTTCCCTGCTGCTTTAAAGGAGCCTCGCACCCCAAATTCATATTATTCCCTGTGGTTCCGTGCCCCCCAAAAAGTTCGGAAAAGTGTTGCCGCAGGTTTACCGGGCCGTGTTAGACTGGAAGATAAGCTAATGATGTATTAGCAAGCATGGAACCGTGCACCTCTACACTAGCATCACAGAGTCAGATGGTCTACGTGGTATAAACAGTCTGCAGTTGGAGTTGTTGCCGGACCATCTGCAGTGCCGGCTGCTACACGATTTCAAAGGACCTGTCACAAAGCGTTGGCAGTGGGGAGTCATTCTTTTTCAGATGGAAACCATGACATGCATTAATGACCAGACATATTGAAGTGACAGGCTAAGGCCGCACCAATAAATAGCTTGTCCAGTGTGGAACATTGCCAGCAGAGTTTTATTAGATGGTCCGTGGCCAAGATGTGGATGATCTCAGCTCTCCAAATGATTGCTAAAAGAATCTTAAAGGAACCTCGGAGCTTAAAGGCAGTTTTGCAAAGACATTTTGGTCTCTTATTGGACCTACGAGGCTTACAGTTAAAAGTAGCTTATATCGTTATCACAAATGGAAGCCTAGCTTGGTTGTGAAAGTTAGTTCACAACAAAGTTGATACATTTATACATAGATGAATTCTGTTTGGCTTTAACAAAATTAAACTCTTGAAGACTGAGACTCTTGAAGCCTCTCAGTATCGGTTATCGATCTTATTTGGTTGTGTTCCAAATCAGTTGTAGAAAATTGAAGAATTATGTGATCCTACAAGCCTCTTAGGCTTTAACTCAACCACCATTGACTTTTCTAAGCTTCTCAGTCTGAAACTGAAGACAATTTAGTGAAGTTTGCCACATGTGAACACACCACAGCACACATTGTCAACAGTGTGAGATTCTTCTCTGTATTTAACCCATTCACCAAGTGAAGCAGCGGGCAGCCAGGAGCACAGATTCTGCAGTATCTGCAGTTGAAACTAAAGCTAAGTTGCTCTTTCAAAAAAGACCCATCACAAAGCGTTGGCAGTGGGGAGTAATTCTTTTTCAGACAGAAACCATGACATGCATTAATGACCAGACATATTGAAGTGACAGGCCGTAAATAGCTTGTCCAGTGTGGAATATTGCCAGCAGAGTTTTATTAGATGGTTCAAGGCCAAGATGTGGATGATCCCAGCTCTCCAAATGATTGCTAAAAGTATCTTAAAGGGATAACCTCTCCTGACCTTAAATAAGGTTGGTTCATACCCTTTTGGTATCCAATAGGAGCTCAAGGGTAACAGTTAAAAGTAGCTTATATCATTGCTTACCACCACTGTTAGCTCTTTTACATGTAAAAACGTTACATGTAAAATATAGGACTGGGCAAGTTAACACATTATTTACTTAACACCGATAATTACTTAATCGCGCATTAAAACAGGTTTTTATTACTATTATTTATTACTATTACTATACTATACTATAACTTTTACTTTACCTCACTCTAACAGGAACTCTCTACTGAACGCAGACTGTTTCTGCTGCTCCCTGATTTAGGAAAAAAGGGACCTGTTAAAAAAAACAAAAAAAAACAGATTTATAAATGTTATAAATGTGAACTCGCTGTTTCTCGGAAGGGGCTCGGGGCTCTGAACTCGTTCTACACCTACACCTTAATTTGATTACATTAAAGTTAAACTGTGTTAAAGTGAAAACTGTTGTTAAAAAGGTCTTTTTTTGTTTAAAGTGTTAGTAAACCAAAGGTTCTTTCACTTTTGTTCATATAGCAGTACTTTAAAAAAGTTCAACAGATCAACAGTGAGAGTATAAAAGGGGGGGTGTTACCATTAGTGTTGTTTTTGGCTAAATGTGTTCATTTTAGTTTTATCTAGTCTTTGCGTCAAGCTGTCATTTTAGATTTTATGAGTCACATCTATACTCTTTTTAGTCTAGTCAAGGTTCAGTCGACTAAAAGACTGAGCATTTTAGTCTTATTTTAGTCAGAATCATCCACGACTGTTCTCATCTAGCTAGAGTCAATGTAAACTGATGACATTTTAGTCTAGTTTTAGTCAATGAATGTTGTATTTTAGCCTCTTTTTTAATGCAAAATGAAAAATTTTTTAGTCAAAACTATTTCGCAATTCAAACAAGGTTATCTTATTATATTATTGTTACTTTATAGACTCAAGAATACTGTACATCCACTCCAGACATGGAAGACACTCTGATTTGAATTTACGACATTTATTTTGCCAACCAAACATGTCAGAGCTTAGAAGTACATACACATAAATTTAAATAAAATAAATAAATAACATCACTTCACTAAAAAGTGCAAATAAAATGAAAATGTGTGTCTGTCACCATAAAACCCACATTTGTAAAACTGCTAAAAGTCTTTATATATATAACTGCTTCTCCTTTAGGTTCGGGAGTTCACATGCAGTATCTAGTGTCGAAACTAAAGCTAAGTTGCTCTTTCGAAAAGCTTGTAAGTCCTGAATAAGCAGATTCGCTTACAGTCAGGTCCACAAGTAGCTCTGCAAGTAGCTTGATACAAATGAGCCTGATAGAGACATCGCCTGACAACAGCAAGATCCGACAGACCGACATCAGTCATGTAACAATGGGGCCTCAATGTGTTTCGTAATGCCCTGGCAGCTCAGCACTAACTAACAGTGCCCAGCAGTTAAGATTTCCGTTGTTAGCTTAATGGCATTAATAACACTGGTGCAGACTTAGCGCTCACATTAATGATGATGGAATCCTCGTTAATCTATCATCCCACACTGCAAGCCACCCCGGACACAAGAACGCATCACTCGAGGATTACCATGATGAGCTCTTTCCACCAGGGCACTGCAAACACCTGCCAAAATATTGGCAATTAGAGGCTAATTAGTTGCGAGTGTTTTCTGAGTAAAAGCAAAGGAGCTGTTTATTTATTTATTTACCCCCCCACCCCCCTTCATGTTGCCGCTTGCTGTCTGCTGCTATATTGTTCCCCTCAGGTGCTTTGCATCCTTCGAACGGAACAAGTGCCCTGGATCATCATATGCAAATGATTTATTAATTACCCCCAACATAATGGCCACATTTTAGACATCAAAGCCGGATCCTGCCTCATCAGGTAGCCTCTTGGAACGAGACCCGGGCCTCGAACGCCTGCGTGTGCACTTTCTCAGACGTTGTTTACAGTAGGAGGAGAGGAGAAAAACAAGGTCTGAGACGTCTGACGAATGTACATCTTCCTTATAAGGTTTAAGTACACTGCAGTAACATTTAGTTTTATTTCATGTATTATTGAATGCAAGGCTGTCATTATGAAGCACCATCTAAAGCATTGTTCTTATAGTCTCAGCTGTAAACTGGTGGATGGCCAAATGGGAAGGATACTTGCCTCTGGACCAAGAGGTCAAGAGCACCACCACTGGGTTCCTGGTTGCTCCAGGGAGACTGTCCCCTGAAGTAGGGAATGGAAGTCGCTTAGGCGTCTGATAAATGCCGTAAATGTAAATTTGCTATGAGACAGGAATGTTTTCATGCAGTCGCTGTGGCCTGTATTAACCCGCAGACTCAAACACACTGTAATCCCCGGATGAAAACATCTCCTATCGAGAGCCGGTAGCGAATCCAAAGGTATTCTTTGCAAAACGGCACAGTCTCAAGTGAGTAATTAACTGAAGCATCTCCTTTGATGGCGAGCTGATGATTTCAGAATGTTTCCTCTCCTCCTGCACCTCGCGCAAGTAATTATTACAAAATTGAAAGAAATTACCAAATTAAACACACTCTAAGATAAAGGCCTCAGTCGGGCGCCGCTGCAGGGAGCAGGCTGGATTTGGGGGCCGCTAAAACTTTCAAACAGCAGCACAGAGTCACGTCCAAGTGAGCAAATGCCTTTCTTCTGAAATCAAGGGTACTACTAAAAGGGATCTTGTCCCACTTTGCTACAGTGATATACATATATATATATATACATAAGTATACATAAGTATACAGTCTTGTGCAAAAGATTGTCCACCCCTCGATAAATAACATATTGATCATGTTTTAATTGAAAAGATGTAAACAGAGTCTCTCTAGGAAACAGAAAAAATGCACAATATTTTCAGCAAACATTGATGCATAGTTACTTTTTATGTCATAAATTGAACAAAGATAAAATAATAAAAACATTATTGTAGCACTCTGCCAAAGTTTGGGCACCCTACATAATCAGTGCTTAGTAACACCTCAGATATCACAGCTTGCAAACGCTTTTTATAGCCAACTAAAGTCTTCCAATTCAGGCTGCTACTTCTATAATGTTCTTTGGTCATCTTGCATGCACAGCTCGTTTAAGATATACTAACACATTCTCAATGATGTTTAAATCAGGGGACTGTGAGGGCCATTTCAAAACCTTTCAAACTCTTGAGGTAGTGTATGGTGGATTTCTAGGTATATTTAGGATCATTGTCCTGTTGTAGACGCCATCCTCTTTTCAGCTTCGGCTTTTTTACAGGTGGTATGATGTTTGCTACCAGAATTTGCTGGTATTTAGTGGAATCCATTCTCCCTTCCACCCGTGCAATGTTTCCTGTGCCACTGGCTGCAATACAACCCCAAAGCATGATAGATCCACCCCCATGCTTAATAGCCAGCAAGGTGTGGTCTTGTGGTGTCTGTTTCTGTTCTTGCACTGTGGGCCTGGAGGAGCGTTGTTTTATTTCACTGTGTACCACAACACCTACTTGATGACTTGACTACTCTGGAGGAACTCCTTCTCTAAAGGGTCTTGACACACTGGCTAGACTTGTGTCAAGTGATGTATCTAGAACCTCCAGAAGGCCAATAATGATTGTTAATCAAAGCATCATTGGTTGATTCCACTGTCATTTCCTAATTATGGTATATAATCAATCCAGAACCTGTAGATCTAACCAATGTGCAAGCTCTCTTGGCTGTATCTACTTAGATACCAGAGAGTAGAAATACTGACTGTAAAATTTACAGTTGAGTGTTTCAAGAATTGAACCCTTTTGTTTAATTAAAAGAATTTAAACTACATTTAAAAATAAAATTGTAGTATTACCACCAGAAAGCTTAATAAAAACTAAATAAAAACATGATTTCAATAAATACAAAGCATGTCGCCTTTAGTTTCCTGAATTCTTTAGGCATCCTGGAGGGTTCTGAGAGTTCCCCAATGTTTTTTTGTCCATCCAAAGCTGCTACGCCGACCTGTGACCAACATTAATAAAAGATTTATTTCCAAACACGTGAAGCGCACTCTGCAACACTAAGCCAGTCTAATGATGCTGGGATGAAGCGAATACACCACATACACACACACACACACACCAAATCATCTCCCACATGCAAGGATTTCCTCTTGTCTCAAACCGTTAGTGATGCTGCGTCCCATTTGCATGGGTGATTAAAGTGGACTAATGACAATGTGCCCCAGTGCTCACAAGTTTAATGCACAACCATTAATGATCATCAGACAAAATCGCAGTAACAGTCCAGGTCAGTGGGATCGATTTCTTCTGAGAGTTTCTAAAAGTCCACATGGCAGTAGAGGAGCTTGATTTGCGAGCATTAAATACTTTTAATAATAAAATAATAAACCAAATCAGTTAGTCAAATGTGCTAATCGCTAAGGCCTTCATCACTGACTAGAGAAATTAATTTAATTAATTGTGGTTTCAATTTAGTGAGTTATGAGAACGAGTTCGTCAATCATACTAACCTGAATATTGTGCCACTACAGAACCTACACGTATGCGTTCACCTTTATATGCCCCTTGTTTTGTTCTTGTTTTCCTATGTTTTAATATGGTTCACCATTTTGAACAGTTTCTAAACCAACACTGGTGCCTCTAAAACTTTGGGTCAGGATGTTTGTAAGTAGATTTGGTTGATAGATTACGTGCAGCTCTATAAGAGACCTCTGCTAAAATGTTCAGTTTCTCAGGTTTTATCTTTTCTAGCTGTAATTAGTGAACTGATCAGCTTTGCAAGTATTGAACTGATTTAAAAGTATCATTTAAAGTATCATTGTAAAGCAAATGACAAAACATCAAAATAAGAGAAATGATTACATGTGACGGTTGGAGGCCTCTAGAGGCTGTCCGTTTTCCCTGTTGTTTTGTTATGGGAATTCTTATTGTGAAATCCTGAGCACCACCGGCCCTGAGTTTGTTTGTGATGTGTTTCAGCTGCCCGGGGTGCTCAGGGAAAGATGACGCCGTAGTTTGATTGGGTTTTGGAGTTTTGCTTTTTGTATTTAAACTCGTGCATAGTGGACCTTAGTTCTCCGTTCTCCCTTTGTTCCTTTTCTGAGTCTTTGTTTCTGGGCCTCGTGCCTTTTGCTTTGGTTCTGCATTTGCGCCTGTCCTCATTAACTTTGACGAACTTCTAGTAGTGCTTTACCATCCAACTGGTCTCAGTGTGAGAGGAGAGAGTCGATTACAGCAGTGTTTTCTACTTTTCCTCATTAAATAAGATTCAGCTGAACACTGATCAGTCCCTCATAAAGCAGAATCAGGTGTTTGTGGAGGAGTTTAACAGACACTGGACTGGAATGGGTTCACACTCAGAGAGATTCTGATTAAAAAATAAACTGCAGTATTTTTCCCACAGCTTTACACTTTAAACCTGACAAACATCATGACAAACGTCATATGCTGTTGTGGCAGATGTCAATTAAAATTAACAATGTCATACGAGATGCTTGTTCATATTTATAAGTTAGCATTTTATATTGCTTACTAATTTAAGGTCCTGACATTAAATATGGTATGAACCATGAGACTTGCTGGTGATAGTGACACAGGCAAATCTTTAATGACAACTTACAGATTGCGACGTCTGCCATGTCATGTTTATAGTATACTTATGTCAATGTTTAATGGTTCAAATAACCATTAACATTATATCCTTAACATTATATTTATTTATTTTTTTGAAGAACTGACAGAAATGTAAATGTAAGCAGAAATGAACTTATTTGCATTTTTGATCATGTCTTTTAGAACTATTGGAAGACAAGTGCAGACTTTAACAATTATAATTATAAAATAACTTAGAATTAAGTAACAAATTCAAATGTAGTAATATAACAATAGCTGGATTCTATAGGTTCAATGTGCATTAAACCTGATCAATCAAAAAGAAAGACCAATTTTGAACTTCTTAATATAGAAAAGAAATTGAATGTAAATGTCAGTGATTTTGAAAAGAAATATGTCATTATAGGTAGGCAAATGTCAGGACCCAAGATTACCCAGCAGATCATTTCCCTGAGCATCACACCACCTTTGCCATTTCTTTCCCAGGTGGGCAACACACACACACACACACACACACACACACACACACACACACACACAGCTTGTTCACCTTGCTTGTCCTTCCTTGGACCACTTTTGGTAGGAAAAAGTGGAAAAACCCACAAGACCTGTCTGGAGATGTTCTGACCCAGTAGTCTCCCAATCACAATTTTGACCTTGCTAAAGACCCTCAGACCTTTATTCTCATCCATTTTTCCTGCTTTCAACACATCAACTTCAAGAACTGACTGTTGCTGCCTAATATATTCCACCCCCTGACAGACGCCGCAGTAATGAGATAATCAGTTATTCACTTCACCTGTCATTGGTAGTAATGTTGTGGTGTGTGTGTGTGTGTGTGTGTGTGTGTGTGTGGTATGGTGAGGTGTGTGTATAAGTGTGTGTGTGTGTGTGTGTGTGTGTGTGTGTGTGTGTGGTATGGTGAGGTGTGTGTATAAGTGT
>JBBPDC010000011.1:3639874-3650456 GCA_037974485.1 Hemigrammopetersius urotaenia | reverse complement strand
ATGGAGAGCGCGGCTGATGGTTGCTTAGCAACGACAGACGCTTCCGGAGCGCAAGTGCCCGAGCGCTTTTGGAAAGAAGGAGAAAGCGACGCGCCTCGCGTTTTCCACGCGTTTTTAGGCGCGGTATGTGAATGTAAGCTGCCTTAGGTGCAACAAAACAGCCTAAACGACAGTTTTAATGCCATTCACACTGAAGTTATAAGGAACGTTTCAGTCCAGTTTGATTTCTGAATCAAGTGCAATACAGAGCAGCCAATCAGAACAGAGACTGATACGAATATCGGTTTTAAAGGCACAGTAAGAATCAGGTTGTAGTTGTAAAGAATGAGGAGATGTTAGAAAGTGGTTATGTAAAAATGAACTATGGCTGTTTTTGGTATGTAAACACACAAATGCCACACATGACCATAACAATTAATAGGTCTTTTAACTTCCTACCAAACTACATGCATATATCCTATATATTACCAGTGTATTAGCAATTGGTACTTCAAATATAAACAATCATGCTCAAGATGCTCAAACTTATACATAATAATGACACAACCATGCCAAAGCGACTTCCATTCCCTACCTACAGGGGGCAGTCTCTCCCTGGAGCAACTTGGGGTTAAGGGTCTTGCTCAGGAACCCAGTGGAGATATACTGAAGGTAGGATTTGAACCCATGACCTCTTGGTCTGGAGGCAAGTATCCTACTGACCGAGCTACCTCCACCCCCAGATTACAGATAATGTGAGCTTTAGTGACATGAAACACTGTGGTGTCTGTGGTAGCACTGCCACATCAGTGGGCGTCAGTCACAGCCACTTCTGATAGTATGTGGCTTCTGCTGTGATGTTTATGGCATGGTTATGGCGAGCTAAAGTAAAGTGTTACTGGGTTTCCTGTACCTCACTTTCTCAGTTGACTGTATTTTCTTTGTCTCTGAGTGAGCTATAATCTCAGGTCATGTTTGTGTTCGCTTTCGGTGCTTTTAAGATTGTAGATGATGATTAAAGGTTGTACAGATCATTTCAAATCCGGATGTAGTTGCCGTTCATGTAGGTATATTAAAGTTCAGGGCTAAGAAGGACAAGCTAGTTCATTAGCTCTGTTGTTTTTTTTTAGCCATCTTTACTTTTCAACCTTTGCTTTGTCGTTCTGCAAAGAGTGCCGAAGAGGCCAGCAGGTCTAAGTCGCTGCTCTTGTGTTTACATTTCTTGGCGTCTGCCAAGCAGATGAAAGCGTGCCCAGCTGACATCGTGTTTTTGTTGCGAAGTAAACATCTGATTGGGAAGTCTGTGGAAAATGATGGTGGTCAGCCTGAATACCTGTGGTCAGGCCATTGCGTAATAATCGCAACAGGCCCACTCTGTCTTGTCATCTGCTCTGCAGATCCAGCGGTTTACATGAGCAAAGCAGTCTTAAGTAGTTCCCCTACTGTCTTTTCATTTACGCACGTACATACGCGCTGGTGCCGTCCGAATCCTCGACCGTTTGCTCGCCTCTTGTTTTCAGACCTTGCCTCCCGGTCGTCTGGGCCGGGCAGAAGAATGGAGCATTAAATGTTAATAGGCCTGTGTCTGGCTAGAGCACAATCACCGAGCCACTAAAGCTCGCCCTCCTCGCCTGGCAGGCCGCTGTGGAGGACACAGCAGAACAGCTGAATAAAAGAAGAGCATGGAAAGGCTCAGGGGCTGACGCGCAGGACTCTGACTCTGATAGGCCAGACGCATTTCCACATCCACAGGGCTGTATGCAAATTAGTGGGAATGAACGAGAAGAGCGAATTTGACTTGATCCAAGGCGTGGGTTACTGTAATCAAACATAATTAGATTATTTTTAAAGTTCAAGTAATAATGTTGTATTATTTCAGCTCTGCCAGTTGCTGCAGGCAACCTCCTTTCTTCGCAGGTGCTGCTCCATCACTCCTCACCTGGTTCACTCGCATTTTCACTTTTGCTTTTCGGTCTGACTGGGAAAAAATCACTTATTAGTTATTTCCATTCATCTACTCTGGCTATTTATGTTCGGGATAGGCACGAGTGAGAATTAATAATATGTCGGGGAATGTTTTTTTTTGCTGTTGTTAAAGGTTTTCTACTGTGTGTTAGCTTGTATAGAAGCAATGGGCACAAACACACATAGATGTATGTGGTCACACTTACACATGGTTGTACTGGACACCTATTTTCTGGTGAGAAAAGTGTAAGAAAATAGTAGCACAGATACTAAAAGTGTAGCCTGCTAACTGAAAAACGGCTTCAAATACATTTTAAAATCACTGCTTTTTGCAAATAGTGAAATTTTAACTCCGAACCTGCAAAAAATATACAGTAAATGCCTCATTTTCGACAAAATGGCTTTTCTTCATTTTCAAATCAGATGTTTTTGAAGACTAGCATGCACACAACGATTTCTTGTGGTTCCTTGTTGAGCTGTTTGAACAATATTAGATTAAAAACATGTGTATTTGATTACCAGAAGTAGTTCAAATGTTCGTCTCTGGTATGAACCCCGTAAAACGTGACATTCCTGTAAAACGGTCGCTGAAATTGCGCCACGGCTTCACTCATCCACCGAACCGCGAGCCGAAGAGGGAGAGATTCCAGAAACGACAGACGCGTTTAATATTGAGGGGCCCCTCTGCTGGTAATTAGTGAATAATGGGCCGAGCAGCCCCCGGGGAGCGGATGTGCGGGGGCCGATAAGGGTGCCTGTAGTTTTATCCATGCGTGAGGGCAGCGGCGAACATGGCCAGACACATCCGAGCCCTTCACCAACACGCGTGCCCCTCCGAACGGCTGCCCCTAACGATGTTGTTAATGCCAGACGAGGCGAGTGCGCGAGCGGGAGGAAGCGGAAAGCACACGGGAGGGGGATAGGTGGGCAGAGACGAGGAGACGTCTCAATTCCGGGTCGAGTTCAGCGAAAGCATGCTAGTGCCGTGGAACGCAGCTAGCATGCAGGAGCGTGGGGGGTGTGTGTGTGTGTGTGTGGGAGGGAGGGAGTGTGCTGGATCTCAGAACTGAGCCTCTCCGGCTCTCCCTCTCTGGTCTTCGCTGCATTCAAATGATTTTTCCGGCTGGCGTCTGTGACGTGTGACCGCTCACTAGAATGATGATGAGGCTGTTGTGGGGCGTGAGGGCAGGATTAGGGCCGGATCACGACCGATCGTTTTAACAACTCGGAAGGCAGAACAAACCTCAGCCGGCAAGGTTTTCTGATACAGCCAAGCGGATTCCTGAGCACAAATTCCACCTACAGGCGTCACTCCAGCAGTTTGACAGTTTGCGCAGACCACACTTTCTTCTTAAAGGGAACATAGCACGGAAAATCGAACTCCGAAATCGAAGAGTTTCAGAGGAAGACTAAGCGAAAGCGTCAAAGCGGACGATTCTCTTCCCAGTCGGTGCAGTCCAGGAAGCCCCTGCTTGTGTGATCAACACAGAAATCAACACTTCTGCTCGTAAGTGTCCACCTGTTCAGCACAATACAGGATGGCCAATCAGAAGAGAGTTCATTTACACGTATCAGTCTTAAAGGCACAGTAACAAAGAGGTGAAGAGGGTGGGAATGGTCCTGTAAAAATGAATTATGGGTATTGAACTTATGCGTAAGTGTGTTTGTCTTTGTGTCTGAATGCAAAGTACTGGTGACCTGGTGACCTGTCGAGGGTGTTTGTCCACCTTTTGCTTTATGAGGGCTGGGATAGACTCTAGCAGACCCTGCAACCCTGGGTGGGATAAACAGCTCAGGGCCATAATTTATATCATGATACTTGATCGTTATTTTACATCTGATTGGTAGTACATTTAAAAATACCCTCAAAACCTCTGGGTACAAGCAATTTATATTCAATATCGCACACTGCACTCAATCCAGTTAAATTGGACTAATTATGATTCCAGTTCAGTGACGCAATCCAAGCCCTAGATGCATGTTTATGAACTGGTGGTGTCGTGTTCATGACTGTATAATCTCAGTACTCAGCTAAACCACACTCCGAACCTTCCACAAGTGCTTTAAGGAAGGAGAGCCAGTGAACTGACAACAGGTTCATGGAAACCCAAGGGTCACTGATGCACATTGTGCTAGTCTGTGTAAAGTGACCAAAGCACACAGTGTGAAATTCTTCCTCTATATTTAACCCATTCACCAAGTGAAGCAGCAGGCAGTCAGGAACACAGAGTGTGGGGACCCTTACTCAAGCGTACCTCAGTGGCACACCTAGCAGTCTTGGGATTCAAACCCATGAATTTCTGATCGCAGGGCAAACACCCTAACCACTTGGCCACAACAACTGCAGCAGAAATTGCAGAAAAAGTTTAATTTTGGCTTTTATAGAAAGGTGTCAGAACACACAGAGCATCACAGTACGTTGAATGAGGGGCGGCGTAGCTGCAGACCAGTCAGAGCGCCCATACTGACCACTATACACCCACAAAGGCACTTATTATGAGCGTTAGACCTGGAACATGACACAAGGGAAGAAAGTGGCCAGGTGTGATCATCACAGCATGTTCAGAGGTCTTGTGGAGTTCATGCCTCTGTTGAGCTGGTGATATAAGGGGCTACCCAGGATTACCTTTTAGACTGATCAGTTTATATCACAGTTAATGTTGTTTCCAAATAAAACAGGCTGTTGCCTGTTGAATCTTATCTGAATTACTCTGAATCTTTACTCTGGCCTTCATGTCCTGCACTCCACCATGGCACTAAATCTCATTTTGCTATTATCTCTGTATACACAGCAGTGGGGCTGTTGTTTTTGATTGTGCAGTTGCCTGAGCGCCCCCTGTAAGCATAATGATGAGGAGTGATGTTATTCTGTATGGCGTTTTAAAAAGCAGAGTTGAAAATGGTCCTTTAAAACGTATTCCAGTACAGATTAGTTTTTAAATCTGTAATTTAATCCAGAGAATTACAAAATTGAAATGACTTCACCCTTTTACTCTGTTTCTTTTGGTTCAACAAGATGTTTTAAATGAGGCGAAGAGGAAATCTGCACTGTTAGGAAATGATAAGTGACTTATTGTCTACCAGAACTATGCCCACCGGACACAACACCTTTTTCACAAAGTCAGAACAAGTGATAAATATCCGTTGTTTCTCGCAGAAATGACCAGAGGGTGTCACTGGGTGGGCTGCCTTCAGAGAGGGAACATTTCACCACCTCGTTTGGAAACCGCTTTCGCCCGTAGTTTTGACGGCTTTAAAGCAGTTTGAGGCGCTTTTGGAAACACCAGCAGAGGCCGGACTAAGCTGTTTGGCATTTGTTGAAGTTTTTGTTGCCGGGAAGCCACCGCCCGGTCAGCTTTTTGTTGCTATGCCAACCACAGAGGCAACAAAGTTCACCTGCAAAAGTAAAATGCGAAAGAAAATCCTTTGTTGTTTTAATGTGGTCCTCTAGGAATCGCCCTGTTTTTACAATGTACTCCATAAAACATGTAAAGGCAGCGGTTCTGTATTGACCTGTGAACATTCAAGGAAGCTTTTGAGCAGTTCTTTACCTATTTAGCTTTTTTAAAATAGTTCTGTAGTTCTGTAAAGCAACCTTATGTGTAGATTAGCCAGGGGCGGATCTGCTTATTTTACTATCACTTAAACCTATCATCACTCTAATGCATGTTGGGGCAGTGCATTAGTGTGAGTTCGCCCTGCGATCAGAAGCTTGTGGGTTTGAATCCTGACCAGCCGCTGAGGTTCCCTTGAGCAAGGTACCGTCCCCAGACACACACTGCTCCCTGGTTCCCTTTTTTGCTTCACTTTAATGGCATTTAGCAGATACTTTTATCAAAAGTGACTTCCATTCCCTAACTACCGGGGGCAGTCTGCCTGGAGCAACTTGGGTTTATGGGTCTTGCTCAGGAACCCAGTGGTGGTGCTGAAGGTAGGATTCGAACCCATGACCTCTTGGTCCAGAGGCAAGCATCCTACTCCCTAGACCACCCACCACTTTGTGAATGGATTAAATGCAGAGAAATAATTTCACACTGTGTGCTGTGGTGTGACTATAAGGGACCTCTTTACTTTACTTTAACCCAGGAGTCTCAGTGCTGCTGACCAGACATTAAAGTCAACGAGTTTTTGTGGGAGATAAAGTGCTGTTCTAGATGCCCTTCTCAACCTTTAGCTGCATTATAATTATGAATGGATCTGGTGAGAGGCAGCTGATGATTCAACATTCGCTTAAATATAACTCTCTGTTCGGTGGATATGAAGTGTTTTGAAGTTGAGTGTTTTTACAAGTGAGTCACCTTTTAATGGCACACTCTTAATGTAACACATCCTTAATGCACATTAGTATAAAGCACTTATTCTGTGATGGATCTATGAGCTGTGTGTCCACCCCACTGGAAACGAATCCTGCACAGCTGTGTTAAACCGTTTCCTTGATACCCTGTTACATGATTGCCATTACTACCAACTCTGCTTGGTTTCGGAGGTTATTGCAATAATGTGAATGTTTTTAAATGGACTTTTCTTTCACGAAGAGCTGGGGACAAAACTCCAGGCTTTGAGAATGTGAACGGAGCGGGGACATGTCCACATTGTCCCCTTCGTTAAAAATAAGTCTATAGTTCAAACTGTTGCCATGCCCTCAAGTATGAGTCTGTCTTCCGATTCACACGGTGCTAACGGCACTTGAAAGTTTCGGTTGTTTGTGTTCGTTTGTGACAGTCCGTGCCGCACGTATTGATGCCTTTTGATCTTTTCTTCTTTTGTGTCTGTCTGTTCCCCCCAACTCGAAAGGCTTCGGTGGGTTTTCTGTTCCCCTCCGAAAAAGCAGAAACAAAACCTTTCATTTGATCAGCACGAGCGATCCTAAAGAAAGCATGTTTAATTTAAATTCGTCTTCGGTAATCACGTTTGTTTCCTTTGATAGAGACAAGCTCTAACAGGTGTCTCGCGCTCTTGCTACAACTGGCTGCCTTGCTTTGTTGCACAGGCTTGAATTAATAAATAATCGCGCAAAGTGTGAAACATAATCAAACACACACCACGTAATTGCGAATCGCTATTAGCATATCAAATGCCAAAGAGCTTTTCAGGGGTGCGCTGCTCTCTCAAGATAATGTGTACGTGTATGCGTGCGCGTGCATGTGTGTGTGCGCGTGAGGAGATCGGCAAAGGCCTGAGTGCGCTCTCAGCCGCGGCGCGCGGCGTCTCGTGGATTTAAATACTCACTGGGTGGAGAGATCTCTATTAACGCACGTAACTCTTAGCGCAGAGCAACGCAGAGCTCCTAGTCTTTTTTTTCCAGTGGGGATTTTCTGGACTGGAATAATTGAAAACAAAGATGAAATAATGAAATAATTTTGGTTGTATCGTTGGATTTACGCATCAGCGTCTGCAGGTCGTTTTCCATTAATCATTCTATGAGTTTATCAGAGAAATCCGTCGCAACCCCCTAAGATGTGTAATAGATTGGAGCTGGAGGTGGTGGGAAGTCTTCAGGCAGATTTTTAGGGCTTTTCCTCAAAGCATAGTCTCGATCCAGGGCAGGGGTCAGATATCAGGCAGACGGGGAAATCGTGGGCATATCCATAATTCAGAAAACCAGGCAAACAGACCACAAGGTCAGAACCAGAGAACTACTAGAACGCAAGAAGAAGTGTCTGGGCACTAGACTAGGAAAACTGAAACTTGACTGAGGAAGCACCTCGGAATGGCAATGGGAACTACATGCAGGTCAAAACAAGGATTATACTGTTATTAATTACAAGCACCTTTGCAATAATTAGCCATTATTCATGACCCTTTACCAATGCATCAAAATATCAAGAATATCAAAGAAATCAAGGACATCAAAATCAAACATGTAAATTTTACACTTAAGATTTAGTTCCGAGTCGTTTTTTCCAATCAAACTTGATGAGACTGAAGAATACAGGGTAAGCACAATATTGCCCAGTACAGACCGCAGGTTCTCCAGGGCACTAGGTCCTCTCTTTCGTACTCTCCTCTTCTGCTTCAACCCCACAGGCTTTCAGTGGGTCAGAAGACTGGGATAGCCTTGTCAAAAACTTGGGTAACTGATCACTGAACCCTTTGTGTGTGTATTTATACATAACCTTTGGTTTTACTTTATAGTAGTTGTTTTAGTAGAAGTAGAAGTTTTAGTGTTTGGCATCCAGAACTCCATTTAAAATCTCCTGGTACTTCATGGAGTCATGCATCCGAGGGAGAGGGCAAGGTGGTTCAGAGATAGCAATGTGTGGAAACCATAACATGTTGGATTTTCAGGCAGTAATTGATTGTAAACTTCTGAGTTTACCTTTAAGAATTTTCACTTGCTGATATGTGGTAACCGGAACATGTTTAAATGTTACTCTGCTGATAATGTAACGCATGTAGACTCAGCTAGGATTGGTCCGTCCAAGCAGATCACAGAAGAAAACACTTACCGATTCATGGTTGCACTACAAAACCAAGCTCCTTCATTTAACCCTTAACATTAAAATGAAGGGGAAACGTGCACAGATTGAGGCTGATTATGGGGTAAAACTACTGAATTTTCCTCTTACTTTTTCAAATTTGCCCCTTTAATTATAGAACCTCCTGAATTAACTCCTTAAGTTTAAGATGAAGGGGTTTCACACTCATGCCTAAAAAGGTCAAATTAAGGGGTCGGTTTCATAAATGAACAGCCACTTAATTCAAATGAGGCGGTTTGGTGTATTTTTTAGAGGTAAATTAAGGGAGGGTTCAGCACATATTAAGTACATTGTGTTTGGTAGTGTTATCATGATCAGTTCTGTTTGAATGCGTCTTTGGTGCGATTTGATGACGTCTAGGTATTTGATTAGTCAAAACGTGATGTGGTGCTGCATATCCAGGTAATGGCACCTCCACTGAATCAAAGCTGAGGCCATTGCTGACACTTGTTTAACTTTCCACCCTTGAAAACGCCCGTCTGGACAAAGGCCCACCTCAGCTATCGTGGCCTACAGCGCCAGCCATCCTACGTCAGTGTGGAAATATACTGCACATTTCTTCCTCCCCTGTCTCCTCGAGCACCTCGCTGCCAAACTAGCCACTGGTGAGGAGCCATGGGGAGGGGAGAGCGCGAGAGCAGTGGAAAGAGTGAGCGGTGCGACAGCTTTATGCCTCCCCAGTGGCTCTTTCTTCCCGGCCCGGGCTCTCAGGAAGGAGCTGTGGCCAGCGGGAGGGGACGGATGGCGGGGGAAGGACATCCTCAGCCCAGCGGCGATGGAGGGGCTCTGGAGGGCTCTGAGCGGTTTCACTTTCTGTGGGAGATCCACACAAAACGAGGTGTTGGAGCCAGGTGGTGGAACTAGCTTCAAGGTCTTTTGAGTCGCAGCAAGTCCGGAACTCATCATGTTAGAAACTTTGCTCGTTGTGGTTGTGCGTTCGGTGGGTGAGGGGGATGGTCGAGCCGTGTGTTGGAGTTGGGTTTCAAGCCTCTCTGTGTTTTTCAGCTCTTCTTCTTCTTCAAGCTTCCTACACTGCCCTCCAACTCGGTAGTTTTCCTATGCAAATATATTGAAGCTTTCATTTTTTCTGAAGGAGGAGAAGCTAAATAAATAACATTCTGTGCAAAATCCATACACAAATGTCAAATAGGACGGGCCCGGTCCACTTTGACTTCACCGCTCTTTGAAATGAATGGTGAAATACCTCATTAGCATGTTTGTTCATTTGGGACTGGCCTGGCTTGTTTTGGGATCTGTGCCGTCTTCCCAGAAGCAGCTTATCGAATATCTTCCCAAATCTGTAGGGCAAGAAGCCCTTTGAATGCTCTCTCTACCTGTTAAGATGATCACGATTCTACAAGGCCTTGGGGAAGGAAGACCCTGGGCTTAGCCAGCTTAGCAGGCTAGCATGATGACTCAGCTTTAGACTAAAGCCAACGTGAGGCTAAACTTCTTGATTAAGCTTCTAACTCGCCATGTCTAGATGCCTTGCGGCTTTGATGTTATCAATAGAAGGTACAATCATTTTAGCCCATGCTGCTGTCACCAGAGAGTAGTTTAGCAAACCTGTTTTAGCATTTTAAAGTACTTCATCTGCACAAATGAATGGGCTAATGGGCTGACATCATGCTACAGAGAAGGAAGGGTAATGTCATTTTGAAAACGTACTTCTTCATGGTCAGGAGTCAGAAGCAATTATCTGTCTGTAATTAGCAATGAACAATGCATGTTTCCCACGTTGGGTTCATCGGCACCAGTAGAGGATTCCTCAGGCAAGCTTTGCCGTGTATCTTTGACTATGTTTTTATTCCTACTTTAAAAGTACAGTATTATTTATTCATGATCATTCAGGTTTGTGAGAAATGTGTCTATCATATTAAAAATCTGGATAAACTAGTGTATTGTTATAGCCTCCCATAGTGTGTTTGTATTTTTCTATTATTTTTAGGTGTAGATGGATAGATAGACAGATGGATAGATAGACGGATAGATATACAGATGGATGGATAGATGGATAGATGGATAGATGGATAGATGGACAGATGGACAGATGGACAGATGGATAGATGGACAGATGGATAGATGGACAGATGGATAGATGGATAGATGGATAGATATACAGATGGACAGATGGACAGATGGACAGATGGACAGATGGA
>JBBPDC010000011.1:3584393-3599539 GCA_037974485.1 Hemigrammopetersius urotaenia | reverse complement strand
TCACTAACACTCTCATACAATCAAACCCTCACAGCAATGTTCCAGCATCAGTACTGACCTCACTAACACTCTCATACTCTTCTAGAACAGGAGTGTGTTTGAGAGCAACAGTGTTTATTTTCTTCTTGCTGCTATTCAGTTTGCCCACAGAGAGAGTGGGGCGTGTGTGTGTGTGTGTGTGTGTCATGGTTGCTTTGGGTGCTGATTGTTTGTTATTGTGATGCATTTTGTGAACTGGAGAAGACTGTGCATTTTAAATAGAGAGAGAGAGAGAGAGAGAGAGAGACAGAGAGAGAGAGAGAAAGAGAGAGAGAGAGAGAGAAAGAGAGAGAGAGAGAAAGAGAGAGAGAGAGAGAGAAAGAGAGAGAGAGAGAAAGAGAGAGAGAGAGAAAGAAAGAGAGAGAGAGAGAGCGAGAGAGCACGGTATAAGCCACCGAGCAGGAAGGTGTGTGTAATTGCTTATTAACAGAGCCACACTCCACTGCACGGAGGTGATTGCACTAACGAATGGAGAGGTGTTATTAATCACCAATTAATAAACGCAGGCAGGAGGGGGGGTGGCCGCTCGCCTTACACTATGCATGACCTGCGCCGCATGCTCAGAGCCACTCAGCTGCTTCCTACAGAATCGACCCAGTACACATCCTCTCTCTCATTTACTCCTCTGTCTGTCTGCATGTCTATCCATCTGTCAATCTAGACAGTATGTAATGGTATATAATCTGGCGTTTTGGCTTATTTGAATGGTTTATGGCTCATAACATCAGGATTACCACTGAAAATTAGCCAGCTGGCTAACACTAGCACAAATGCACCATATGTCCATCAGTATCCAGACCGTTTCCTATACACAACTTGGATAATCTCCATAATAATGCATTGGCCAGTAGAATCGGGTGAGGTCGATACAGAGTGGGGGTCTTCTCAGGATATGGAGGAGCAACCTACGTTCTCTGGATCTCCCTTTCGGGATGAGCTGAAGAGCCATTTGCGATCCAGAGCTTACAATGACCTCACTGATGTTCTCACTCTAGTCGAGTATATGCCCATATCAATACCCTTCATTTTGGATTGGCAGGGAGTATGTTAAGGCACTTTGGGCCATGTGGTTTACCATATGTGTATTGTTCATGATATCAAAATAAATACATACATCTGGATCTATCTATATGTCTTCATCGCTCTCTTCAGTCTTATTTTTGGATATTTGGCGTTTCAGGAAGGCATGCAGTCACGTCTTCGGAACCACTTCAATTTGGTAGAGACACAGGAGGCCATCAAAAATTAATTGACCTACATGAAGTACCTCTACACCCCGTCATGACTAGTTACATGACCGGCTTTATTTGCCCACAGCACTCTTTCCTGTATGACGGTTATGTTGTTGAAGTCATGCAGAAGAAGCAGAAACTGTCTGGCACACAGCTGTTGACCAGTCCAAACCTCCCGTCTTCGGGCGTATAGACACACATGCTTAAGACTCATATTACCAAGAAAGGCCACAGGATAGAAGAACAGGTGAATTCTGCCAATTGTTTAGACCATAAGGGCACAGAAAGTAATGTTTTGCTACATTTCAGAGAGACTGCTTGGGATGCAGGCTTGAGCTGAATACTGAATAAAAGAACAAAGAATGTCTTCCAGTGTAAGTCTGTAATACACAGCTGATGTTAAACCATTGAAGGGTCTTGCTGAACACATTTCCACAGCTCTTTTCAAACCCTTGCAGCCTCGCAACCACCCAGAGTTATCGTGATGCCACAGAGCCCTTCAGTGAACGTCCAAGAATTAACGGAGGTCCACAGTCTGAGAGACCAGAATCCAATGGTTCTTTTAGAGCTATAATGGATATTTGATTGATGATGGTGGTAGAGGAGCTGAGGAAGACAAGACTATCCCCAAAGCGTGAGAAAATACAGTATTAATATATACAGCATAAGCAAAAAAATGACACCGAATGGCTTCCTTCGGAACACAATTCAAGACAATAGCTAAAGCACAATGTTTGGTGAAACCCACTGAACCTGTTACACATCCTGCAGTAACCGTATGGGGAGGCATCTTTGAGGCATCTTAGGTTTCTACAGTATAAGCATTTTGGGTTGTACTAGCATACGCTGAGGCTGAGTCACAGATTTCAGGCTGATCTTAAATGACTTGTTGGGGGTAAATGCACGCTTACCTTAATCGACTTAATACCTATGTTGGTTTTGGGTGGACCAGTAATCTGAAACGAGACAAGATAATGACATCATCCACCATCAAGCTGAATTGTTTTAATCGAATGTTTGCCAAATTCTTAAATTAGTAGCAGCTCTGGGTTCTGCGAGGTGAAACAGTTGGTTCGAATTCTCCTGTATGTGTTCAGAACTCCATCACACCTCTTCCCCGGTGTTTGTGTTTCTTTGTCTTTGAGGGCGACTCTTCCTCACCTCCATGACTTTATTCGGCTGTCTCGTGCCACCGGAGGCTGGAGACTCTCCACTCTTCGTGCTGTCGGCGCAAGTTCGTGTCATGTTTTATTGATAGTGGGTGGCGAGGGGGTGCATTACATTAGCAGTGTTAATGCCAGCCCTTGTTCTAAAGTGCCATATAAATACTGAATGTTCAGGATTAACCTCCAAGCTACCGGCACCCCTCCAGGGAAGACTGGCGTGTCACGGATGCTGGGGAGTGGTGGAGGCAGCTGAAAAGGCTTGGCTCATAGTTCTAGGCCTACCCAGAGGCCACACATGAGGGAATGTAGCGAAGGGTCATGCAGACGTGTCTGAAACCTGCCTGAGACCAAGGTTGGAGAGGAAACTGGAGCTACAGAACTGGCCTAGTCCCAAAAATCTTAACCCTGCTCTCACTTTTCATGTAGTACCTTTGTTGGTTTTGGCAGTTATCAGTTAGATTTTCCCCTCTCCCCTGTTCCCTTATGCAGAGAGAGAGAGAGAGAGAGAGAGAGAAGAAGTCGAGGCTGAGACATCGTTCACAGCTAGATCACTTGGCTTCAGTCAGCTAGCTTTGAGAGGGCAGGTGTTTGAGAATCATCAGACACTTTAACAAAGCACAAACTGGCTGTGAGCGCAAGGTTATTTTACTAGCAGTAGTTCAGGCCATCCAGGTTAAATCCATAATGCACAAGCAGTAAACTCTGAATATCAAAATGCAGTCTGCATAACAGACGGCCGGATCTCAAAAGGGCGAAATCAGGAGGAGGGATGAAGGAGGAAACCCAGAAAGAAACGAATACTGTGAAAACAAGCAACTTTGGCAAGACTGTTCAACATAGGCAATGGCATAAAAGAGCATAGAGTGCTCGAGGCGACGGCCTAGTGGGTAAGATACTTACCTCTGGACCAGGAGGTCGTGGGTTCGAATCCTACCTTCAGCAGACCACCACTGGGTTCCTGAGGAAGACCCTTAACCCCACGTTGCTCCAGGGAGACGGTGGAACTTTAAAGCGTCTGCTGAATGCCGTAACTGTAGACTAACCAGTAAGTGATGCTGAGGTGAGTATAGTATAATAACGATAAAATTGTGCCCTGCATTTATTTCGGTGCAAACTTTATTGTAGGCTGTGTGTGATTGAAAAGGCGCTGCTGTTTTTAATAGGACGCAATTTTCCAATTTTCATGGTTGCAGGCCAAACAAATTACAGAGAAGCTGCAGGGCTATAGCTGATAGGCTGGGAACAACAATGAGCGCTGTAGTGGAACACAGCCACTGTTTGTAAGCTTTTTTTTTTTTTGTCCTCTTGGTGTATCCGCCACTGTTATGCCTGGTCTGTTGCAGTGCTTTAAAGAAAAAAAATGATCAATTACTCCTTTCTACCACTCAAGGAATCCATTTTCCTTTCTCTTTTGTTCATCAGGACTGGTTTGGAGGGTCTCCTGCTTCAAACTCGTTTTGTAGTTGAATTACAGGGTGATGGAAAATAACACTTGCCAAACACTTGTTTTTGTGCAAAGCAGAGGGTAATTTTTTTTTACTGTATTCTTGGGTGTGCTTGTTTATGGTGTATTCGTGTGAGGCACTGCCCTCCCCAGCGTTTTTGTGCTTTAATAATAAGGTGAGCGGAGTGGTCGGTGCGGCTTGGCGCCAGGCACATGGCCGGCCGTGGCAAGGTCAACAGCGCAGGAGAGGGGCAGTTACTGCACCCTTCACTCCTGCAGCTGAGAGAGGAGAGGGCCAGCCATCTGTCCACTCCTGCCTGCCATACCCGCAGAGCACACACACACACACACACACACACACACACACACACACACACACTCTCAAATGACACGTACATACTAAGACCCGCCCGATATGGAAGCGTATCCCAGTTTTAAGGGCCCAAAAATTCTAATAATTGATGTTAGACACTATTATTCTACACGGTCAAAAATTAAATGTCAAATACCAGTTCTCTGCAGTTTCTTAAACCCCTAAATAAACAGTGGAAAAAGCCGCTAATCAGAAATATCCTTATGTCCTCACTTTAAAATTGCAACCAGTATGTCACCCATATGAGGAAAAAAAAGATCTCTAACCATAATGCCACCTGTTCAGCCACTCTGAAGGACTTTCAAGCCTAAATTGTCTATTTAAGGTTCTGAACCGGCCTAGGCTGCTCCGAAGCATTGATTTTCTTTGTTTGGTGCTTTGGATCGGTGTGTTGTTGTATATCTGAAGTTTCTTGGTAGGACTTCTTTCTCTGAAGGACTTCTTGGTAGAGAATAAAATTCATGGTTTCGTCAAATATGGCGAGTTGCCCAGGCTCTGGGGTGGCGGAGCATCCCCACAGGATCACAGTGGCACCACCATGTTTGACGCTTGGCATGATGTATTCAATGTGAAATGTTGAGTTAGCTTTACGCCAGATTTAAGGGGACCCCAGGTGAGTCGCCGCTGCGCTTTTGGAGGAATTTTGGTAGGTCGGCCCCTACTGGGAAGATTCACCACTGTGCTTATCCAAATGGATATAACGACTCTCCCCGTGGTCCGTTTGAGTCCCAGAACCTCAGAAATGGCTCTGTAACTTTCTAGACTGATCTCTTTAAGTGACTTCTTTTGATTGCAGCACAGTGTGCTGTTTGTCGAGACCTTCTAGCCTACTAATAAGATTCTATGTAAGCTGGCAGTAATAAAGCCTGGGTGTGTCTGTTACTTTTTAGGGACCGGTTGGTGATGGTAACTTTTTAATATCAGCCAGTTATTGGCCAAACAATATTTAAGTCGGGCTTTAATACAAATACATGAAACACCTGGTCTGTCATTTGGCCCTGTTCTCATCCACATCACACTTAGGGCGAACTCACACTTGTAGTCTACTTCCTCAATCGTGAGTACGGAACTACTCAAACAAACTGGACTTGGAGGTCCAAACGTTCTCAGGCACAAAATGCTTAGTATGTTTACACATATTTAATGTCTCATACAGTGCTGAGTCCATACTAAACCACTCTTATTCAACCAAATAACTCCAGAACGGACCCCTTTTAGGGTACCAAACACCTGGGTAGGATACAGGATCTGCTTTTTTACAGACATTCGGTCAGCAGTTGGTCTCCATAGCCACTCTAAAGGTTCTTTTTGGGCTTTAATTGTCCACTATAGTATTTGTAATGTAGCAAATCGTTATACAGGTTATTTCCAGTAGTCCGATTTTGTAACCGCATGTACAAGCGTCTGAAACGGAGCTCCAGAAACACCCAAGCTATGACAGAGCGAGAGGAGAAAGCATGGATTCTGGAAAATGTGTTCCTGTATACACACACACACACACACGTGTTCAAGCACTGGGTTTTCATCTTTACAGTTGTCACTTCCTCGCATCAACAGTGAGACGTTTTTTAAGTTTCAGTTGTGCCTCCACCCGACAGGCCTCTCTTATTTTTCACCTTGCCCAGGCCCCCTGGGGTCAGCCGGTGAACGGGCTGCTGATTAGCGAGGCTCTCTCTCTGCGAAGACCTTTACGATGCCCTCTGGCCGCAGCGATGGAACCCTGTGGAATGTTCCAAAGCTCTCTAATAGGTTTCAGGTGCTTCGGGCCAACGGCCAGCCGCCAAGTCTCTCACAGCCCCCAGCCAGCGCGCCACTATTTATACCCCCCTCCTGAACTAACGGGGGCTCAACCCGGTGCCCATAACACGGAGAGTTTGTGGTCATTCAGTTCATTTAAACCGAGGCAGCATGCAAACAAAGTCGAGTTGAGGCTGAACGTAATTGTGAGCAAAGGAAAGGAAACGACTGACTTTCCATTGCTAACAGTTCGCAGCATCTGGGCGGTGGCTCAAAACCTTCTCTGCTGCTGAGGCAGAGGCCGCGTAAGTGGAATGAATAATGTTCTGACCATCAAGACGGTATGCAGCCTTTAGCTTGCAGATTGGCCCCCCCGCTATAAATTATTAATGGCGACTTCTTAAAATTCCTGTTCGTTCTGACCTAAAGTGTTGACCAAAATGCCCCATTCGATTCAACTTTCATGTGTGGTAACTTTCTAAGACCACCAGTAACTTCACTTTTCCTGCTGGTGGATATTGATATTCATTTGAATAGAAATAAACGATTTACCTGCGTGTTATGTATCTCCAGAGCTGTAACGTTCAGTGATTTGCTCCGGTCTATAATGTTTACCTTCAGAAAAAGGCTTGATATGCAGGATAGTGGCCGATACCGGCCCAAGAGCGAGAGTAAATTTTCCTTTACCGTTTTAAACCCGTGTACTACTCTTGGCGGGCTGGCACCATCGTATCACTACCCCACCCCTATGTTGTGTTGTGATGTTAGAGATACGGTCCAGAGCCCATAAATAATCTCTAACATAGGCTACCTGGCTGAGAACATACATGAGTCCTGCTGTAAAGAGCTTTATTCTTATAAATCTAGTGTATCGCGATCCTTTTAATAGAGTAGAATGGAGTTCGATAGACTACAATTGGTAGAATAGAAGATACATTTGCATAAAATAGAATACAGATGGTGGAGCATGACAGAATGCAATGGACTTGCAGAAGATAAAGTAGAATAGAAAAGAATAGAATAAGCCAGAATAATAAAATTAAGTTTCATAGACTAGGACAAAATCAAAAGGGACTGATTAGACTAGAGCAGCGCAGACTAAGGTAGAGCAGAATGGAATACAATAGAATATAGCTGAGAAGAACTGAACAGTTGAGTAGAATACAGTAGAGTTGAGGGGAATAGAATAGATCTTAGTAAAATGGAAAGAAGTTGAATAGGCTAGAGCAGGAGCAGTAGAGCCGAATGTAATTTAATAGAGTGAAATAGAACAGAATATAGTTGAGAAGATTAGTACAGTTGAGTAGAATACAACAGCTGAGTCGGCTAGATCAGAGCCAGCAGAGTAGAACGTAATGAATGAAGTTGAGTGCACTGCATCATATGGAACCGAGTAGAGAGTAGCGTAGAATCAAGTGCAATAGAATTAAAATAAAACAGGAGTCGAATGAAGTAGAATAAGTAGGATAGGATAGACAAGGATGTTGGAAAAATAAGAATATAATAGAGTAGCTTGGAAAAGAAAAGAACTGAGTAGAACAGAACAGAGTGGAATATCGCAGTCTAGAGTCGAATTAATTCAAATCTAATTGAATTTCGTGGAGTAAAGTAGAATGAATAGAATGCAGGTCTGGTTGTAAACACTGTTGTTAAACGCTCCTGCTGCCGCAGACACACACCTGCATCTTGGCGCAGGCTCTGGGCAGCAGGGGAATAAATGCTGTTAGTAGGTGGAACGTTTTCCAGAAGCGTCAACTAGATTATCGGAGATTAGTGTTGGATGTGGACTGTAAGGAAGAGCAGAGGTTTGCATCATGTTATTAATTCTGCTGCAGGGAGATGAGGAGGATTTGTCCTTATGTGTGTGTGGTTGCATCATTCACAGGCGCCGCGGGTTAGAGGGGAAATCTCACTGTCGCTGTCGGATTTGCACCGTGTCAGCGCGCGCTCCTATCAATATTTGTATTTTAGATTCGCTTTAATGTGGAAATGATAACCGCGCTGGAGGAGCGGCGCTTATTGTAGGTGTTATATCACTTCACAGCTGCTCGAACGGCTCTCAGGCTGGAAGAAGCTCTCAGGATCCGCAGCATCTGATCTGCATTCAGAGCTCCGGCAGAAGTAGATTAGATTTTGCATTACAGTCCCTGTATTAGAAATCTCTATTGCCGGAGCAAAGGGAGGCAAACCACACACACTAAATAAAACACTCGCGTTCTGCACACACACACACACACACAGTGCACCGCAAAAACTATTCAGCCCTCCTGAAACCGCCACGGTACCGGACCGTGGGTCATGTGGTACCCGTGGATGTTACCCGTGTTCTGTTGTCGCTCGTTGTTATGGAAACGCTGTTAATAAAGCTGCGAGTAAACACTGGATTTACGTTTATTATTATATTTTAAAGATACTCCATTATTATATTTTTAAAATATCCCCATTTTTATGCGTATCATTTATTTGTATAAATGCGTATATTTATCTGCCGCTCCTTAAAGGCCGCGCCGTGAACATAGTCACTGATATTAAACCGGTCCGTGACCCAATAAAGGTTGGGGACCGCTGCTCTAGATTACAGCTTACAGAATACTTTCGGGCCTTGAAAACTGCAGTTATCCTGTTGTAGTTTCTCCATTTTCATCGAAATCTATAAATAGTATTGTCTTAATCATTGATCTATACAATAGTGATAATCCAAAGGGTTAATATATAAAGGCTCTATCCAGTCACAGAATGCTTGTGAGCGTCCCGACCAATCACGTGTTTCTGTGGGTGTTGGGATGAATCGAGGTGCTCATGTCATTCGTAATGAAAGCAATGTCTTCTGCATAATATTTCATGGTTTAATAATTGAGTAATCACCTCACATTATTGGGTCGTTGCATTAAAGGGAAATCCCTCTATTGTTTGTTTTTGTTTGGGTTCTCTCCATGATGATGATGGTTGATTTGTAAACACAGCTGTTCAGATTGCTTTGGTGGGAAACGCTTCAGTCTCGAGAAACGTCCCGAGTCAGAACTGTGGTGGTGAATGGAACCAGACGTCTAAAGCCTGTAGGAGCTACAGCACAGAAATCAGTTCTGTGGTTATGGATGTACTCCCTGATTCCTCAGATATTGTTCAGTGATAAATTTGAGGTGAGGTTTTGACATAAACATGCTTTTATAAAAAATGCATTCGCAGTGAAAAAGGTATATACAAGCAAAATGTTCCCTCAGAAAGGTTTTTTTTTATTTAACACTATTTTACCATTACATATAAAGTCTGGGAAGACACACGGAGGTTCCCTGGTGGAGTTGGGTGGTAAATGACGTAGCTAGATTTGTTTTGTAGACCCCTGGTTCCATTGACCACCACTGGAAAGAGATTTGAGTCTGTAAATGTCTCTGTAGTTCATCTTTTCACATCAAACTCAAAATGACTTCAATTATATCACAACAAATGATTCATAAATGCTTACAAAATTGTGGGAATCCCCTTTAAAGTATTGCAAGAAATGTTGAAATGTTATAAACACAACCATGGATATAAGAAATGGTATATTTTCAAATATTGCTTGAAAAAGCCTAATTTTTTTAATCATAAATTCTGTATTTTTTTACCAAACGGTCTACAAGCACGCTCTTTACCGCTCCTGCATATCCTTTCATGGAAGCAAAGTTCACAAGAAACTTAAAAGCTCCATGGCCTCCATTGTCTTCCCATTTGTCAGACAGCCACCCCTCCCCCACCCTCGCCCAGAGACGCAAACCTTAAGCCACTCTCTGTCTCTCTCTCTCTGATTAATCTTTAAGGTTTATAATTACTAATTAACTTACTGAGAGACTTCTAATGTAGTCCTCCTTCAATGAGGTGCATGGAGGACAACAGATCATTAGCTTCAATAATGAACGTGGACAGGACAGATAATGGCCTGTGATATGCCAGCGCTGACAGTCGTATTAAATGAGGCGAAGGTTTGTCGCAAAGACTGTGGGTGGAGGATGAACGGGAGCGGATCGGGAGGCTCCCGCAGACGCCTCGGTTGGGTTGGTTGGCCATGTGCCTAATAAAATAGAGAGCAAGAATAAAACGGTGCTATTAATCTGGATTGGCGCTGACAATTTGATGGATGGGATTAGGGTTGGTGTTTTGAATGTGAAATGAATGGATTCAACATTCTTCAAGATCCAAAGGACTAAAAGAAATAATAATAATAAGTGAAAATGTGGTTATGGCTGTTAGGGGTTGCATCCACTAGGGGGCACTATGGGCAACAGTGCCTGAAATACAGCAGCAGTAAAAACTGCAGTGAACAGGCAGGAGGAAAGAACAGAAATCATCTTTTTTAAATGAAAATAAAACACTAGAGTAAACCATTTTCAACTGGATGATTGGGTGGTTATTAGACGGATGACACTTACATCTCGTAAGGCTTGTTCACACAGAGTGTGGTTTATTCAGGCCTCGATAAAATCATTTGAATGCATTTATAACAGAAAAATGATTTTTTTTAATAGATGCTACTTCTCCAAAAGCAACTCAGAAAAAGCCCTGTGGCAAGATGTCTGCTTCTTTTGCTTTTCAAAAGTGAAAGCAGCCCACACCATTTAATCTGAGGGTGTACTCACACTAGGCACGGTTGCCATGAACCGGACCCGAGTACGATTGTCCGTGCTCCAGCACGGTTAGCGCTCACACTACATGCGAACCGCGCCCGAGTCCAACTGAACCGTGCTCTGGCTCACCTCTTCCACCGGGCCAGGGACGGCTAAACCAACCGCGCCCGGCACAGAGCCCTCACACTGGGTCAAACGCACTCGGGCACAGAGCCCTCACACTAGTCTAACCAACCGCACTTTGGTGGTCAAACGCACTCGGGCACGGTTCACACTGCCTAGTGTGAGTACACCCTGACTGTGAGGACCATTTTGTCTGTTCTTTTTTCATGATGTGAATCAAGTGAAGCTACAAAAAAGAGGACATATCCAAAAGCATGCACATCTATAATAAACCACAGTCAGCGTGGCCTGTCCAGCTAAAAGAGCTGATACGCTTGGTCACATGGGATGGGCTTTACATTTCTGATTGTTTTTAATTCCCTTGCAAACAAATAGCTTCTTCTCGGGGCAATTCATCTGTGTGTTAGAACTACATTTGGGGCGAGAGGTCGTGGCGTGCTCAGCATTTTTACCGTTCAACAAGCAAGAGGTGTTAATTGCTGTTTGATCCCATTAATGATGATCGCTGTTGTCCATCTCTGTTGTTTTCTCGCTTGCTTTTGTCTTAATGACACGTCCTCCCTGGCAGTTTTTTGCCAAACTCCCCAGCCCCCACACCCGTCCACCCAGCCCCCGCGTCGGGGAAGGATGCTTCTAGCGTAATGATTATTATCATTAAGAAATATTAATGTGCGAAGCCACAATGACCCACAGACTCATTACTGAGAGAGTGCCGGGGTCCGGTGGGTTTGGGGCCGGAGCCAGAATGGCTGCGTGTGAGCGGCCCTCCACCTGCGCGACCCCAGCCGAGATCAGGTCGTCTCCCTGACCTCCCGATGGCTAGCTGTGTCTTTCCTGTCTGTCTGTGGGAGAGAGCTGTGGGTGAAATGGCACACTTCAGTGAATTTGTAATGATATAGTGTAGTAAATTATGTGTAATTATATATTTAGCAGAATGTGAATTTAGGACAAAGTACTAGACGCGCATTATTTTTGATGAAAGTAATTGACTTTTGTGGACGGCACTAAAACATTTCAAACAGAAACACTGGTCTGGACCTGTGATTGGTGAAAGTGCAGTAACAGCTATGATTGGTTAGAAGAGTAAAGTAAAGGCTACCAGTCAGTACAATACCAAAGGCACAGATTTTCTGCATTTATATGTCACTCACTTAACATGTATTGCCTATATTGCCCATACTGAGTGCCTTTATAAGCCAGAAACTGTCATTTTGTTCATTCATCACAACTAACCTAAGAAAATCATATAATTATGATTTTCATTCGGATCACCAGTCGAGCGTTCGATATTTAAGAAGCCATTAGATGCTGAAACAGTAATAAGTGCATTTAAAGTTAAAAGACAGTCTACGATTTAGACTCTGAATCACCAACAACCAGTTATAGGAGTCAGACCTGCACTGTTACAGATTCTCTCATCTTAGAAAGGAAACTGGCTTTTGTTTAACAGATTTTCATTTATAGTTAAAATATAACAACTCAGCAACGTTCTTGAGTATAACGAGAATAAAAATCTCCGGTTTAACCAGAAATACCTGTGTTTACCAGGACAATTCTTTATCCACTTAAATAGATGCTTAGTAAAACCCTGTAGTGTGCGTAAACACACAAATGCTGTGATAGAATGATGTAAGTATAGCACTGACGAACGCTGAGGTTAGAATAAACAGTGTGAGTGTCTTATTGTAACCATCCCCAAAGCTCTCTCAGTGAAAACAGTGACCACCTGTGTACCCGCTTCACCTGATCAATCCTTCATTCAGGAAACTGGCCACAGTCCCAAATAACGCCCATGACTTTGGTCCCCCCAACCATTTTTCAGATTTTTTATGAAGTAAAAACATGTAAAGTTGAACAGAAGTGTAAATAATGTGGCAAGTTGAGTCAGTTCTCCAGTTTACGTCTGTTTTTCCAAAATGTCACATCTTTAATGAAGCTGTAGTTCCATTCACACACACCACAAAGTCCTGCCATACATCGCTGAAAAACTCATTTCCTGTAGAATCTAACTACAATAACCACATATATCTGTTTTAGTGCAAGTCCCACTGGGAAATTCAGTTCAAGGCCTCCAAACTCCCCAGATCTCAATCCTGTCGAGCATCTGTGGCTCGTTCTGGACAAACTACTACTAATTCAATTAGAAAGAAATGTTTGCGAAACAGGAAGTTTCTGATGTTTAAGGGTTTAGGGTTTAGGGTTTAGGGTTTAGGGTTTAGGGTTTAGGGTTGCTCCAGTACTTCATCTTCCCCATTTCTGCTTGAGCTAAATTCTGAAAGCAACTTTTATGCCTATAGTTGGTAAACACACACGAAAGGGTTAAGGAGGATATCATATCTGGACAGCAATTATTCTGAAGAAAGTACCATCACTTTACATTTACACATATGAAACTGACTTCTTCAAAACAAAGGAATGAATGAATAACATTCAAAGTAATGTATTTGTACCTTGATGAACTAAAATCCCTTTAACTTGGTGCATATTTGAAGGATTTTGAAGAAAATAACTGCACACATCACAAGCGTGGGTGTCCCCAAACTTTTGACGGGCACAGTGTGGAAAATAAAACCTGCCTGTTTGTGTGTATCGTTGTCCAAATTTCCTGTTTTAGTAACTTTACCATGCAATCGTAAAGACAAATCCAGATTGAGTGTGTGTCATGTTTGTAATTGCTAGTGTTTGAGTGTGTGTGTGTGTGTGTGTGTGTGTGCGCAACTGAGTGTATGCAAGTCCTTGTGATTATTAAAATCAACCCAGTTTTTTTCCCTTCTCTTTTTTTTAAGCCCTCCCTCTTATACAATATTGGCATACATTAATTATGGCGGTGTTATTCTGATGTCTGTCTGCTCTCCCAGTAGAGACGGTGCTCCACATAATTACACAGTCAATACTCATGTTACCATTAGCGCAAATGTTGGGGCTCCGGAGCGGCAGAGCTGCTTGTGGGGGAAGAACACGGCACTTTCCGCACATGTGAAAGCAGCTCCGCTCCCCGCTCGCAGCGCTTTTAAGCAGACAAATCGAAATGATGCGCTACCGCTGTCATTGAATTAGACAATAAGACTCACACGCCGGTGAAAAAGCCACTCAGACGAGGCTGAGGCTCCTTCATACAGCGGCGGCTCGTTATTCCTCTGGAGGAAGGCAGGGGAGCAGGAATGTATTTGGAAATTTTGGATAATTACAGCCATATTGCATTCTGTTTGCGATGCTTTTCTTGCGTTCTCTTTGGATCCCTTTCACAGTGATTGAAAGAAAGTCGGTGTCTGGATTCTGTTTGTTTGTATCCGTGCAGGGTTTGCTTTCAGGCCCGGCGTTGTCATAGGATGACAAATTCAACGTTACAATTTTAGTCCCTAAAACAAGGCAGAAAAGGGGCCTCTCCTGGAGATGGAGTCAAAAGTCTGGCTGTTAATGGTGAATTAAAATGGCCAAAATGTGGAACCATGACCCCTTCCCCTTTCATAGAGCTGTAAGAGTGTAAAACTGTCCCGGAGTAAAAGTATTGCTATTGTAACACAACTCCCAAGCATGAGTAGCTGCCAAAAGTAGGAATTAAAAGCATCATGTTTCTAAAGCAAGAACCCACATGCAGAAGTAGCACTTGTGCCAAGATCCACCACATCTTTAGAGAAAGAACTATAGGAAAGTTAGAGTACGGTCAGAAATATTATTTGTATTGTATATGACTGAATCATTTTTCTATACTACTAGTATACACACTATCTGTGACGAATATAGCATAATGCTCTGAGCTGCATTATGAATACATATATCATTTTACCAGTATTCAATCAATGATCATCTACATTTCCAGCATTTAGCAGATGCTTTTATCCAAAGTGACTTCCGTTCCCTAACTACAGGGGCCAGTCTTCCTGGAGCAACTTGGGGTTAAGGGTCTTGCTTAGGAACCCAATGGTGGTTTGCTGAAGGTAGGATTCAAACCCAAGACCTCTTGGTCCAGAGGCAAGTATCCTACCCACTAGCCCTTAACCTAAAATAATTTCCAATGGTAATTCCCCATTGGCCCCAAAATTTAGTCCAAGTTTACGCTTAACCTGTTTTAAAAACCGCCACTAAACAGTTTTAGCTCCAATTTTATTCCAGTTTGGTGATATCATTGTTATTATTGCATCATTTCAAGTGAACTGGCTTTCATGCAGACAAAGTTTACTCACATTCACTTAGAGCTCAGCTTTAGTCCAGAAACAACAACCATTCTGGCATTAGGGCATGCTAAGTCCTGCATTTCTCTCGGTGAAGGATTGTGAGCACCACAGTGGTAACAGACAAGTTTCACAAAATGTCACCTAATGTATAACCATACAGCTGGTGGCCTAGTGGTTAAGGCATTCGCCCTGTGACCAGAAAGTCCGGGTTCAATTCCCAAGACCGCTAGGCACCTCTGAGGTACCCTGAGCAAGG
>JBBPDC010000011.1:3565472-3577269 GCA_037974485.1 Hemigrammopetersius urotaenia | reverse complement strand
TGTGTGTGTGGGTGTGTGTGTGTGTGTGTCTGTGTCTGTGTGTCTGTGTGTGTGTGTCTGTGTGTGTGTCTGTGTCCAGGCGGGTATCTTCTCTGTGGCAATTCAATTGATAATTGCATTTTTTAACCTTCCCAGGTAGTCAATGTTATACGTGACATCCAGACTAATTCTTATATATTGTTCCAGTGTGATCGTATCCCATTCAGAAGCTTTGAAATCCAGCCTTGAATGGTCAGTGAGTAAATCCATAATGAGGAGTCTTTCTCAAATCAGTTTCTCTGTGTTTTAAACCCTTATTGCTGTGAGCATGGCTGTTAGGTGTCCCATTATGCCTTGAGTTGAGACTGTTGACCAATCAGAGGCCGTGTTTCTGACTGGGCGTGTGTTTGGCAGCTTGGATCCCCAATAGACATGAGACTGACCGCATTCTCCTAATCTATCGATCTATATTATTAGGGCAGAACCCGAAATAATAGCATAAATATAAAGCTTAGACTCCAGAGGGATAAAGAAGATTAAGGTTATGCCAAATATGGCAAAGTGTGTTATGTTTTGGGACACCAAACAGGACACCCATCATACCTTCATACCAGTCACTACAAAACCAAAATGACCATTATTTCCTAAACGCGAACTGAAGGAAAATTAAGGAAAAAGTACACAGATTAAGGCTGATTAAAGGGTAAAGACTTTTTCAAATGAACCCCTTTAATAGTAGAAGCTCCTGAATTAAGGCCTTAAACTCAAGACTAAGGGGTTTCATAAGCATGTTTTAAATCTTAATGTTTTAAATTTTACGGTTAAATTAAGAGGTCGGTTTCACAATTTTCAGGGGTCAGTTCAGGTAGAGTTTTAAGTTCACTGTGTTTTGCAGAGACTACACTAGTGTTTCTACCTTTCTCCTTTGGTGTGTATGTGGACCAGAAGCGGTGATGTCTAATTGCCTGTAGCTAAAACTGTTTTTCTCAACTTTGAAGTTGACATGCGATCGCACTGTGCTAGAAGACGGCGTTGAGAATCGGGAGAGGACCGTCGGGCGGCCGCAGGATTTAACGGGGGGCTGCGGCTGCCCAGAAACACAGCTCACGATTTCAGGAGCGCAGGTCCTGCCCCTGGCCTGTTGCCGCCCCAGGCAGTAGCCCATATTGCCTATAGCAGAATCGGCTTCAGATTGTACCAGTCATCATACTGCTAAATAAAAAATGTGAGTTTTTCCTTTGGAACGGCCTCTCTTTGCCTGGTCCTCTGAAGCTATTTCGGAGCGATTTATTATCCCGAACTTTCCTACCGCTTTTTAATTTTGAGAGAAAGCCATGGAGTTAGTACATCAGCTAAGCAGGTATGCTATAGTTACACTGCGCAAGAGAGAGATTGATTGTCTTTTCCTCTGATGTCTGGGTCCTGGATGAATTACTGTAACCAGAAGCTTCTCAAGGGGTCTTTAGAGTGGAAGGGGGGAAGGGGTGGAATAAGGTTTAAAGAGGACATGGGTGCCATTAAGGCTAGGCCGCTCTGCCACTAAAAGCAGAGAGTGATCTGCTCTCTGTCTCCGCATGGACGGCTGGGAGTTGCTCTGTGGTTTAGAGCAGCAGAGGGAACGGGGCGTGCGCTGATCCTGGATCAGGGTTTGCTGTCGACGTCGGGGCAGCGAGGCTCATCTCGGGCCCGATTTCCTGTACGCTAATGAGAACGGTGCAGTTCGTCAGCATGCTTCCCATCACAGCTCCGCCTGATGCTCTCTCTGCATGTTTATCCTCGGCGAGATGCTCCACTTACACTTGGCTTTTTAAATGAGTTCATGTAAGTGATGTTCCTTCTGAGTGTGGTTCATAGTCGTGTTGCACTGTGGACAGCAGTAATGGTATAGATACTGTACGAACTCAACATAAGCACTGCATTTTGTTTGCAGTCATTATAGATTAATAGTCCTGGCGATACAATAACAGCCTGCAGATGCTTTTCTCTCTGCAGATGCTTTTCTCTCAAGACCAATCAACTTGCACGAGTTCTGAAAGCTCAGGTATCCACGTGTCAACCAATCAAAACCTAAAAACAAAAAGTGGAATGGAAACAAGGTTACACCCCCAAGGTCTGTTTATGACCAGGTCTATGTATGATTTTGTTATCATGCCTTTAAGACCGATTGGCACTCCTTATAACTTCGCGAGGAATGGGCGGAGCTAAACCATTGTTTTCTGAATATGTAGAAATATGCGAATCAGTTGGTCTAATATCTAAAAATACTGAATATACACATGTAAACTACTTGTGAAAGGGTTAATTAAGTAGGAAATCCATTGGAGAATCTCAGCTATCCCCACTTTTTCTGTATTTATTTTATTATCTTGCCAGTGTTACCCATCCATCACACTCTCAGTCGTTTGTGGTGGCACCAGCCGGTTTTGAGTTATGAAGAAAAGCACTCAGCAACTGCATGTCGTTGAACTATTGCTTGTGCAGTGTCATAGTTCAGCCTAACACTCTTTGAGAAGAGTGCTGACCACCCAGTTCGGATATCTGTAACTGTCAGCACTTTTGTAGATGGCGTAGACGGACAAAAGAGAGCTATCTTTTCCACCCCGAGAGCAGCAGGACCAGATTTGCTCTCCTGGACTATTGGCAGAGGATGGCTATGGCGTACCTGGGATTTAAGTCGCAACCCTCCTGTCCAGTTGAACTACTCAGCAGCCCTGTTGTCAGCAGGCTTTAGGCAGAGACTTGGCTTAGACTGTGTCCTAAAATTTGGCTCGGGTTCCTGAGTGGTTAGATTGTGTTTGAAATGGGGTTTTGTTGGAGTGGTGGTGAGTTTAGTAGGGACACTAGTGGCGACTGAAATCACAGTATGGTTTTATAATGATCAATCACATCACAAAAGAGGTACAAAGGAATGGTCTATGCGACTCCCTTTCAAGCACACACAGACACAGGTGGTTTCCGTTTACGGGTTTAATGAAGTCTCCGTCTCTCCAAATCTCCAAAACCTCAGCAAACCTCCGCAAACCGTGAAAACTCACATTAGCCATTAGCTTACACATAACAGTAGAAAGATTCCCAACAAAAATAAATGCAGACGGATAAATTGGCTGCATGCTACAAAATGAAATCTCATGTAAGTCTTCTTATCTTCACTTCTTTAACATCATTAATGTTCATAGCTTTCGTAACGTAATACAATTTGACTGTAAACTTTTTCTTCCATCAGGCATGCGCTACAGGCCCACCAGCTCAGTGTAGGTTTCAAAATAAAAGTACCTTTGTCTCGTAGAAATACAAAATGTAATCAAAAATTATGGTAATTCTCATCATGTTTTTACAGACATCTAGTAAAATTTGCAACTGATATAATTGCAACAGTGTAGCTGCCTGAGGCTTCATCCTGTAGGTCTTGATTCATTATTATCCACCTTATTTACCAATAAAAATCAGTCGCAAATCAGAGATAGCTATCTCAAACCCTGACAGTGAAGGTGTCTGACAGCCATGATTAGCCCAGCTTAAATAGACATAGTGTTGTGCAGTATAGGCATCCATACCACCAGATGTACAAAACCTCTTTCAGACTTAATGTATATGTGTTGAATGAGGATCATGTAGAAAACGGGCTGATGTACTGAATTTGCAGCTGCTTCCTAAACGTTGTGTAACAGGAGTGGGCAGTTTTGCATGGACTTTTGAATGTTAGTGCTCCAAATGAAACACCTCCATCATCAAATAACACATTTTACCTCTAAGGGCCAGGGGTAGGTACTCATAGCACATGTCATTATTTCTCAAATTGTACACCTGTAGAATGCTTTTGTGCAAAAGAAATTCATTTAGAAACACAGCCATCATCTCAACAACCTTTCATTCAGCCCTTTGTCTTGAGATTGCTGCTTTCAACCCTGGCTTTTTAAGCCCCGCATCTCAGGCAGCCCAGTTATTAGGCGATCCCATGTGCAGTTTGCTTGATTAGCTACAGACTTAAGTCACTTACTTTGACCGAAATCAAGGCACATTTTACACATTGCGGGCGTCTCTGGGCAGTCGTTTTCTAAACCATTCAATAGCATTTCAATAGCAATATAACGTGCCTGAAAAAATATTACTGTATTATATTTTCGTCATATTGTCCGCCCTTAGGGGACACAGACAGTCGCAGCAGAATGGGACACCTTGGCTACTCTTGAGTGTCTCTATTCGCAGGTCAACATCCAGCCAGCTCCACGTAGACCCAGTGCGTTACTGCTGCAGGATATTGATTAGCCTGAAAGTGAAGTCATCCAATTTCCCAAGTCTAATTTAGCTCAAGACCATGAAAAGAAGACTGGGATCCAGAAGCAAAACAAAGACCCTTTAGTTCTGCCCAGATTCGAATAAATGGAAAATGAAGGAGAAAATGAAGAACTTCGAGGTGGGTTCAGAAACGGAAAACACGAGAGGAAAAACGAAGCGAGCGCCAGTATGATGGATTATGTTCCTGCATTTATACGTCTACGACTGTGTTTGTTTATGTAGCTCTCGAACGTGTCCTTTACCCGTGTCTTGTGAGCGAGGGGCTGTTTGTGGTTTGATGTGTTTGCGTCGTACCCGGCCACACCAGTCGGCCATTATCAGAATCCTGTGAAATGGATATTGTTTAACGTCCACGCTCGCCATTATTGTCAGAACCATAAAGAGGAAAATGAATCCTCGTTTCAGAGGCGAAATGGCCGACTTTAGGGACGCAATACCTGTAAGTGCCATTAAGTGGAAATTGCCGTTCACATATTCCAGTGGTTTGATTAATTACTCTCTCGCATGCGCTACTGCTGAGGGCCAATGGAAGATGAGAAACAAATTGCGCTGCATTTTCTGTCCTGTTTCTGTAAAACCAGTTTAATTATTGACACATGTTTTGCCACCTGGCGATGGCGGAGATAGCTGGACTGTAGGAATAAAGAGCGAAATGCTGTGGATTACTCTGCCTGGCAGACGCTCCACGAAAACATATTTGTAGCCTCGTCTCGTTGTCGCACCTCGACGATGTCTTTGTAGGAACTTGAACAGATTTGCATGTAGCGTTTGTGAGACGAGTACTAGAGCGTCTGACTGAATCAGGCAGGTAGAAATTAAGGAGGAAGCGAACATCCCTGAGGATTTCCCAGATGATCCTGAGATTTGTCTGATATCGTGAGGTGTGGTTTTGATGTGCGAATGGGCTTAGTCATCACGCCGCACATTTGACTGAGAGGAGATTGACGGTGGAGGCGGGAGGCAAATCCAGGGTTTTCGCAGCTTTGTAGATCCACGAGCTCAGACAATTCAGTTTGAGGTGAAGTGGTTTTTATTCCTGTCACAAATCCCTCAGCTCTTCACGAGTAGCAGGTCAGATCTGCGATCTCTTTTTTGTATCAGCTTGGCGGCTTTACAGATAACTGTGTGGGACATTTGTTGCCTGTCGCAGACGAGTTCTGCAGAGAGTGAACACTTGCCTGAGTCAGGCCTAGCCCCGCTTGGTGTAAAAGGAACAGGGGAAAGAGTTTATTGCTTTATCAAAGGATATGATACTAATGAATCCATAAACACCCTAAATTAACGAATAAGCTTTCACAACGCTTACAAAGAATGGGAATGTGATGAAGCTGATTGGTGAAGAAGACCAAGTGAGATAAGTAACCAGCAAGATATGAGCTTTAACAGTAGAAATGAATGTGGACTAACATTTTGGCAAGCAACAGGTCACTCTTTTTATTTGCTTATAAGCAAACGTGCAGTTCTTACATAATTGAGAATATATTTACACAATGATATTAGAATGGCACATTTGCAAACATATGTGCATTTAACACCTATTATGAACCACCATTAGTACTCCATTTATTTGATCATATCCGAATCATGTCTGCGCATTAGTCACATGTTTATTATATAGTAATATACAGGAAAAATGGGTCAAAAAGCACGGCATTCCAGTGCAGATTATAAAACACCAAACAGAGTTTTAAGATAAATTCTACACTTTCCTTGTAGTGTTTTAAAGCAGCTGGCAGTCCGGCATGGTCTCCCTAAATATTGTACATATGTAAGTGTGTAGTGTGCTTGTATTTTCTGCAAAATTATGAATGTCAGACTTTGTGTCCGTAGATACTCAGTTTTAAGATCTAAGGCAGAAAAAGCTCGACTAGAACGTCCTAACAACTAGGATCGCAGCCCATGCAAGTAAGTTGTTTTGTAAAGGAGAGCAGGGGTCGTTCCTTTCTACCCCTGTGCTGTATTCTGTGGTTGTTATGGTGGCTCGTCCTGAGCAGCTCATCCCGAAGCTCCATGGGACGCCTCACGCTCGCCCCCGCACCATCTCCACCCGCTGCCAGCCGCTGCCGCCTGGCCACCTGATCTCGTTGACTGGCCGGCGTAAGTTAGGTAGGCAGTCCCTGGCCCTCGCCTCCCTCCCTCCCTCCCAATATGCGCTTGGACCGGGGAACAGGCTGCACCTTCCCCTGTTCCGCAGGGATAGGGGGGCCAGATGGAGGAATTTGATTAAGCAGCAGTGGAAGACCAAATGTTCAATTGGATCCAGAGCCTGTGGAAGCAGAGGGGAAGGGGAAGGCAAAGTGAGGGGGGGTCCAGGGAAGGGGTAGGAATCTAAAATGGCTGGCTGGCGCGAGTCGGCCAACGGCGGCTCCAGAAGGGAGGTGAGGCGGGCGCTGAGGTGTAGTAATGCAGAAGCCCTTTTCCAAGTACCAGCTGGGCCTTTTAGGAGCCACTATCCCCACAGCAGACGCTCGGCAGTCTCCGAGCAGCTTGACTTTACCATATGTGGAACTTTTTTTTTTTTCCCTTTACGCTCCGCCTGGTTTCCCCCGGTGGGACTCGTACCGCTGGGACACCGGAGGCAGGTGAATTGCTCTTAATGCAAGGCACTGAATCACGGGGCCAGCAGCAGGAGAGCCAGGTGCCTGGAGAGAGGAAACGGATCCAGAGAAAAGTCTGGCTCGGACCGCCACGACCTTGGAGCCTGGGTCCGGGCAGATGAGAGGATGTTTCGCTTTCGCTCGAGTTCCCTGCGCTCGCTCCTCTTAGATATCCAGACGCGTATTATTTTTTGCCCCGTCCGTTCCACTTTTGCCGCTGCTGTATCGTTTTTCAGAGTGCTTTCTGAAAAGCAACTCGATCCATTTTGTAAACTGGCTGTGTCTTTCATTTGCTCCATTTACCGCATCCTCGGCCGGCCCCAGGCAATCGGGCTCCCTCTCTCTCTCCACCTGTCCTCTCTGAATTCACCGCCGAGCTCTCAGGCGACCACGGGCCTGTGTACCTCTTCTCCGGCCCTGTCTGAGGAAAGGCTCTGAAGGGGTCTGGTTTTCATCATGTGTTTTTGTCACGTTTTAGTTTCTGGCTCATTTTTTCATTAAAAAAATCCAGTCTCTTATTCACTGGAAGTTATTTTTCTTCAAATGATCCTCATCACAGAAGCAGCGTGGAGAACGAAAATGTATCTCGCAGCACTGCAAGACGACGTGCTGGGATCTGCTAGATTGTAGAGGAGAACAATTAATGTGTCCTGCTAAAGCATAAGTAATGCCAAACCATGTGTGTGCTTGAGTTTAGCATGTTCAGGAAGATGATTATTAGAAATAATCTTTATATTAGAACAGGGGCGATTGTAATAAGGCTATGTGTAATGAGAAGTCCTCCCTGGATAATCTTGCATTAGTTTATCTACATATATAATTGGTAGTCTTTCCCAAAAATGTTATTAATGAAAATACAGCACTTTATTATTATTATTAGTAGTGGTAGTATAATTATTTTTGGTTATTATTATTATTATTATTATTATTATTATTATTATTATTATTCCTTTAAATCGTTATAAAAATAAATATATCACAATTATCCAGTGAGAAAAATCCAATGAGCTGATTCCAAATCCAGGAATCCAGAGATCCAGATGAAATTTCAGAGCTGATTAGACCACAGTAAGTATTCAGTAAGCGTGTTAAGATTTGGTCCCATTAATTGACCGGGAATAAAAATAAGGGAGCGGTGGGTGGATCTAAGCCAGGGGGTCATCTTCCCTCAGGCTGCCTTATATATAACCGTCAGTTTGGTCCCAATGAATAATTCGCCCTGGTCACCAGTGTGGATCTGTGTTGATGTTGGACAGCACAGAAAACAGTACAGGTGTGGTGCAGGTCAGGCTTTCATTAAGTTTCGTGAAATTAATATAAGACGACAGATTCTGTCTTAAAGGGTCAACACTTGTGTCGTCACTGCCATTCTGCTGTACTGCTTAAAGTCATTACATGATTGGTTACACAATTCATGGCATAATGGTTAAGATTGTATTATATATTGACATATTCCAGTTTGCACTTCCAATTTGTTTTGTTTGTCGTATAAAGGATGCCCAAGGTAACTTCAAATTCAGAATTCGCATCTTCGCTTTTGTGTACAAACACAGATGTGCTGTCAATAATATGCAGAATTTGCATTTTTAATTGGATTTCATCACATATATTCAGTAAAATCTTCATTAATATTCACTAAATTCATTTTTAATAATACAGTTTTAATAAAACCGTGACTTCTCCTGGGTAACTAAGGGAATATCAGGGCGAGGTGGGGTCCTGTTTGGGAGGTGAGGTCCTGCAGAGCTCAGGTGGACGTGTTTTGAGGAGAAAGCAGCACGGTACGGTCACTCCATGGACTTTTCCTCTGGGGGGGAGGAGCAGCACAGCCGCTCCTGCCAGCGGAGGCAGGAGGGGGGCACGTTATGGCCGAAGGGCATCAAGGACAGCGGGTTAATGCACTCTGAAGGCTCCAGGAGCCATTACTCAGACACCATGTAATCGCTAAGAGTCGAGGAGTTTTTTCTTCTTCCTTTTTTCCCCTCCTTCCCACCCTCCTCATCTCTGTTCTAATCCTTCCAAATGGCTCTGGTGAAACTCTGCCAGTAGAAAAAAAAAAGGAGCGAGCAGTGGGGTGCAGGTCTTTAAGCCATCAGCTGGAGATTTCACTTTGAAAAGCTGCCCTTTCCCCGACGAGGACAGTTCACCGCTCCCCCACCATCAGCGGGTTCAGCGTGCCCTGACCTCGCCATGCTTTGGAGTGTGTTGTGTTTTTTTTCTTCTGTTTGTTTGTTTGTTTGTTTCTCGCGGGCGTTTTCTTTTTTTTCTTGACAGGCTTGTCAGTAGGTCAGAGTTGTTTTTTTTTTTTCTTCTTCTTTCGAGTGGCAGTAGTCGAGGGAAGAGAATAACTTTGGCTTGGAGGAGCTCTCCACGCTCGCACAGTTCGTTTGCGTGGGGGGTGGGACGGAAGAAAAGAATGGCTTTGGTCGGGACATATGGAAAATGGCCCGTTGCGGTGTAGAAAATGGAGCTATTCATGCACGGACGATATTAACCAGCCGACAGACATTCCATGATACCCCTGTTTGCGCAGCTGTGCCCCCCGATTAAATTAGCCGTTGTACCCCCTCCCCTTTCCCCCCCACCACCACAAGCCCTCTCCTAGTTTCCCCTGGCTATCTCTTCCCCTCCCGCTCACCCTTAGCCAGCGAGGAGTCCCACCAGAGCCGGTGAGGTGAAGGGGTGAGGCGAGTGACGCTCCCTTACACCCCTTTAAATGCACCTTATCAGGCGCGATAGCGGGACGAGACTCTAAGACCTCCAGGACCCTGAGGGAAAGGGGGGCTATGATTTGGGGTGACGGCGGGGAGCGAGAGGGGAGTTTCCCCGAGGATTCGAGGCACTAGCAGCCCGGCAGGCTCTGACAGGCCTTCCAGGAGGGGGTCTGCGGGATTGGGGCTGTCAGCTGTTCCTGCGGAGCCGAATGTGCAGGCTAAGACGTCCGCCGGGAGTGAATTACTGAAGGCTTTTCTTACGCGCCTGGGCTTTAACTTCTTCTACTTCTTCTTCTCCTACATCTTCTTTTTTTCCGCCCCCACCCTTAGAGGGGTTGGTGGATGGAAATTGTGTGTGTGCATGAATTTGTCTGTATGCAGTGAGGGGGGCTATAATTGAGAGCACAGAGGGAGCTTCGTATCTCCGTCTTCTGATTCGGAGGTGAAGACAAGAGCCCGCGGGGGCCCCCTGTCAGCGCGTTCAGGGCACGCTCGTCTCCAACTTCAATAAAAACACGCAGAACCAATTCCCCCACAAGGGCGCCTAGCCCGAAACCACCTTCCGCCAATAGAAGAGATTGCAGTTTGCTGTGGATCACCTCGTGTGCGACCCCGTGTTAGCGACAGGCACACTCCCCCACTTTTTGGGAAAGGGGGGGGGGGGGGGGATGTCAAAGAAAGACGTACCAAATACCAAATTGCCTTTCTCGCACCTACCACTTCGCACATCGTGTCCCTTTCCGCTGGCTCTGTGTTGACAAATGTCAAGAGTAGTCGTAGATAGGTGTGCCTTTCTGTGGGTAACCCAACCTGCCAGCCAGACTGTACAACAGGACAACTCTACTCCTGCGAGAGAGACGGAGAGAGAGAGAGAGAAACTGCACTGTTAGCATCAGACACTTCAGAACCACGAGCCAACGGAAAAAAGAGAAGAAAATCTCACTCCTTGCCAGTACCTGCGGGAGCGACTCCTCTACCACCTTTTAGTTTATGCACTTTTTTTTATTGTTGAAGTTTTCTTGTTTGTTTTTTGGGGAGGGGTGGTGGGATTTTTTTTTTTTTACTTATTTATTTTTTTGTCATCGTTGTTGTTTGTGTGCCTTGAGTTGCGTCTGGGGAAGTTGGTTTAGTTTGATTGTGAAGTTAGATGTAGATGAAGCGGCGCTCTCTCGATACTAGCGCGACTGTCATCCTCGCAAGCTCTCGAAGAAGCCGTCAGTCACGCTGACACTGTGTTTTAATCATGGCTGTCCCACTTGCTGTGATGAAGGATAGAGCCAGGGTTCCATCCCTGGACAATTAGATTGCTTCACTGCCGGTGTCATACAGTGCCACTGTTTAAAAAAAAAAAAACCCTGAATGTTTCCTCTCCTCTCGTTATTTCTGGTGCACGTTTAGGGGAATAAAGTGATTTCGGGAGACGGTCCGGGCCGCGCCGATGACAGCTTTTGGGTTAAGGAAGAAGAAAGAACGTGAGCGGAAAAGAGTTGAAAAGCTCACGTGTAATCTTCGGAAAGATTATAATTGACCTTAATTAAGTGGACTTTAATTCACCACTGAAGACATGAATGTCACAGTGCTGAGAAAAGATTAATTAATGAGCGGTTTTACCTAATTGTAAATTAAAATGGTCAGAATTGCTTGAAATATATTTAGATAACATTAGCGAGGATGTTAATCAGTTCAGCAAAGGAACACTTTACTGCACTTACTGTCCTCGAATCTTTTGCGGAAGACAGTTTGTCCTATAACTTAATGTGTAGCCTTGATTCTACATTAAGGTTACATTTACGTTTAGCAGAGGCTTATATACAAAACAACTTCCATTCCCTAACTACGGGGGGCAGTGTCCCTGGAGCAACTTGGGGTTAAGGGTCTTGCTCAGGAAAACACTGGTGGTTTGCTGACGGTAGGATTTGAACCCATGATCCACCTCTTGATCCAGAGGCACATATCCTACCCACTAGGCTCCACCACTCCAGCATCAACATCTGAGTCTGGCCGGCTGAGGGTGTAGACTTTGACTGAACTTCAGTTTTATCTTTACTTTTTCTGTAGAATCTGAGTAGAGTATCATTTACATTTACAGCATTTAGCTGACGCTCTTATCCAGAGCGACGTACATCAGTGCTTTAGAAGTCCACGACTGTTTCTTACCTGAAAAACAGCTTAAATCCGAGTCGACTATTTAACCGAGATACTGCAGTCAGA
>JBBPDC010000011.1:3551316-3565202 GCA_037974485.1 Hemigrammopetersius urotaenia | reverse complement strand
TTTTTGAGAAATAAGTAAACAGTAGGAAAGAGACATAGTTAGTTGCCAAAGTGCTCCTTGAAGAGGTGGGTCTTCAGTATCGTTGTTGCTGGAAGATGTTAAGCTATAGAAAGGCTCCAGAGATTACTTTAATCACAGTAGTAATAATGATGCCTTCTGTTAGCCCACCACCCACCACCTTCTGGCAACAAGTACCAACCCTGATGAACTTAATAAGTAATCCATATGTACAGCTGTGAGCAAGCCTCAAATACATCACACGCTTTATTTTAGTCACTCCCCCGAGAAAAATCACAATCAGTTTGGCTGCATAGAGCAACTCCTTGTTCCTTCTTGAAAGGGTTTTGTAAACGATGCTCCAGAAGAACCACTGGGACGTGAAGAAGCTTTTAAACCTATCAAGAACCTTCACAAACGGGTTCTTTACACATACATCTCTCACTTAAAGCCATGCTTCTTTTAAGAGGATCCATTGAAAAGTTCAACGTTCTACAGACGTTCTTACCATTGTATCTTACATTAACGTCTAAAAGAAACAATTGTGTGCGTTTTAAAACATTGAATTTGAGGCCCCAGTCCTAGCTATAGATTTGATATGTAGACTATTATTATGGAAATTATTTTTCTAGAATCTTTCAAAATCTAGGCGGTGGGTTGCTCAGCAGGTTCAAAACTCTCACAATCAGTGTCTAACAAGAGCTCATTTTGAGTATACTGTATATTCAAATGGTCAAACATGTGAAACATGTGTAGGTCTTTGGGTGTTCCTCTTTCTCCGTGGCAGAGCAGGAGTGCATTCCTAGCTGTTTGATGCTGTGGGTGCAATCTCAAAGGGTCAGATCCCTCTTGCCTTTTAATTCATTTGTCATGCTCCACAACAGTCTGATTTGTCTCCTGATTGTGTCCTGCTCCGCGTCTGATTGGTCGCCCTCGCCTCTTTCGAACCTCGGAAACTATGGCAACGAGCATCCGAGGCGGGCGGCAGTAGAAGATGCCTGTTTGAAACACAGCCCTGCGCTGCATCCTATTTCTCCCTGTTTATTTATTATTATCTTCAATATCCATGTAGATGAGCTGGAATATAAATGGGGCTGCGGAAGCACGGCTGTAGCAGATGTCAGCGGCGCGTGTGGCTGCTCTGGGGTAATTGAGGGTCCAGGAGAGCGCTGGCGTCGGCTAAATTAAACCGGTGGCCCTGCTTGGACTCTCCAAGGCTCGGAAACAGTGGGGCCGCACGGGCAGGGGGCGCAATTCCAAATTTTACCTTCATCCATGCGAGGCGTGGGCGGGGAAGGCAGGGGCGCAGTTGGAGATGCGGCACTAGAGCCACAGGATTACCTGCGCCCGCATTGCCTGCGCCGAGAGAGGAAGAGGACTGGGATAGCCTGCTGAGAGGAGCAGAAAGGACGGCTCCAAAGCGCCACCAGACTCCCTCAGCTTTCTGCTTGAAGTGAACTCGCAGGTAGAGCGGAGTGTGGCAGGTGCCAGCTCTGTGCTGCCATTTGGCCAATGCCTGTATTCTTTTCCAGCTCTTTGACGTTGCTTTCTCGCTGCCACCATTTCCAGTTGCAAACCGTGCTGCCAGTGTGTCGTTTCTCATCGTTAAAGCAATGTTTCATGAATCTAATTCTGTGCACTAGTCTAGGCTTCATGCCTGTGGACAGCTTCTTCTTGAGTTTAGCACTAGAGCCAAAATGCAGCTTTCAAAATGGCTCTCGCTACTGTTTTTAGCTGCAATGTGGAAGAAACCAGAGAGCAACCCTTCAGAGCAGGCCCTGTTGAAATCATTAATAAAAATACATGTTTAGTTTATTATTATTCAATAGAATCATCGTTTGTTATATTTAAACTCCGCTGTCTGCAAAAGTATTGTAGTACTACTTGCTCTGGGTCACAATGGTAGAAAGTGGGGGGGTTTAACCTGCTACTTTCGGGTCATCGGGTTCACAGGCAAGTGTTTTACCCACTAGACTATTACCACAGTGTTTTGCCTAAAGATGAAACACTTTAGCTAAACATGTTTGCATTTAAGACAATGAGTGAGTGACTTTTCAGGAATTAATGTCACTTATAAGAGAATATAAGTGTCCCCCAGACTAACAATGCATTTCAGTCACTTGTTAGAAGTAAAATTGCATTGGCAGCTCAGTGCCAGTGCGCTTTACTGAAGGACTCACTGTAAAACTGCTATGAACAGGTCAAATATATGTTAATGTCTTTTCTGGCATGACGTTTTGACATTTATTGATAACACTGGTGGTCTAATAGTCATGGTGGGAGACTGAATAGCAGTGTCACATACAACATAAGAAGCCATAGATGCAACTTGATTTGAAATGACTTAGAAAAACTCAGCTATTACCCACCATTACTTTTTAATTAGGCTTCTAGTTCCTGTGGAACTCCAGACAACCAAACATGAGCTACATTTGGGACACAGAGAAAACTTTATCAGTTAGATTTTTTTTTCATAATATTGTTTAAGAAACTCTTTTCCTCTTCGCTCATGTTCTTACTGTAGCACCGACAGCCTCTCATTCGAAGACCTTAAAGATCCGGACCTCTTTTCCATCGTTTCCTCTCTTCTTTTTTGCTGACTTTTGAATCTCAGCCAAATAGTTGGAGTTACTGGGCGGGTTTGAAGGGACACGCTGGCCTCCGTTCTCCATTCCTTCGGCCTCTGTGTCTTTTTCACACTCTCTGCCATTAGCTAATTACATACAGGTGCTTTCATTGCGTGCGTTAGTCTCGATCTAAGAGGAAACACGAGAGGAAATACATAAAGAAACAGCGACGGGAGGAAGGAGAAAGGGTGCAGAAGAACTATGGTTAAAAAAAAAAGAGAGCGAAAAAGAAAGGGAAAAGAAAAACTGGAAGAAGTGGCAGAATTTGCTGTGTGAAGCAAATTATCACCCCACGTAGATTCATCACTTCTCCCCACTGGATTATGGAAGGGCCTTTCTAATGAAGTTCGCCCCGTCAAAATGAAGGGACTAATTCTGATTTAGCTGAGGTAATGAACTTCCCCTCTCCTGGCGCGAGGGGCACCATGGGGCGGGCAAGGAAGACGAGCCTCAGCAGCATCGGGAGAGAGAGAGTGAGAGAGAGGGAAGGAAGGAGGGAGGGAGGGATAGAGAGAGAGAGAGGTAGCATGTTGTGAAGAGGTAAAGAGAGAGAGAATATGTCTCACTGACAAAAAGGAAAAGGAAAGAAGAAAAAAAAACATTATGCAAAATGCCTGTCTGGTATTTGCTGAAATGTATTAAATTTCCAGAGCAGGGGCCTTGTGTTATATAAAATTATGCTAATGCCCGGCGGCCCACTGTGACTGGCGGCTTGCTGCTCCCGAGCATGCGTGCCTGGCCGCAACATGGAGCGCGCTCAGTGGGACTCGCCTTTTCTATTAAAGCAAAACCTCCAGACACCTGATGATGAATTTGCTTCTGCCAAATGTTCCTCCCTTCCCTTCTTCCCTTCTCTTTTTCTCTTTTTTTTCAAGGATGGGGAGGGGAAGGGGGGTTAAAGAAACCAGCATCTCTTTAAATGACTGGGGAGGAAGTGTGCAGTTCTGCTCGGTGTGTAGTGTAGTTTTTGTTTTTTCTTTCTTTTTTGGGATTGGGAGGGGGTGTCCCTCTGCAAGCAGGCTCAGGGAGTCAATTAAGGCGAGCGCTGATAATTATAAGCCGGCTGAACACAGAGGCTGGCTAATTGTTGAGTGCTCCATGCCGCGAGCCAAGCCGAAGGGGCCCCTCTCTCTCTCTCTCTTTCTCTCGCTCGCTCACTCCATCACTGTCTCTTGCCACTCTCTTTGGCTCCTTTTGTGTGTATGGACCTTGGACTACCGGATCCTGGTTATGTCTGTAATTAACTTTCACTCCGTCCATCACCTCTTTTTCCAGGCCGAATGGAGGGATCCCGCCCCTTTCTTTCCCCTCCAAGACCCCTCCTCCCTTTTATAGGCGCGGAATAGTCCGAGCACTAGTACTTGACCTTTTTTTATTCTTCGGGCTGAAGTGTAGAAAATGGGCACCAAAGCAGCTATTGAGTGCGGCGGGTGTGTGGTGTGTATGTGCAGAATGGTCTTTTTGCACAATCCATCAGTGCACTGCACTCTGTTTGCCTCCCAGTAGACTGGCATTCCTGCCTCCAGCGTCTGCCCCCACCTATCATTAGGCAGCCGGCCCGCCTCCCGGTCCCTGCGAGCGCTGCTCTCGCGAATGCCAGTAATTTTGCCTCCGTTAATTGGACGGACAAGCCCTGGAGTGTTTTTTTTTTTTTTTTGCTTTTGAAATTGCAGTAAATCAACAGTGGAGATGTAGGACAGCTTCGCCATCTTCAAATCCCTCCAGAGCACATCAGTGCGTCTCCAAAGGTGCAGCACGCATCCGTGGTTTCCCCTCTGAACCGTCTCCACGTTTAGCAGCATGCTAATCGGGGTGCAGCATGCTGTGCGTTCCCACTGATGCCCCATTATTTAGCTGACAAGGCCCCTCTTGATAGGCAAAAATGTACACATTAGCTCTTCGTTGTTTCTGCGGTTCCCTTCATCGCCCTTTTCCTTTCCAGCGTGCCATTTATAGTCTACGGGGAGGTTGGAGGTTTGTCATTATGTTCATTGTTCACTTGACCAATGTTTGATCAGGTCAGGAACTGACAGCATGAAATGCGCTACGCAACCATAAAGAACAACCAGATCCTGTAACATTAAGCATCGGGGCTACAGTCAATATAATTGCACAATTAAAATGAATTACATAGCTAGTTACTGGAAAGAGTACTCTTCATTTTCATAAACATTTTGTACCGCCAGATTTGAGACCTTTTATTATTAATTTTAATGTCAAAAAGGATGTTTTTTCTTCCCAGATTGTATACACAGTATACACAGTGGCTAGCTGCCATAGACAACCCATTTCCCGCAATACTCTTCCTGATCTTAGTTTTCCAGGCTCATTCACTTTCTAGCTAGGACCCCCCTAATCACATGATGCTACCAAAGCACTGGGATAGTGAAGGGAGACGCGTGCCCCTCTAAGTCATATGAAGAGATGCTGTAACCTACAAGCAATATTGCTATGCGATTCTATATCCAGAAAATACGTTTCCAAAGGCTTGAACATTGCGAATGGAACATCCTCTGGCAAGTGCTGCAGGGTACCTGGAATCTCCTAGCGATTTCAGAAACGGTTGCTAATGAAAGGATGCAGAAATGGTGGAAGCTAATCAAGAAAATGAAGGCAACTCAAGCAGCGATTGGTCTGCAGGGAGACGCGCATCTAAGGTATCCTCTAGCATCTTCAAAATCAGTAATGGGGGAAAAAAATCCAGAGCGTTCCCATGTGGTGGGCTGCGCACTCAAGAGATTATCCTCATTCTCTTTCATACACACGCTTCCACACCAATACACACACGTGCGGGCTCTCCCTGGGAGGTGGAGTCGATTTGTTTGCATTTCTTTTTCCCCAGGCTTTAATCACTCAGATTTTGGTCCATTATCCGTTAATAGATAGCTCCCACAACGAGCGGCGAGAAAGCAGACCCACCTACTGCTTACAGGTCTGTATCTAACCACAACAGCCTTCAGAGACCGTTTTAATCAGGGGAGGAACGGAGGGAGTTTCATCGTTTTAAAGTTGAAAAAGCAACCGCGCAGTCTCATCCTCGGCCAGGCGGTCCACTGGCCACGTGACGCACGCGACGTTCCTGCCAGTTTTCCAGACGCAGCTTAACTCCCAGCCTAGACTGCATTTCACTGACAGTGGGGTCCTCCTCTGAAAAAAGCAGAATGCATTTATAGTGGCTATGTACCGCTCCTGCCGCATGGAGATCGGTTTATTGTCTTCGCAAAACTCCTTTCAGGTCGGTTTAAAGAGTTTTAACGCAGCGCAGCAGGTCCCTTTAAAAACCAGCGTCTGGAGACGTTCACCAGCCCCTGGTGGCGGCTCTAAATCTATGTATCAGATTTTCCACGCCTGTGCCGAGAGCGAACGCTGAGCTCCGAGTCGCCGGCAGAATGGTTAGCAGGCTCTTGTAGTAAGAGAGTTTTCATGAAAAAGACCACCACGTTCTGGACTTTACCTCAGCTTTTGGCTGAATGAATAATCTCCTCTTGTGGAGCCACCAATTACACACCAGTTAAACCCTTCAGATCTGTGTTAAAGGGGGTTTCTATATAAATCAATCACAGAGATGTAAACGTCATTTAAAGGGGTTTGCAGGGAACTGATGCCTTATAGGGAATCTTGTCAGCCCTGATTTCTTCATAATTGTGCTCGTAGGAACCTGGGACCACAGTAGTTTGTCATGTTATGCTGTTTCAGAAGTCCAGCGAACCTATTCCTCTTTTAGGGCTGTTTATGTGAGACTGATGGTGGTAAATCTGGAAAAAAAAAATTCTTTGGTGACTGTTTTGCCTCCCAGGGCCCTGCAAGTATCTCGCCACCATATGTTTTTCTAAATGCCCAAATTCTTATCTTGGACATCAGGTAGTGTATCTGTAACCGTTTCACGCCGCGGTTTCCTCCGAGGTGGCTTTGGGCAGTTAAGATTTCAGCACTTTAACACAAACACCTACAGATACAATCCTAGCAATTCAGCTTTCGACCGCAAAACACAGATCAAGCCAATCCCTCTCTTCCACATGGGTATTTTTCAGCTCGAAGATTAAGAGGAAAAGGTGCATCCTGTATTTTTACCATCAGGAGTATTCTTTTATTTCTCCACTTCCCCTTCCCTCCACATGGGAGAGAGATTAGGCGCTGGCGTCGGAACGAGCCGCTGAATGCATAAAGCATGAGGGCGGGAGCGGCAGGCCCTGTGGATATGCAGATGGGCTTTCTGCTTTCTCTGGTGTCAGCGACACCCGGCTGCAGTAGGAACAGCGCTGTCTTATTCTTAAAGAGCAACAACAGTGAAGCCATGGAGATACGGCACCGAAAAAACGATTTCAAACTGTATCTTTGATGGTTCATGGGTGTCTTCACCAACTCCATTGTTTTGGGATCGCATGAAATGTACGTTTCGCATTACTACTCCCTAACTACAGGGGGCAGTGTCCCTGGAGCAACTAGCAGGATCTTGCTCAGGAACCCAGTGCTGAAGGTAGGATTTGAACCCACAACCTCTTGGTCCAGAGACGAGTTTTCTACCCACTAGGCCACCGTCACTGCAGTGACATTAGAATGCACTTGACTTACTCATACTTGAATAGTGCCAGATTATGAAATAATGGTAGCTAGCCTGCTAATGCTGGTGAGGTGCCAGTTTTGATCTTTTAATCAATTACTGTACGTAGTTCCTACAGATCCGTAAAACCAGAGACCTTTCTAGGCTTGCCTAGGGTGGCACTGGCCGATGGGTATCAATAGGGTGCAACACCCCCACCCCCACCCCCCCCACCCCCCCACACACACACACACCATCCACAATGTCAAATGAGTTCATCGACTCCTTGTCTGTTGCACCAGAATGGCAAGAAAGGCCTGTGCATAAAACCCTACAGTTCAGAAAGTGTCTTACTGTGGTAGGCCTGTCCTTAATTATATCACAACAACCAGCAGCTGTTAACCCAGAAGCCTGGAGGAGAGAGGAAAGGTTGTTGCCACTGATCTTTAAAGAAACAGTAGTGAGTAGCTGTCAGCAAGCACACAGGATGTTAAAGGAAGAGGCGAGAGAGAGAGAGAGGGAGGGAGAGGGTCAGGGATGGAACCGAGGAAGAGAATATGAGTCACTGGAATGCAGGGAGGGAAGAGGAGAAGAGAAATGGAAAATGTTTCATAAGGAGAAAAGCAAGAGTTGAGGTTGCCAGAAACCAGAAAGTCATTCGATTGAGTCTAAGCAGGCAAATGTAAGAGTTGTGGCTCTTGAGAGATCCGTCCCCTTGTTATTTTGGCACTGAGTGACTCTAAAGACTCCAAGGCAGGAGACAGGACCTCACAATTTCTGCTCTTATGTCAAACGAAATCAGTCCTTTGTAATATTAACCCATAGAGGTCCAGTACAGATTAGTAACCCTCACACTATTACACGGTTAAATCTCACACTATTAAACCTGGCATTGAACAGGTTTACTGTTCCTTTACTATACATCCACTTTACTATACACCCAGTTCTTCTTTCTGGAAAACATGACTGTATACACAGTAGTTACAGCACGTTCACATTACAATAAAGTATCTTCTTCCAAGCACAAAAGCTTTGAATCACAAGATGCTTCCTGTTACCACCATAGATAGCTTTTTCCCTCAATGTTCCTCCATTAATCACATGATGCTACCAAAACACTGTAGCTGGAGGTATTTCAGTGGGTAGACCACCGGACCAAGAGGTCATGGGTTCGAATCCTACCTTCAGCACACCACCACTGGGTTCCTGAGCAAGACCCTTAACCCTAAGTTGCTCCAGGGAGAGACTGCCCCCTGTAGGTAGGGAAATGCCGTAAATGTAAATGTAAATGGATAGTGAAGGTAGGAATGTGCTCCTCTAAGTCATATGAGGAGACTCTGCGTCTTTCCAAATCATTGTTAACACAAATCAACACGCTTGGAGGAGAACATTAATCGTCTGTTCTGTTACATGAGCGAACAAGCACTCGCAATTGCTGGTAATGAGGGGAGAGGGAGGACCATCCTACACACCCAGAGAGAGTGCGGGCCAGATGTGTTCCCCTGGACTCCGGGCCAGGGTTGGCTGTTGATCCCTGATGGTAGGATCTGTGCGTGGATAGTTGGGCCACTCAAGAGCCTGATAGCTACAACTTTTTAAAGTTTTTTTTAAGGTTAATACTATAATAATAAGCTGAAGATCCTTCTCTTTGTTGGAGCGGAGCACTGAAGGGAGCGAGTTCGTCTCCCTGTCTGAAACACACCCGGCTGTAATGAACTCCGTCCGACGACGGCGCACGGATCGGCCGAACAGAGAAGACAGTTCCCTCGTTTTGACACACTCGGGAACGTGGTCACAGAAGCAAATCCTCTCACAGAACTAAATGAACGACTTCTTTAAGACGGGCTGTGCTGAAGTCTCCTACTGTGGGATATATGTGACTGCAGAGGCCTCGCTAAGATGACAGAATCTCCCTCACAAGCATCTGAGGCAGTCTGGTTTTAATATGCTTGCGTTTCAGAGGCTGCCACACATGTTGCCAGACTCTCTTTTTTTTTTTGACATGAAGCACGGGCTGAATTTTCCAGTGCATGACTCATTACTGCTTTGTTAGTTGTGCACTTGCGGTTCTTTCTCCGTTTAGAAAATTAGTTCCTTTGCTTTCTTCCTTCATCCTGAGTTTTCCTGTTTGAGGTGCTAATAGAAGAGAGTGTAAAGCTCTGTGAGGACAAACAGGAGTCGACACAGTTCGTTCAACCCTGTAGCAGAACAACAGTTAGCCATAAAAAGATATAGAGGTTTATCTTCTCTTATCTTAAGCACTTTCAACTGAAGATGGGTCTTTTGGTCATTTTTTTAAAAATAATTTTAGTCAAAATCCATTAAAACAGAAAACACAGAAATCTGTTTTGTAATTAACGTCACATTTGAAAGGGTACACTGTAAAATAACAGTGAGTTACCTTCAGTAATTGCAATAATTTACAGGCAATTCTTATTTCTCATGTATAGCTCATATGTGCTCTAATGTGCATCTAAGGTTGTCTGAGCTGTTCGTCTCACTTCTGGTAGCAAATTTGCGAATGTTCATGCAATTTGTTACATAATTATCGTTCTACGTTCTGTTTATTCATCACATGGTGAATCATGTAGGATCACAAAGCAGTTACTGTACTTCTAGCTTTCATTCAGACTAACAAATTGAGTTTAACATGAAATTAAAGTGTTCTGTGAGCATATTTAGGGTTTACACTATAAAAATAGGCATTTTTAGGTTTTTTTTTTTAAATGAAATTTAAATTCTTAAATGTATTTAAAGTTGAATTCACAATGTAATACAGTAAATTACTATAGTGTTTCTTGAAAATATTCGAATTATATCCCATCACTGTTTTAGCTTTATGGCTGGTGACCAGTGGAGTGCAACCAGTCGCTCCAGTCTCTGTTTAAGAACCACAGACAGCTGCGTTCTGCATTGTGAGATGCATTATATCACATAGGTCTGCATGTTAGAATATATACCATATTAGAACATGGTATATTTGGCATATTGATACCTTTGGCATACTGGAAAAATTCAGGTCAGTCACATTGCACTTACTGATTTGGGGGCATTCAGGAATCCAACATTATGTAATAGGCCATTGCAAATACAGCTGATTACTGTGTACACAGGATATACTGTATACTGTTGCAATTTATATCGTTTTCTACACCAGTATACTGTTCTTTGTATACTATGGAATATATTGCACACTGTATCCTACTGGTTACTGGTCCAGTATAGACGGTCTGTACACCAGTGTGCACTGTACTCTCCTCAAAGCAGCCTACAGAGTAATATCTGTATTTTCCATCATGATCTGTGTACAGTACGACAGGGTCATATGGCTGCCAGGCGGCCGCGTGCATAGCTATGTCCTCCTGAAGTGAGCATGTTGCATTAAGCGGTGCAGACTCTGTGTGTTTGAGTGTGAACGCGTGTGTTTGTGTAGTTAAGCTGGTTCAGGTGCCTGTGCTAACAATGTTCACTCACTCCACTCCATGCTAAACGGCCATCTGTCCCGGACCCTTTTTTCGGGTGCCGGGCCGCTCAGGTGGCTTGTCTTGCCAGCGCTATATCACGGTCTGTCCTGCTAAGCACTCCTCTGGGTCCTTTGGTGGGCCGCAGCTGGTTCCTGGGGGTCCGGGCCGGTGCGGCTGCCGGATCCGGCCCCATATGGCAGGCGCTGGACCGTGGAGAGAGAGAGTGGATGAGTCATGGGTGACTTCACTTACCTTATCATTCTGATTGTTAAAGCAACTCACACTTTGAACCGTGCATGCGTGGTCTTCCAGCATGGGCATGCACATACCAATTAACATCAATAATAGGATCCACGTATCCCCCAGAAGATGTATTCCTGCATTGCTATGCAACTGCTGTACGTTTCCTAAATGCTACATTAACAATCAGGTTCAAAATCTTTTGAATTTTTTTTTTTTTTAAAGCAGAGCACAAGGCACACATTGATTCATCATTCCTCATTTGTTTGACTTTTTTCAATTTATTTATGACCAGCTGACATGAAGGTCCCCTGCTAATACTGCCACCTAATTGGAGGGTCTATACCCCATTCCCACCCTCCCCACCCCCACGAGAGTAGTTTGCGTGTGATTGCACATTCACTCGTGCATATTTGACTTCACATCTCTATAGAAACTCTGGTTTTTATTCTAATAAATGTATTTTCTTATTCATTGTCTTATAATAAAAATGATAGTTTGGTCTTAAGCAAAATCAGTCATTCAACTGTTTGTGTTCTTTGTGGTGACAGTAAAAGTATCAGAAATGGCCATTTTGGTGTCTGTATCATTTCAACCCTAAAAACAGTGCATTTACATTTAGGAGCAATAAAGCAGGCAGCAATGGAGAAGTACTCATACTTGCCCTCATGCCAGAAGCCTTCAGCTTCTTCCCAAAAATGAGCAAATCTCCGATGATTCAGCGAATCGCCTCACTGGAAATGATGGGTTTAGGTCATGGCCACGGCCGCCATATGCAATCCCGGTCGATATCCTTGTCTTGAGCCATCCGCTAGCCATTAAGAGCTGCTGCAGACCTCCTGCCCTGTGAGGATAAGGCTGGGGGGTTTTCGGGTTAATGACGGTGGAGAATGTTGTTGGTTTACTCTTAAAGCAGAGAAATGTGGATAAAGTATGATGAAGTGAACAATAGGGCTGTCACAATTATGAAATAATGACTTTACAGGAGATGGAAAAAAAATGAGTACACACTTTACTCACTATATACACACATCAAACGGATGAAAACATGCTAAAAAAAATGCGGACGTCTGAAGATATGCCTGTATAAGCTTGTCAACCATCTCATTTCAAAAGCATGTTTATTAATATGGAATGCACCCCTTCGCAACTATAACAGCCTCTGCTTTCACAGGATTTTGAAGTGTTTGTTGGAATTTATGTTCAGACCAACACCGTTCATCTCTAATGTGTACAATTAATTACTTTTAATAATTTCATTAATTACATTATTTCATTATAACAATGAGTAACAGTATTCATTGTTAAACTATAATTATTATTATATGATATTTGAAGTATACAGTGACTTGAATTAAGTGGCATAACAGGTTCCCTAAAGTGCATAACATTTTACTATCATTTGTTAATAAAATGGTGGTTGGTTGTTTGGTAAATTAGTCGGTTGGTTGGTTGGTCAGTTGGTTGGTTAGTTGCTTGCTTGTTTGGTCAGTTGATTAGTTGCTTGCTTAATTAAATGGTTGGTTGGTTGGCTGTTAGTTGGCTGGTTGGTTTTGCGGTTGGTTGCTTGCTTGCCTGCCTGGTTGGTTGGTTGAATGGTTGGTTGGTCCGTTTGTTAGTTGTTTGCTTGGTTGGTTGGTTTGCTGATCAGTTGCTTGTTTGGTTGGTTGGTTGGTTGGTTTGTAGATTGGTTTGTTGCTTTATTTGTTGTTGGTTTATTGGTTGGTTGGTTGGTTGGTTGGTTGGTTTGTTGCTTTATTTGTTGTTGGTTTATTGGTTGGTTGGTCAGTTGGTTAGTTGGTTGGTTTGTAGATTGGTTTGTTGGTTTATTGGTTGGTTGGTCAGTTGGTTAGTTGGTTGGTTTGTAGATTGGTTTGTTGCTTTATTTGTTGTTGGTTTATTGGTTGGTTGGTTAGTTGGTTGGTTTGTAGATTGGTTTGTTGCTTTATTTGTTGTTGGTTTATTGGTTGGTTGGTTGTTTGGTTGGTTGGTTGGTTGGTTGGTTTGTAGATTGGTTTGTTGGTTTATTTGTTGTTGGTTTATTGGTTGTTGGTTTATTGGTTGTTGGTTTATTGGTTGTTGGTTGTTGGTTTATTGGTTGTTGGTTTATTGGTTGTTGGTTTATTGGTTGTTGGTTTATTGGTTGTAAATGTCTTTGCTGTTTGTGTCTAAATGTGCAGTAGTTCATGAATGACAGTAAGTGACCCATGATTACTGCAGTGTTGTGCAACACCAGAATGGTGCAAGACCTGCTATTTGTGGTGTCCTACTACACCATTTGATGTGTGATATGCAGAGAAGTGTTTCTGAGCCATGTCTGCCTCTCTGCCAGCCAGGCGCAGCCCAGGCAATTAGGACCCCCGCCGGCCATCCAATTTGTGCCTGACGGGAACTGATCACACATAATATTACTTTCTCTTAAACTCGGAAAGTCAGAGAGCAGCACTTGTGCCAGTACTTTGGAGTAATAATGGTGTGGTGCAAAGAGATGTGAGGAAATTTCCAGTCCTAAACAACATTGTAAAGCATCTGAATTGTATTTTTTCATACACAAATGTCTGATGAAAGATTAGATTTGCTATCAATTGAAATGTGTGCATTTTTTGAGCCTGTGGCATTTGGACTGACACTTCTTGTGTGTCTATGTGTTTGTCTCTGCTCTTTTTGTCAGAAGAGGGGCTGAACCATGAGTGTAAACTGTGCAGTCAGTCGTTCGACTCTCCGGCCAAGCTGCAGTGTCACCTGATCGAGCACAGCTTCGAAGGCATGGGAGGAACCTTCAAGTGTCCCGTCTGTTTCACAGGTAAGTGTGTTGGTTTTCTTGCAAAATAATGTCCCTATCTATGTAAATTAGATAGATGGAGAGAGAGAGATAGATATTAGTGGTGGGCTGTTATCGGTGTTAACATGCTGCGTTAATGTGAGACTCTTATCGGGCGATAAAAAAATATCGGCGTTAATCTATTCACAGAGTTGGGTTGGGAGCTGGGTCTGTACTACGCAAGCTATGATGACTTT
>JBBPDC010000011.1:3528359-3540732 GCA_037974485.1 Hemigrammopetersius urotaenia | reverse complement strand
AGAACACAGCTAAGAAAACTCTTGTGTGTGTGTGTGTGTGTGTGTGTGTGTGTGTGTGTGTGTGTGTGTGTGTGTGTGTGTCTTAGTGCTGGGCACGTTTATTTTGAAAGTTCGGTGAAATGCAATTGCTGTACATTTAATATGGACAAAAGTATTGGGACGTCTGACCATTACACCAAAAGTGATTTTAATAACACTGGATTCAGACACATAGACTTTCATATGGAGTTGGCCCCCCTTTACAACTGCTATAATGCCCTGCTAAAATGAGACGAACTTGTTTTTCTATAACAAACGACATTAAACCTGACCTCTCCGCAGTGGCAAATGTTTTAGTTGTGATTTACAGAAATATTTGAACCGTAACTGTGTTAAAGGGAACGCTGCTGTTCAAAAGCTCCTTATTTGTTTAAAGTGATTGTAAACCAAATATTATAATACTTGTTATGCCGCAATACACTACTTTTATAATTAATTTTGCATATTACTATGCAATTAATCAACATTTTTAATCATTGCTCAGCAATAATATATATTTTTTTTCATTTATAGTGGTATAGTGGTAAAAAAAAAAGGATTAAAAAAATTAAATAAATGGATAAATTGTAAAAACCTGTGACAAGCAAGCAAATGACTTGTAGTATATATAAGCATAAGCATACTGGGGGTAATACATTTAAAATATTCAGCATGTTCCACATTTCATGTATGTTAAAACCAATAATTACTACATTAAAATGTGCAGAGGTGCATTGTGGATATGCATGACTGGATACGCGGCTGTCTGTGTAAACTGGGGTGTAAGTTAGTTCTTGTGATTTTAATATGCACAAACTTATCACACACACCGCCAGCTAATCATTATCGATTCAAGAAGCTGAGAGCAAGAGGTCCGTCATAACAGGCCTAGAACTGGCGGCTTCAGTGTTTGGACGTTTGTGGGAATGGAGCATCTTCTGTATTACGCTGTTCGAAGGCCACACAGTCTGAAGCACCAGATCGTTCCCTGGATACGGTCCCATTGATCGGAGTTCCTCAGCCTCTCCAGCCCTGGTCTAGTTTCTGTGTGGCGCTTGTTTGTGAGGGCCATTCCTCCACGCGCCAGAAATCAAATTTAGAATAAGTGCTGCGTCCCGAACCGCACTGAATTAACCAGCTGGCTTTATGGTATGCAAGAAGATGAGAAGAGAGGATCAATTTAGAAACGGCACCATCCATCCTGCACCAGCTACAGTACAGGGCCCTCATTATCTCCGGCGCACCCCTCGCTGACAAATTTCAAAGCGAGTCCTCGGCCCGTTTGATCTTATTAGCCAAATTGTCTGTCCGTATTTTTGTTGTTTTATCAGAATGTTGTTTTATGCGAGGCATCAGAAATGTGGATTATGCGACTTGCCTTTACGTGTTGTTTACGTGTTGTTTACGTGTTGTTTACGTGTTGTTTATGTGTTGTGTTGGTGCCTTTACAGACAGACAGCTTCACCTAAAAAAGTATGACCAATAAATCTGAATATAAGTTTGTATCACTTTTGCCTGTTTTATATTGGCACGTGTTTTGTACCTCCATGAAGAACTGATTCCAGAACTGCTCTGAAGATCACTCTAAACCACCACATTAAGGCTTTTCTGCAGGACCACATGTTCATATTAGACAGTGATCTCAAGGACTAAAGGACCAGCTTACAATAAGGATTTGAAGATGATTTAATATCAGTTTTTTTTCTCTCCCCCTCTCCCTCTGTCTCTCTCTGTCTCTCTCTGTCTCTCCCTCTCTCTCTCTCTCTCTCTCTCTCTCTCTGTCTCTGTGTGTGTCTCTCTCTCTCTCTCTGTCTCTCTCTCTCCCTCTCTCTCTCTCTCTCTCTGTCTCTGTGTGTGTCTCTCTCTCTCTCTCTGTCTCTCTCTCTCCCCCTCTCCCTCTGTCTCTCTCTGTCTCTCTCTGTCTCTCCCTCTCTCTCTCTCTCTCTGTCTCTGTGTGTGTCTCTCTCTCTCGCACTCTCTCTCTCTCTCTCTCTCTGTCTCTCTCTCTGTCTCTGTGTGTGTCTCTCTATCTCGCTCTCTCTCTCTGTACAGTATTTGTCCAGGCCAGTAAGCTCCAGCAGCATATCTTCTCAGCTCACGGTCAGGAGGATAAGATCTACGACTGCTCGCAGTGCCCTCAGAAATTCTTCTTCCAGACGGAGCTTCAGGTGAGTCCCGGACTGAGCGTTCAGATCTGCTCACTCAGCACAACTGATTCAACTCAACAGCAACTTCGTCTACAAAATCTGCACAATTCTTACTAACTCAAATTCAGCCTTATTGCTATAATACCTCAGTTTAGGGTTTGTGACGGTTTTATGATTGATTTAGATGATATTCAATTTGTATATGTGTGGAAGCATATTAGTCGAACTGAAATTGGTTAAAAATGTCACACTTTTAACAGGCGTGGTGTTGATTACACTAAAATATAGTAGTATTGCAAATAACACCACAGTAAAGCATTTTAAACTGCTCCATTATAGCAGTTTAACATAGTAGTAGTGTAGTGTAGTGTAGTAGTAGTAATATTATATATATTAGCACATTTTGAGTCAAGAATTGCACTTCAGAAAGTGCTGTATGGTTTCTGTGAAGGTGGAATGTGGTTCTAAGCTTGTCCAACTTTTTGTGCACAGAGAATAGATGTTTACATTTACATTTGCGGCTTGCTCAGAAATCCAGTAGTGGAGCTGGAGGTGGGATTCGAACCCATGACCTCTTGATCCAGAGCCAAGTATCGTACCCACTATGACATTGCATTCAAATGCATTGACTTTAATGATGGTGGTGGTGGCCTGGTAGGTGAAACGCTTGTTTGTGAACCTGATGACCACAAGGTTGCAGGTTCAAACCCCCCCACACACACTTTCTACCATTGTGTCCTGCAGCAAAACACTTAACACTCAGTGTCTCCAGGGGGACTATGACTGTAAGTTGTGTCTGTCAAATGTCACTTCACTATTACCCTTTATTGTTGTAAGAGAAGGGGAAATGATCAACAGTCCAGTGTGTCGGTTTGCTGGTGGAGAAATAAGGGTGGGTGGGGTAGTGAGTATGACCTCTGTCCTCCTTGCAGTAGTCGGGGGTTCGATTCCCTGTTCAGACACCCACACCACTCTACTCCAACACCAGTCCCTGGGCCAAACTCCTAACATTTACTTGCATCTGTCACACATCTCAGTTATAATGTGGTCTTATCTCCGAATGAGTCTTTCTGCCAAATCCATACGAATCCTGAAATCCTGGAGAGCCGAAAGTGAGTAGAGAGCATAAATAATGCCAAGCGGTCTTAGAACTCACGTGTCATTTTCTTGTACACATTAACTGCGTCAGGAGTACCTTTAACACATTCTCCGTCAAAACCGGATCTTCACTTCAAAACGGGTTTCTGTTGACCCTGAGAAAATGCATTTCTATTGAACAAAACTGTGAATTCAGTTTGACTGGAGTAAGTGTTGGCATTGATGGACAAACATATACATTATTTAGTTTCCTCTTAGATTATTTAGAGCTTTAAAAAGACTATTTAGTTTTGGCCAGTGGTGTCTCTCCAGTGTCTCACCTTTTTGACATATTTATCGTTCTAAATCAACACAAGTGCCGTCTCTGCGCACCATCACTAAAGTGCTTATTGTTCAATAAGTTTGTAAGACTAAATAAAAAGGTAGCATCGCTTTCTTCACGTATGTGCACGCAGCTGTGAGAAATCCCATTAGGAACAGAGTAAGAGAAGAAATAACAGAAATAGCCACTCGCGATACACTGGTCAGGGACTGGCACCCACCCAACCCATTATAAGAAATAACTGTCCCACACAACTGGCAAAAATGTTCATTAATCAATGACCCGACCCCGCCGCGAGCCGCAGTGTTTCTCTTAGTTGTGTATAATTTAGTAGGAACGCTCCTTCGTCACTTTTTGACCTCCACCACGAAACTTTTTTAACAAGCTCACCCAAACTGACCTGAACCGTGGGTCAGGCATTGACCCGCACTTCTCTAATAGCCCTGTATTTACCACAACCTTAAAGGGGTTATAATAAGGCAGATGTATTCATTTCTTTGGAAAACAGCATTGCTGTGATTTCATAAGAAGTCCAGTAATCTGAATATATGAATCGCCATGGCCTACATGTTGGAATAGGAAATACGGTAAACAAAGGCTTAGTCGTACGTAAGATACCTCTGAATGAATCACCAGGTGTGTATTTTGGGATGCGGGGTGGTTTTTTTTTTTTCCATCACAAAGGCCTACAAGCCCAAACTCCTCGTTTGTCGCTCGTTAGTAACAGTGAACGAAGCGATGCTTTGAATACAGTAACATCATTTTCACATGAAGGAAGTATTTTACTCGGCTATTGTTAAATAAGAGTGAGCTGAAAGACAGAGCCGGGCTGGTGTCGCATGTTTTATTCATTCGGTAATGAAACTTGTCTGAATGCCAAGTAATCTGCATCGGCGTGGATTCGCAGGAGCCGCTCTTCGCAAGGCCTTTTATTGATAATCGTCCGAGTCTGTTTTCATATTCACATTCAGACGGCGGCGTCCACTGTCTGCTGCTGGCCAGGAGGAAGGTGAGCGCCATCATTATCTCGGAAGCCGCTGCAGATCCGCGCCCGCAAAAACAAACCGAGTGTGACATGCCGACACGGCCGGTCGTCATGGAGACGGTAAATAAGGAGCCCCTGTGCTCGCAGAGTGTAAAATCCTTTATTAGGCTTTTCTAATCTATAGGGGTTTTTTGGTAGACAAACGTCGCGATTACCTGTAAACAACCTTTCTTTAACCTGGGGGAGGTTTTTTTTTTTTTTCTCGAGACTCTTTGGGATGGAGTGATGTGGGTCTCCCTGTGGTGTCGTTTCATGCGTGCTTTAGTTGTTTTACAGGCTTTTTGTCGAGACAAGAGCAGACATGAAAGACCTTTGGCTCTTTGTTCTGGATCAGGGAGGGTTATGAAAGGAGCAGAGGATTGCGCTCGGGGAAATATTGTTATTATATTTCACCTGAAAATTGTTCCCAGATTGTGCCCCATGGGTAGATGCATCAGACATACACACACACACACATACACACACGCACAAACACACACGTATCCAAGCCTTCATGCACATATGTGCAAGTTCAAAAGACTGTAAATAAATCCAGCCTCACTACAGCACAAATTTTGTGTGTTGATACACAGTGTGACATTACAGCTGTGTGTTTGAAGGGCTGTTTGTTTTATAACGACATATTTAGAGCAGATCACGATATCTTCAGGTCTTGCTGAAGTTTTTGATCACGCGCTACAGCACCATGTTACAAGGATTTGAGGATGATATTAGTTTATTAATGGTTAATAATTAGGTCCATATCCTACTTTTCTACCTCTGTATCCAGTCTACTATATCCAGTCATATTTGATTTGGACATTATGACCTTTCACCACTCCGTTTATATCCGTTACAGATCATCTTTTTGTTACTGCCCCTTTAAGATATATGCAAATATCTCTGTTCTGATTGGCTGCCCTGCATCATGCCTCTTTTAAACTGCGGTTCCAGCAGAGCGGTACATTTAAAAATGTTAACAGCCCACTACATTAAATGCTTTATTTGAACAGAGTGAGAAAAATAAGGTTTTATATAATGTATGCATTTTAAATGTGACTAAACTGTTACAGTATAAATAAAAATGCATCACAGACCCAAATAGTAAGACCACATTCATCTATACTGTACAGTACATCTATACAGCTGTAATCCTGATACTGATTTGACTTTTTTCTGCATTATTTAGCGCTATACCTTCATCACATTTTTACTAGGCTTTACGAGGTAGAGTCGAGAAGTAAAAGGTATGATCATAAAGGCTCATAGTCGACCTTCATCGATCTGCTCCGACTCAGTCATTCCAAGAAGGCACGGTTTCCATGGCAATCAGAAGATCATGGTGCAGTGAATTTACATGAATTATGTTTTTTTTTATTCATTACTTGTTGAAACAAGTAGTGAAATCATGGTTTCTAAACCTTCAGGCAGCATCATTTTACATCATGGCACTTGTTATCTTATTTTTTCCAGATTGTTAACATGCCAACCTGTTAAAATACGTTAAAAATCAAAAAGACGCGCCCAAAAGGAAGCCATGTCTAGTTCAGGTTTTTTCTGTGTAGACTATGTTGTACATATTTGTGATAGAAAGGTTTGTTAGATGTGTTTAAGTACACAGAGATGATATGTATTCTTGTAGTCTCCAAATGCACAACCGCTTAAGCTTCAGGCCTAATGTTCAGTCATTCGTCTCGAAGCAGTCCCTGCTATGAAACCCGTATGTAATCTGTAATGAGTTGCTGCCAGTAAACCTGTGGGGTTTAAGGGGTTAATCAGTTCCAGGCCCTCAGAAGCGAGTGGTTTTGTGATGATCGCCTTCATCTTTCTGTATGTTCCTGTGTGGTGTTTACGGTACGAGGTGAGGCGCCGTGTGAGTTGGGCATCACTTTCTCGTCTTGTCAGAGTTGGCACTCGTCAGTATGTCCAGATAAAGTCTCGATCCATCTGTCAGATCCACTGACCGTTTCAGCCTGCGACCATAGGCTCGCTTTCTCTCTCTCTCCGCCCCCCACCCCCACAGCCTCTCCTTATCATCTCTCACTGCAGTCAGGGAGGTCAAGGGTCGGGCTCCAGCCGAGCGCCGGAGAGGGGAGATGGGCAGAGGAAGGGAAAGAGAGGGATGGAAAGCAAGGGAAGTGGGGGAGAGATATTTTATTCATTTGCAGGAGAGCTGTGACAGGTACCCCCCACCCCTCCTTTGTTTAAAGCCTGGTGAACCCGCGCCCTGCCAGGAGTCGGCCAATTTCCACCCGCCTGTCTGGGAGGATGCTGGGAAAGCAGAGGCCTAATCAGCCCTCACAGGAACACATACACACTGTGATTGACCGACTCTTGGGCATGTGTGCGATCTGGCCTGGGAGTCTAACGGAGGTGGTCTGTGACTGGCTGGACCTTCACTGACCCCCACACTTCGCTCATTTAAAGGGCCAAGAGTGGAGCTCCGCTGCAGTGTGTTCGAATGGAGGTACTCAGCGGTGAAAAGTGGGGCTCAGCAGGGGTTACAAATGTGCCGACGCATCAATCTGAAGGTGGTGATTCGGCTACAGATTTTGAGTTGATTCTGTAAAATCTATGATTATTGTTCTAAAATCTGATTGGCTGATGCAGCACATAACTTTATTAGTGTTAATGTCGTTATTAAAATCATTGTGCTTTCATTAAGTCATTTTTGACATAATAAATAACCAAATAACAACCAAAAAACGAGTCAGATATCTATATACAGGGGTCCTCGCATTACGAGGGTTTCGGCATGCGTCGCTTTGAGTTTACAACACTCACATGGTGAACTAGTTTAGTGGCGCATGGCAGAAGAATGCACAGAATACGCAATACTGCAGTGTATGAGTGAAGGAGTGTTCTGTTGGTGTTGCTGTGTTTGCCAACCTTTTGTCCTTTATCATGGCCATATCAACAAAAAACATCGTTTTGTTGCTGTTTTTTTTTTCTTTTACTACTACCTGAGATCCTTGTGAACAAGCCAAAGGCAACAGAGGTGAGATACGGCTCCCTAAAGCTGGAGGAAGAAACCTTGAGAGGAACCAAAGGAGAACCCGTCCTCCACCAGTGCCTACTGCAGACAGCCTGTCTATGTTTGTTGGCTTCAATCTGATCTCAACACAGTTCAGAATTTTAGAGCCTGATTGTAAAGAAAGGTTGCTTTATTGAAGCTCTTCACCCATATTACAGTTCTTTGTTAATATAAGGCCTATAGCTCAGCTATAAAGTCATTCATCTTCAAAATATTGGGAAAAAGATCTATTCTCTTTCATATCTTGAAACTCATAATAAATTCCAGTCCAGTTTCATAAAATGTACTTGAACTTTACTTCCTAGTGCTAGTAATTAAAAGAATGTAAAGAACGCTCGCCTTTTGTGCTCTGAGAGCATAACCACATCTCCACTGGCCGCTTGGTGTGTGTTTCAGGAGTCAAATGAAAGGGGCCAGGAGAAATCGCTGAGTTCCTAATGAGTGACGTTACCGTTCAAGCCCTGTGTCTTCTAAACACTATTCTTAACACGCCGACTTCGCCCCTCATTAGAAGATCCACTTGTTGCCGAGCTGGAGCGGCTCGTCAGATGTGGCGAGAGCCACTGAGCGATTAAAGGCTCGCTGGGTTTGATAGAGGAGCATCAGCCACAGCTTCTGCCTGCAGGACCCTTACCTTAATTGGGTCTCCTTTTTAAAGCGCATCTTCAAAGTGGCGCGACACACCGCTCTTAATGAGAGCGAGGAGCGTCCTCCACCTCCACTTCCTCCCTCGCCACTCACATCTGCCTTGCGTCCTCGCGCGGCCTGCTCCGTGCTGATTTCTTTAATTACGCCGTACCTCAATCCGAAGGTTTTTATTCACTCTCAGTCCTTTCATCCAGTCTTTTTTTCACAGCTCATGTACTGGAATCTGTCGAGATGAAAGGAAGAGTCAGTATGAAGGTTTGGTGACACAGCCTGGACCATAAAAACCAAGATTTGAGATCCGCAGTTCAGGAGAATACTGCAAATTTCTATTGAACTTAAAAAAAAAAACCTCACCGCTTCAAGCAAAGTTACTTGAGAAAGGAAGCTTACTTTTAATAACTCACTACACTCGATTGATTTAAAGCAGTGAATTTGTTCTTTAGCTCCATAATTCAGTTAGAAAATCTACTTGCTTGGATAGAACACACATTTGAAGTGCAGGAAGTTGAGAGAAAATTAATATTATTGTCACGGGTCGGGCCGCGAAGCCCAAACCCGGAGCTACCTCGGAGCGCGAGACCAGACTCAGGATCCATGCTATGCTTTTATTCAAAGAAACAAAACAGAAAAAGGCACGGGGGCCGTCAGAATAACTAGAACACGAACGATCAGGACACAAGGAAAGTGAGGCGATGGACACATGAGTGAGGCTAAAACAAACAGCACTTTAAATAACAACAGAAACACACATGAACAAAGCAAACCCCAGAAAACACTTCAAAATAAAGGACCCCCAGAACACAGAACTGAACAAACCAGAAATATCAACAAAAAAGCAGTGGCCCTAACTGGCCACTGGCCTTCAGATGAATGGACGAAATGTAATAAACGCTCTTTACATTTCAGTTAAGATGAACGGACCAGTGGAAATTATTTGGAATAAAATCATATTTCCATCTTTGGAGATTCACCATTTTGGAGATTTGACATAACAAGCTCTGCCCAAAATGATATGTATTTAATAATATGTATTAACATATTGTGGAACTTTGGTTGCAGATGCGTTTTAATTTTTTTATAATTGTTGCACAGTATTACGGGCATAAAATAGGGCATTAGGAGGCTATACATTGTGAGAATTAAAAAGAGTAGACCATCAAGAATTGTGATAATAATGAAAGAAAAGAATGTAACTAAACTGCATGAGTGCCTTGTGAAGATGACCTGAATGTCCACTCTCTATCAATCAAATCTTTCATTTTTTTTTTTTTTTTTTTTACATCCAGGGACTTGGTCTTTTTTATTCATGTCAGAGACTTGGCTATGTCCCGGTGATGTGATTCTCTGTGTGAAACATCTCCCACATGTTTTAATTCACCAGGATCTGCCAGTTACAGTAGTGGAGTCGCTACTGTTTCTCAAAATAATGCCTGTAGATCATTTCTCAAGCTTTGAGGTTCATCTTTTTGAGTGCATTAGTATATACATCTCCAAAATTCAAGAAGGACTTTATCCACAAGTTCTCTGAACTGTTATCCTTTCCCGTGTCACACTTTGACAGATTTTAGTAGATATTTGTGTTTGCTGTCCATCACTTCCCTTGGTGAAAGACGTTTTTTGTCTTGTGGACTATTTTAACTCATCGCAGTTGGTTTCATGTCCCACACACCAGAGGGGTCACTCGATTTAAGGCATTTCTGTAAACAACATGGAGATTTTTGATGCTGATATCTCTGATCGTTTGTGAATTTTTTTTTTTTGAAACTGTGTTCTCGTGTCTTTTACCACCTCTGTGAGACCTCAGTGCTATTTTTGCTCAATGAATGCAGTGCAGTTCTTTGAGGTCTTTTCTACAACCCATCTGGCTACTGTGTTGGAAGCACTCTTCTTCTCTTTTGATGGTGATGAATTAGTCAATCTCCTTGAATCAACATGCATGTACTCTCTGAATGTGGTTGTCCCTCCTAAACCAAGGAGATCCAAGGTCAGAACCAGTGCCAGTCCTGGCTCAGTGATCAAACTCCCATGAAATTCTTAGACACTGATTAAAACTCTGTCGATCTGCTGTGAGAACTGCAAAATCAAACGACTTATCTTGAATTCAAATTCAAATTTTATTTGTCAAATGCGCTTTCATACATAGGACAACATGCCGTGAAATGCTTATTGCTGTACTTGCAGATTCACATAGTAAAGATTAAAAGAAAGTGTAACAGTAGAAATAACTTGCATCGAAATTAAGTATGCATTTGGCAAATTATACATGTGATAAAATGTGAAATAAAAGTGAATGCATGTTTATAACTGGGTTGAAATAAAATAAAAAAACACAGTTTAGAAAGTTTGTCTGTATTAATGGCTAATTCTGCTCAGAGACCTTGCGAGCATTTTAGCCCAATAAATTCATTAACAGTTAATGGATCATTGGAGTCTTCTCCTGAAATTTGCTAGACATTTCTCGTTCTGATGAGATCCAACACATTCAGTCTAACATAATCCAAATAAGACCTGATCCTATCACTTTAACACATAGTTTAACTCTTTTAACTTGTTTCTCAATATTTTTCACATGAAGCCATAAAACTACCCCTCTTGGTTCTTTAACGATATCTTCATTGATTAATTCAGTAGATTTGGAGCTCCTTAGAAAAAATAGCTCCTTTGAAAATGACAATACCAGCTATGTACGAACACATAGCTATTCACCCATTACTTAAAAGACTCTTCTTGACCCTACAGTTCTTTGTAATATTAATCCTATAGCTAAGCTATAGGGTCATTGATCTCCAAAATAATGGAAAAAAAAACTTTTCTCAGCTCCTTTCATATCTTGAAATTACTAATCAGTGCAAAAAGTTTCAAAAACATACTAGGACTAGTACTTTACTTACTAGGGGTAGTATTTAATAGCACTAAACATGCTCTTCTGAAGGTGATAAATGATTCAGGTTTGTTTGTAATCATATGCTGGATCTCAGTTCAGCATTATACTACTAACCATGATGTTTTGCTGATGTTGTGCAAGTCAGATATGATGTGCCACAGGGCTCTGTCTTGGGACCATTTTTGTTTGCTCTATATATGCTCCCTTGATGTAATTTACCATTGCTATGCTAATAGTGCCCAGCCTTATATCCCAGTAAGCTGTGAATCTGATTCTGTAAGGAAACCGTTGGGCTGCTTTGTGATTAATGCTGGGTTGTCAAAAACTTCCTTCAGTTAAATAAAAACAAAACTAAGCTCCTATACAGAAGAAGCTGGTACTCAATTAGGTTCCTTGTCAGCATCTGTTCATTCAAGTGTCAAGAACCTTGGCATCATCCTCAAGCAAACCTTGAGCTTTGAATAACAAATGTCTGCTGCTGTTTTTATCAGCTTAGGTCAAGTCTTTTGTCTCCCAGAAGGGTTTGGAAACAGTTGTTCGAGCTTTTATCACCTCCCAAAATGATTATTGCAACTGCTTACATGTGGGTTTGCTTCAGTCTGTGCTGTTTTGTCTTCAGCTGGTTCAAAATGCAGAAGCATGGTTTATTTCTCCTGTGCTGGTTTCTCTCCACAGGTTACCAGTAAGACTTAGAATAGATTTTAAAGTGTTGGTTTAAAGTTCTGCATGAAAACAGTCTACACTATATTCCCGACTTTCTTCATCCCAGTCTGCCTCTTAGGTATATTAGGTCTTATCTCTCCATTGCCATTTTAAAATCTTGTTTAAAGAGATTTTTTTTGCCTGTAAGTGTGGGTAATGGATTTGGGTGTATCAACTTTACAAATTTTGCACATAAATTAACCTTTCTTTACAGAGAACACACTTCTGCACATTCAGTGCACAGTATTGAATTGCTTACATTTAGAATAATTTGAATTGCTGTGCTAGAATTAGCAAAAAGGACAAAGTTCAAGAGCCCTTCAAAAATGTTCAGTTTCTCAGGTTTTATCTTTTATAGGTGCAAGTATTGAACTGAACTTTAATAATAGTAATACAAATCTCTTGTTCTGTCTTAAACAAAAGGGCAATAATGAGCTTTGAGGAGCTTCTAGTAGTGTTTCACCTCCAACTGGTCTCAGTGTGAGAGGAGAGAGTC
>JBBPDC010000011.1:3425156-3437477 GCA_037974485.1 Hemigrammopetersius urotaenia | reverse complement strand
GATTCAGCTGATCACTGATCAGTCCCTCATAAAGCAGAATCAGGTGTTTGTGGAGGAGTTTAACGGACACTGGACTGGAACTCATAGAGATGCTGATTTAAAAATAAAACGAAGTGCTTTCTTATATACCTACACTAGCTGTAGCCCATCTGTTCCTGCACAGTTTATCAGTTGCCCTTATCTATCAATGAAAAGAAACAAGCACAGGATCAGCGGAGCTTATATTATCTGACTTATGGACATTTGGAAATGAGCAATTTTGGATTACTCTTGCGTGAAAACAAACCTGTAGTAATGTGCCCCTGTCCTGAATGAGCCCAGAAACACTCCTGGTGTCGGTTCAAGTATTCGGGACAAGTGTGAACACACCATAATTGCAAGTGCAGCTCCTAAGAGTTTGGAAACTATGTGTATACCTCTGTGATTCATGAGCCAAGAGCTATGCTCAGTGTAAAATCTCTATTGTTAGTGAGTGTGAGAGGACTTGCCTTTCTTTAAGAAGCGCTGTATATGCTCTGGAGGCACAAGAGTCTCAATGCAAATGCAAGGCATTAGGCTTCAGTCCACTTGAATGAAAAGCGCAAATTACTAAGCAGTAAAAACCCTCACGTAGGTGTTTTTTTCTACCCAAAAGTACATGTAATACATAACACTTTCAAAGCCAGTTGAAAGAAGTGTCACAGGTGGACACACTCGATTTGAACCCAGGAATGCTACACAAACGCGATCAGAGTTACACGTGCAAGCCGTCCTGACAGTCACAGGCTTGAGTAACGCTCCCCTTTTCAGGCAACGTCTATAATACAGTGCATGTGACTCAATGTTTAAGAGCTAATAAATCAAACTCTTTCATTCTTCCCAGCTTCAATGTAGAGCGTAACCTAAAGAGAATAAAAACAACATGCAGCAACATGTGCAGGGAGGCACTGGTATGATACAACGATGACAATAAACAATTTAGCCAACAAGATAAATGACTGCTACAAACCCATTGAGCGTAAATACAATAATAAGGAGCATTCAGCATCAGAGAGAGCTGTTCAGATTCACATTTCTGTGAAAACGTCCTCTGTTTTGATGCGCTTTGATGTCTTTTAACAAATTACAATCTGCTGCAACCTGTAGACAATATTTTACACTCTAATTAAGGTTTAATATGAAATCAGACTCCAGGGCTCATTTTTGGCCTTTCATCTCGAAGTTTCTCAGCATCCACCAGGTCCAGAGCAGAGTTTTCAGCAAGCGATAACCTATCCAAAGCCCCGGTCTGCTTTCAGTAAAAGAGTTCACCATACAGCGGTATGAAAAGTCTGGGCACCCCTGCTCCAATGACATATTTTGTTGGACACACCCATATCATGGCAGCCTGTAAAGTGCTATAACAAAGCAGCCTGTTGAATTTTACCAAGGTTCTTTTGCATGACTGTGCATTCATGTATAGAGCTCTAAAATAAAACTTTAGCCAGTGACCTGAGGCCATGTTTTGGAGCTCTGGATTTAATGACACTGTAATGCATAGGGCTGGGCGATTAATCGAAAAGAAATCGAAATCGACATTCAGAACCTATAATCGATCAACTTTTTCCAGGTGGATTATTTCGATTACTTTCCCTTTAAAAACACTACCGCGTGTGGAGTCACGTGACCTCGCTCCGTTATGTTACGTCATTCCGCCGACATGTCGAGCACGGAGAGCTTAAACACTGAGACGACTGAGCAACTTGTCAGCGAACTACGAGGGCAAAATAATTAAATAAATAAATAAATCGTTCATTAATCGTAATCGAGTTTAATTAATCGAGATTTTGATTTTAGGCCAAATCGCCCAGCCCTAGTAATGCATTTCATATTTGGCAAAAAGAAACAGTAAAATGTGGAATCAACATCACAGTTGACTCAACACTGCAGGTGTTCTTTCAACACTGGGGCTTTGTAATGGATACAGTGGTCTGAGAAAACAGGACAGATCCATTCTGACCTACTGTGTTCACGCTGCCCACACTATATGGACAAAAGTATTGGGACACTCCTGTTTAGGCGAGGCCCCTTTCCTCCAGCGAAAGACAATCTTAATCCTTCAGCAGAACAAGACACATTTAAGACAACACCATGCTTCCAACTTTGTGGACCCAGTTTGGTGAAGAACCTTCTCTATTCCAGCAGGACTGTGTCCCAGAGCACAAAGCAGCTCCATAAAGACATGCTGGAGGAGTTCAGTGTGGAAGACCTCAACCCCATCCAGCACCTTTGGGATGAACTGGAACGGAGACTGTGATCCAGACCTTCTCGTCCAACATCAGTTTCTGTCCTCATAAATGCTACAGAATGATGGACACAAATTCCCACAGAAACTCCAGAATCTTGCAGAGTGGAAGTTGTTATAGCTACAAAGGAGGACCATTTCTATTTTAAAGTCTATGGATTTGAGTGCCAGGTCATTAAAGTCCCTACTGGTTTCATGGTGTCCCAATACTTTTGTCCATATAGTGTATATTCATTTCAGAGAGAAAACCACAAGGACTGAAGTGAAAAGCCTGACAAGTTTTCCTGAAAGATGATAGATGTACTGAGAAGTTTCACTGCAGTTATGGTTTGAGGCTTTTTCATGTACTTGAAGTTTTGTTCCATTAAACTAACAACACTTAAAGTAAAGGATGTTTATGTGGGCGCTCAGCCAGCTCTGCTAGTGGGTACTCTTAAAGCACTGAGACGTCACGCTCTGTGCAACATCAGCAAACTGAACAGACTGTGACTCAATAATAAAAACTTCTCAAGGAAAAAATCACTCTTTCTCACTGACATTTCCGTCTATCATGTTTATCTCCTAGTTGCTTTTATTTGGGTTTAATGTCACTTTTGTGAGCAGATGATGATTATTTCTGGCTACTGCTCATACACTTTTTGGCTTTGTTAAATTATTCTGAGGTAAAAATGCTCAATTACGAGCCAAAGATGCCTAAAAGATAAGAACAAGGCCAAACTTCATCTCCTATGCAGACAGACGCTGGAAGTACTCCACTGCTGCTCTTAGTATTTAAAGGGTCTATATTGTAGAGAAGACAGTTTTGAGGCTTTTGTTTAAATAAAAGGGTTTAATACAAACACCATTAACTCTCTGCTGTGGGAACAAAGCCCTGCATCACCTTAATGTTACTTAATGCAACAAAATTATTTCTATATGATTATGTTGGTCCATTCCTAATGAATCACAGTGTTAAAGGCAGCTTGACCTTTCAGAAATAGGTAAAATATTGATAACAATGACAACTGACAACAATAAGAAAACAAAAAAGTTGTTTTGAATGTTGTCCATTCACTGCGAAGTTATAAAGAGTGAGCAGCCAATCGTAGCAGTGCTTATTAACATAGTTCAACATTAAAGGCACAGTAACAATAGAAGTCTGCTGTAAGGTTGGGCACCGTCATGCAGAAACAGATTTTGATTATTCTGGTAGATAAAACCAACAGAAAATCAGAAAATATAGAATATGGGCCTTTTAGCATGAAGTGTTCATTTGGCACATGTTAATTCATCACAGAATGATGCAGTGTGAAATTCCTTCTCTGTGTTTAACCCATTCACCAACTGAAGCAGCTGCCAGCCAGGAACACGGAGTCTGAAGAGCAGCATGTGTTCAAAAATACCTCTGTGGTGCCACTGGCAGTTATGAGATTCAAACCCACAACCTTCTGGTTGAAGGGGTAACTCCCTAACCAGCAGGACAGCAGCCGCTATGATTTAAATAGACAAAACGGATTCCTGTATGTGGTCCCAAAAGATAAAAACAGTTGTTTGTATCTCAAATGCATTTGTTTTACAGACTTACTCTCTGCTCCCAGGTGAGGAGCGACCAAGACGCATCAGAAAATGGAATAACTAAGTTCCTTATAACAGCAACAAGTGGTGATGTTTAGTTAAAAAGTTCATTTGTCATTCACGAACACAGCAAAGTGTGAACTGCACAGTTGTCTGTATTTAACCCATTCACCAAGAGATGCAGGGGACAGCCAGTGACAGCAGTGTGTGGGACGGTACCTTGCGCAAAGGTACCTCAGTGGTGCCACTGGCGTCCTGGTAGTTTAACCCATCACAAGGGCAGACCACTGAGACTGAGTCTTTCAGTGACCACCACGGCAGGATCAGCTAGTCTGAAGTAAAGAGGTCCTACAGGACCGGGCTTGCAGGGCAGAGGTCCTGCTCTCCTGTTCGCCTCCTTACCTGGATGGTCTGGCTCGGTGCTCCTATCGTGGGACCCCCCACCAGCTTGCAGTAGAGGTCTGACCGGGGTCTGCCCTGCTGGTCCTCTCCGCAGGTGGCCGTGGCTGACACTGCAGCCCCCTCAGCCAGGTTGAAGTAAGGAGGGCTCAGGCTGAAGCCAGAGATTTCGTTGACTGAGACCTGAGGACTAACTTCGCGACAAAACACACACGACAGAAAGAGCAGGACCACCGAGTGCGGGGGTCTTCTCTTACTCAACGCCATAATTCGCTTCTGTCTCCTGGCTGTTCTGTCTCCTGGGTGAAGACCCTCATATCCAGTCCATAGCAGCTCTGTCTCCACACACTCACTCCTGGCTGGTGCACTTGTAGCGCGTACTTCCTCTTTACTGCGCGCGCACGTGAGTGTGAGTGAGTGTGTGTGTGTGTGTGTGTATTTGTGTGTGTGTGTGTGTGTGTGTGAGAGAGAGAGAGAGAGAGTGATGACATTAATGACTGTTTTTCCCTAATTTACATTTATCCATGCTATTATGTTACTGTTCTGGTTTCAATGATTTATTTTTTTTATAGCGAATTATTTTGAATGTTTGTTTATTTGGTGGCAAAACTTTATTTCTGCCCAAATTAAATAAAGTGTTTTTACTACATTTTCATATGAAACATAGCTACATAACTACATTGTGTGTGTGTGTGTGTGTGTGTGTGTGTGTGTACGTGTGTGTGTGTCCTAAAAGTGATTGAGAACACGAAAGGTTTGTTGTTTGTCCACATACATTTCTTTCAAACAAATAAATAAATATAATATAATATAATACAACATAAGGTTTGGATAAGGCATGTCTTGGCTACACCTGTCTTGGTGTAAGGTATGTCTTGATGTATTGTGATGTACTGTGATGTGTTGTGATGTACTGTGATGTACTGTGATGTACTGTGATGTACTGTGATGTACTGTGATGTATTGTGATGTACTGTGATGTATTGTGATGTATTGTGATGTACTGTGATGTACTGTGATGTTTTGTGATGTACTGTGATGTACTGTGATGTATTGTGATGTACTGTGATGTATTGTGATGTACTGTGATATATTGTGATGTATTGTGATGTACTGTGATGTATTGTGATGTATTGTGATGTACTGTGATGTATTGTGATGTACTGTGATGTATTGTGATGTATTGTGATGTACTGTGATGTATTGTGATGTGCTGTGATGTACTGTGATGTATTGTGATGTACTGTGATGTATTGTGATGTACTGTGATGTATTGTGATGTGATGCACTGTGATGTATTGTGATGTATTGTGATGTGCTGTGATGTACTGTGATGTGCTGTGATGTACTGTGATGTATTGTGATGTGCTATGATGTGCTGTGATGTACTGTGATGTGCTGTGATGTACTGTGATGTATTGTGATGTACTGTGATGTATTACGATGTACTGTGATGTGCTGTGTTGTATTGTGATGTGCTGTGATGTATTGTGATGTACTGTGATGTATTGTGATGTGTTGTGTTGTACTGTGATGTATTGTGATGTGCTGTGATGTACTGTGATGTAGTGTGATGTACTGTGATGTGCTGTGATGTACTGTGATGTATTGTGATGTGCTGTGATGTACTGTGATGTGCTGTGATGTATTGTGATGTACTGTGATGTGCTGTGATGTACTGTGATGTATTGTGATGTGCTGTGATGTATTGTGATGTGCTGTGTTGTATTATGATGTACTGTGATGTATTGTGATGTACTGTGATGTATTGTGATGTACTGTGATGTATTGTGATGTACTGTGATGTATTGTGATGTATTGTGATGTATTGTGATGTACTGTGATGTGCTGTGATGTACTGTCATGTATTGTGATGTGCTGTGATGTACTGTGATGTGCTGTGATGTACTGTGATGTGCTGTGATGTACTGTGATGTATTGTGATGTACTGTGATGTATTATGATGTACTGTGATGTGCTGTGTTGTATTGTGATGTGCTGTGATGTATTGTGATGTATTGTGATGTATTGTGATGTGTTGTGTTGTACTGTGATGTACTGTGATGTATTGTGATGTGCTGTGATGTATTGTGATGTACTGTGATGTATTGTGATGTACTGTGATGTACTGTGATGTATTGTGATGTACTGTGATGTGCTGTGATGTATTGGGATGTACTGTGATGTACTGTGATGTATTGTGATGTGCTGTGTTGTACTGTGATGTACTGTGATGTACTGTTGTGTATTGTGTTGTACTGTGATGTACTGTGATGTATAGTGACGTACTGTGATGTGCTGTGATGTATTGTGATGTGCTGTGTTGTACTGTGATGTATTGTGATGTACTGTGGTGTATTGTGATGTACTGTGATGTACTGTGATGTACTGTGATGTATTGTGATATACTGTGATGTATTGTGATGTATTGTGATGTACTGTGATGTACTGTGATGTACTGACCACAGCTTTGATTTGAAAAGTGACTGAACCAAAGTTATCCGGAGTTATGGAGGTATAGACGGATCATTATTTAGTCAAACAGACGTCCATGCAAATACATCACAAAGACAGGAAAACAAACTGGTGAGTGTGTGTTGGGGGGGGGGGGGGCTGTTCTGCTCCAGGTTCTGCCCACAGAGAGTTTAGCTGGAATAAATCAGTGTCACCATTCTCTAACACACCCTTTACAACTACAGCTTGATAACAATCTGGTGAGTTGAATCAGGTGTGTTAGAACAGGAAACCTTAAACGGTACAATGCAGGGCACCAGGGTTGGCAAACACTGCTTTATAATGCCCTGTACAAGTGCATGAATATTGTGTGGAATAATAGTTCTAAAACTATTATGTTCTTACTTGCGGCCCTTTATTGTGCTTCACTCAAAAAGGGGCCAGGGCTCACACGCTCTTTATAATAACAATATGTGCACAAATTCATGCCATAAAAAGAACATACAGCCCATTCTGCTTTGGCTCTATGAGCGCTGGGTTAGGCTACGGCATCCCCCCACACCCCTGGTTAGAATGAGTGGCAGATAATGAATGAATGGGTGGATGTTCTCATGCAAATAACACTTGGTGCTATAACAAACTGCATTGCCATTGTGGGGGTGATCACAGTGAAGGAGCTTCTTTCAGTGTCACCATTATTAAACATTTAAATAGAAAAAGTATCTGCCAGTTGTCTAAATGTATGTAAGTAGAAAGTTAATGAAAAAAGAGATATTTATTTACATTTACATTTTATCCCTGAACAGGTGCAGCATGTAAGATATTTCTCAGACTAATGATAAGGGAGATGATAAGGAAGAAGATGATCATCTGGGATAATTGAAAAGCTTCCTGTAAAAAGCAAATTTGCTTTCGCTGTAGGCTTTTCAAGGATGTGAGGGCCAAAGAGCAGGTTTGCGATATAGGATTCATGTAATCAATTTATATCGTCTGAATACGTTTTCCCTTTCAATTTTTTTATTTTATGTAAATTTAGGGGAAACAAGTTTCATCAATAAAAAATGACAAGTTCTATGTTTTCTCTTAGCAAACCTTGAAAATTGTTTCTTCAGAGGAAAAACTACTCACTGAAGCTCTGACTGGACCTTACTCTGCCTCACATATACCTACTTCAACTAATACTTGGTTATTCTATTACAGATTCATATCCAACCACTGCAATATAATGTACTTAAAGTTTTTGAGTAGCCTAGCTGCCAAAGAAATAAGACAATCCTCTAATTATCACTGTGGGTCATTATTTATGATGGTGTCTTGATGCAGTCCTCTTATCCTGAAGGAAAGGATGAGTTTCTCAAAAGCATTGTAGCCTGATGTTTATTGTGGGATGGTGGATCAAGTACCACTATGACTGATCTCTTTCACGGATGATAGTCTTAACACTGTAGTGCTTCTGCCAGACAGAAAACAAGTCATGATGAAAGGTTGATGCTTTGGTGACATCTGCAGGAGAAGAGCTGCAAATAGCATACAGTAAAAAACGCCATGTCTTTTTAAAGAGCCTTGGGTGTCTCTAAAAATAGATTACATTAAAATTTCTTGTTCAGAATGAAAGTAGCGCATAATAACTGAAATAGCCTTCATGATGCTCCTGGGATTAGGCAAAGAAAATGCACACACATGCACACTGATGTGACCTGATTCTGATCATCCAGGCCGATTCGACCATATCGAATGCTTAAGCCATGTAAAAGGATCATCCACAATAGCAATGCATCATAAGTAAAGATTAGTTATTCAAAAACCTAATCTGATCGTGTAATTGCTGGTCCGTCTCAGTCTTTTCAGTCTGACTTATTAGTACCTCTGTCCTCTATTTTTTGTTATATTTTCTGGTTCAATGCATGTACTTTAACGTAATCAAAGGCTGGAGAATGAGCTGAACAGAGCGAAAAAACACCCTGAAGACTCTTTTGGGCTCTATGGTCTTGGCTATTTGTAAAATGAGGCTGAATAGCAATCATTAATAAAAAAATACTATATATACAGGTATACTCAACAACAAGACTTGAAATGTGATGCTATGAAGAGCCATGTTTGATTCATTAAAGGACTTCTCAGTTGACGAGTCTTTCAGGAAGCATTTTGGTAAACGAGATGTGTTGTTGGGAAGAACCTTTTGAAGATTAAAGATGTAAAGGTTCTTGAAAAGTTATCACTAGAACGGCTGAAAATTGGCTCTACCTATAATGGCTGAGTGTGTCAATTGGCGCAGTGCCCAGTTTTGCACAAGACGCTTCCTCGTGTGATGCTGCTGCAGTATGTTTGGGTGTTTAGTCCTGCAGCCTGCCGGCACACATCCACGCTGCAGCCTGCAGATACAGCAGGACTTTGGACCCAGAGTCTGTCGTACAGCGCCAGTTGCCACATCGGGATCAGAATCAGAATCGCATTTATTGGCCGAACATGTGAGCGACACATTCAAGAAATTTGATTCCGGCTGATGGTGTCTCTGATGCACAACAGTATAAAACAACCACAATATGTAAAGATACAATACACAATATCCTGAGCAATATAATATACAATAATGTACAATCTACAAAATGAATACATAATATGGATTTGTATTTGTAAATATAAAGAAAAATGTAGTGGGTAGGATACTTGCCTCTAGACCAAGAGGTCATGGGTTTGAATCCTACCTTCAGCACACCACCACTGGGTCCCTGAGCAAGATCCTTAACCCCAAGTTGCTCCAGGGAGAGACTGCCCCCTGTAGTTAGGGAATGGAAGTTGCTTTGGATAAAAGTGTCTTATAAATGCCGTAAATGTAATCTATCACATAAACTCCCTTTTGCAACCCCTTATTGGAAACAGTGTACTTGTAGAGGATGGAGGTCCTACAGGACTGTGTGTGAGACCTAAAAGACTGGACACACCACCACATCTGGATCACTTCACTCCAATGGCAACTCCACACACGTTCTCGCCTGACAGTGAAACGTGATTTTCCTGGAAAGGGTTGAAGGCGCCCTCCCCCAGCTCCCTTTACTCTGACACACACCAACATCTCGAGGACCTATAGAGCACCTTCAGGTACCTATAGCCTGGACACCACTCTGCCACTTGAACGCAGGAAGCAATTATGAATGCAGATTGAGAGTCACGAGTGCTTTCAGAAAACGCACATGAGAGAGTATAGGGGCACGTGGGTGGGAAGAAACAGAGAAAATCAATGTGCTGCCAAGGCAGGCAAAGTGCATTTCAATGCTTTGCACACAGCGCTCTAATGTATGAGAGATTCATTTTGCTCAGAATATGCTGAAAATGACCTGCATTTAACGCTTCACAGTCTTTCAAAGGATGCGGGCTGCATGCAACGTTGCGCTGTGCAGGACATGCGTTTATGTAAGACTCGGTTTAGGCTTGAACCTGATCGCGAGTAGCCAACAGTGGAGTCTGTTGCCAGGTAACAAAGAAAAGAAAATACAGGAAAGAAAAAAGCTCTCATCAAAGCTGAGGTGAAAGCCTGTCAGGAATTACATAAACGTCCTTCAGGCTCGCAGCGATCAAGGCTGCGGAGGGTTTATGGTCCAGGTGACTTCTGTCTGTGATTCTAAGGACAAAATGTCTACAGAACCGAGCGTTCACCATCACATACAGTATTCAACTCGTTTAAAGGGCCGTAACATGAAAAAACATGTCATTTTCCTTCATTCTGATGTTTGATGTAGTGTGTAAACACTTATATTTTCAAAATGTACCCCTCACTCCATAATCCATCAATTACAAACGACAGTTGCTGAAACAGCTCATTTTGAATTCAGTGTTTGTGATGTCACAAACTCGTTTAAATATATCCACCAATTCAATCGACAGCCGTGTTGATGTGCCCATGTAATCTGAGGTCAGAAGGAGTGTGTGTCTTTAATGTACCAGGGCCACCAATTACAACAGAGCTCATTTACATATATTATTCTTAAAGGTACTAGAACAACCTGATTAAATTCTACGGAATGAGGAAAGATTGGAAAATGGTCCTGTAAAAATTCATTACAATATTTTTGGTACATAAAACTACAAAAAAAAAACGGACCCTTTAGCTCTGGGTCTAAATGGTAAACTCTATCTTCGTGCTTTTTCTTTTGCTTCTGCTTGGTTTGAAAATCAATTATTTTCATTCTAAGTGAGTCTTAAAGTGATCAATCGGCAAAATGATCAAATTAAGCCCATTCACCCCAGTGTCCCTCTGAATGTACCCCTTCTGACTAAACACAATACTTATCTTAATGGCTGTTACTGCTGGTCATTGACAATAACAGTTTGAAATGACCTAAATTTGTAATCTACATGAGCCCTGCGGCTCCTGTGCAAATCTTAAGATGTAAACATGCCTTGATTGATTGAATACAGTTGAGGTAAGAGGGAAAATCTGTGCAAAATCTGATGGATCTCTTTAAGGCCAGCTGGCTCCATTAAGGCCTTGGCGTGAAGGCCATAAGCAATTAAGCAATGATGCACACAGTTGGCGCAGCATGCAGACCTCTCTTCTCCACCCATGATCCTTGCTGTGAGTCGCCACATCATAACTGAGAAACGAAACCTTTTGTTGGCTTTGCTCCTTCCTCCAAGCCCGCCTGGCTGGACCAGGACAGAAGCCTTTGACACCGCTTGCTCGAGCAGAATTTGCCCTGGGGATGGAACCGAACAGCCTTTCTGTGGGAGAGCTCACTCTATTGTGCAACAACTCTTTAGCAGAAATTCAAGTGGGTTCAGTTGCCATGGAAACAAGTGTTGAGATTGAAATGTTTGTAAGAAAAAAAAGAAAAAAAGAAGAAAAAAAAAAAACGAAGAACAAAAAAAAATGGTTAGGATTACATCTTTAGCTTTAGTGGGGAGGTTATTATGTAATGAAGTACATCCGTGGCGCGGCACGGCTTGACCGAACCCAGAGCGTTAGAAATCAGATCTGTAGAAATCTATATTAAGTTACACTGCCTCAGTGCTGAAGAACATTTAATCATTTTCAGAGCCACCAGTTCGGCTTCACCTTGTTCTCTACCAGACCTCTAGGAGAATGAGAACATTGGACCGTGTTACAGCCAGTTAGAGGAACACACCAAACACCAGCGACCAACTTGCCAAAAAGTCCACGTGACTCATTACAGCAGAAGGGAGTGAATTTCTATCTTGGGAAAAATTGCTGATTTGATAAGTCATGTTCACACTTCACTGCCCATAAACTGAATATAAAGTCAGATGCAAACATTTGTGCACCTGCAGTCATATTGCATGTGTTGTTGATTTTCGAAGGAGTAATGAATGAACAGGGGCCCCATGTTGGTGCAGTGGGTAGCGCTGTTGCCTCACACCTCCAGGGTTGTGTGTGTTTGTGTGTGTGTGTGTATGTGTGTGCGTGAGTTCGTGTCCGGCCCATGGTAAGTCCCTGCCTTGTGCCCGTCGACCCTAGGATAGACTGAGACCCTTGTGAGGTTTAAGGGGTTACACTTATTTTATACTAAAACTGAGGCAGTATACTTTACTTTTTATAGACTATATTTAGTCTATAAAGCAGCTGGTGGCCTAGTGGTTAGGGCATTCACCCTGCGACCAGAAAGTCTGGGTTCGATTCCCAAGATCGCTAGGCA
>JBBPDC010000011.1:3409212-3423381 GCA_037974485.1 Hemigrammopetersius urotaenia | reverse complement strand
TAAATGCAGAGGAAGTATTTCGTGCTGTTCACACTGTGTGCTGTGGTGTGTTCACGTATGACCAGATTGTCACTTTATACATTAGAATAGTGAGGAATACCTAAAAGAAACTAAAAATGAAAAGTATAAAGAAAGTTATTTATTCTTAACAAGACCTTATAAAGTATAAATTTAAAAATGTTCCCATTTAGTCCAAAGAAGTATTCAATTAGTTTACTTTCCAGTACACTACCAGTACATGGCCTGTATACTTGCTATACTTACACTCAAGCATACTTAATCAAATGAACTTCAAGTATTTTACTTTTTGCTAAAGGAATTAATGAATGAACATATCTTCTACAGGGGATGCACTTAAATATGACATTCTCTTGCAAATTTTAGTGCATGATTTCTATTTATCTGCTGAGTTTATCATACTGGATAAATACAACAGAAAATAGAAAATGTGCCAGAACTTTTGCACAGACCACACTGTAGCTATATTTTCCAGAATGTTACATTTAACAGATAAGCAGTAATAGTAACAGGTGCATACACATGTATTTTTGGAGTGTTTCTGTACCACACACTGAGGATAGAACCCTTCACTTTAAATGCCAAAGTTTTATCAATCTTCTGAGCTAGCAGAACAGAAACAAACGTATAAAGTGTATGATATATTTGAGTTAAAGGACCCATATCCATAGCGATCAGGAATTTCCTTGCAAAACAGTTTCAAAAAGTGCCTTTCACTCCTCCATCCATATCATCCCTAAACCATTCCCAAAAACTGCCTGTTTTGAATCACTCAGGTTTGTGATGTCACAGCCACAAACACATTTACATAGGACTGGACATACTGTTGACATCCCAATGAAAGGAGCTGAATTTTTTTAATTGACATCCCTGAGGATTTTTAACTTGTCTTGACTTTTCTCTGTGTCTTAACATTGTTTCTAAAACAATATACTTTACAGGGCAGCCAGTCAGAACAAGGCATGGAGGTTGAAAAAATATAACAAACAAACATTTTGAGTGGAAAGTTGAATGTGGGCACATTAAACCTAACAGCAGGTGTGTAGACCGCGGTGGATGCTTGCTACCTTGGCCTCTGGATTTAATTATTTAAACAGCAGGTGAAGCTAATCCTTTAAACCTTTAAAAAGTTCTTGTTCCAAGCTGAAAATTCTGCAGCTTCTAGTTCAGTGGGGGGTAGTTTGTCAGTCTGGCCCCTCAGTTAAGGTTAGGGTGGGGTAAATGAACATTTTAAACTTTCACAGTTTTTGTACCTTTCCTTGTCATTGTGGTTGGTGCAGATATGTTCACAGGTCATTCTTACCAAGTCCAAGTCAAGTCTCAAGTCTTTGAGTGGCAATGTTTACCAACAGCGACTCTAAATGTGGGATTTTCGAGCTCTAAATGTTTAGAGGATATGCAAATTGACCACGGCCTACAATTGCAATTGGCTGTTACTTAGCAGGGGGCGAGTCCCCATCTCTGGGTTGGTGTTCATTTCAACTGTATATTTACCTGAGTCACCTAGTACAAATCTTATATGGCCTATACACTGATGTAAAAGTGTAATGAACTTTATCATGCATCATGCATCATACATGTAACGTTGATAAACCCCACAGATGGTAAAGGATGAATGAGCTCTAGCATTCGCAATCCTAACAAAGTTTCGAGGAAAATAACATTTACTGTCTGAGTAAGTGGGTGTTGCATGTCACTAAACTGGCTGCTATGTGACCATAATTATCACCAATTAGCAAGTACAGTGATGACAGCAGCTTTCTGAAGGGGGTTATGATAGGTTAGTTGTTAATATTGTACATAGTTGTTGTCTAGAACTTGGAAAGGGTAAAGAAAAGGATCCATGTAATTGGATTAATGTAATTCTATGCTTTCTGCATTTGGTTCTGTGTGACTCCAGATGGTTCTGACTGATTGCAAAAAATATGTATTAAACATCAGGCCCAATAAAATGATCTCACAGCCCAATTGTCATTGGTCTGTCTTTATTTTGCCACTAATATGATGGCACATGCTGTTTTCAGTAAGGCCTGAGACGTTTGGCTTGCCAGGGTAAGGCCCAAACTGCGAGGTGTGAGGAAATTACTATGGTGATATTTGCATATTCGGCTCTAATGGAAAAGGCCGATGAACAAATAGGCGAATTTGGGATGTTTCAGACCAGTAACCGTTTTTTGTCTTTTCATCTTCAGTGATATGAATCTTCCTATTGCCAGTTTTTTTCTCCTTTTTTTGGTGCACAGTTTGCGCCCCTCCCCTCTCTTTCAGTCCAAAAGGGGAGCAGTCTTAAGAACTATTTCATGATCTATTTCTGACATATTATATTTGCACAGTGACCTGGATAGGAAATATTCATGAACCTGTCATTATGAATGGTTTGGATGATGCTCTGGCATTCAGCCCAATCTGTCACTGCATCGCTGGGCCTTATGCCGCTCAGGGATTTACAAGTGGTGCAGGTGGGCTTTAAAAAGTGCACAACATGGAAATCATTATATATTCTCCGTACTCATGGAATTGGTATTACTGGTGGAGGAACATGGCACAATAGCTAAAGAGGTTTTCAATGATCTCACCTTCAATTACTCTGTGGCCTGGTATCAATATACAATTACTGACTACATTGGTAGTCATTAGGAGTAACTGTCCATAAACGTATTAGTCCTGATAAGCCCAATTTGTTAAAGAACTGGGGAGGAGTTTTCATTTTCATTGAAGCAATATCTGTTAATTAATCAGAAAGATGCTACAGAAAAATGTCTGAAAATTAGATATAAGCACCATGATGATGGCAAGAACCTGATATGGTCAAAAGTATGTGTACAACCCTCCTAATTCTTGAGTTCCGGTGGCTTACCCACATCCATTACAAGCAGGTATATAAAAATCTGCACAGACAAACGCTGGCAGTTGAATGATTTGTACCAAAAAAGTGACATTAAACCATCTCCCTCGCTCAGCTTTAAGTGCTATTATGCAAACTCACAGAGTGGGGCCAACAAGTGCTAAAGCACGCTGTGCATGAAACTCACCTGCCCTCTGCTGCATCACTTCCACGCTGCCTCTGGAAGCAATATCAGCAGAAGAACTGTACATCATGAGCTCCATGAAGTGAGTTTTCATGATTGAGCAGGTTTACACAAGCCTAAAACCCTGATACATGACGCCAAGCATTGACTGAAGTGTTAAAGCGTGCAGTTACTGGACTCTGAAGCAATGAATACGTGTCCTCTGAAGTAATGAATTGGTTTTCATTGGCAAATACGGAAAGCAATAATGTTTGGTGGAGGAGGAATGATCGGCTGAGGCTGTTTTTCAAAGGTTGTGTTGGGCCTCTTAGTTCCAGTGAAGGACGTTTAATGCTAGAACAAATAAAAACATTTTAGATACACATCCAGCTTTATGATAACAGAAAGTTCTTTTCTGTTCCAGCATCACCGTAATACTGACAAACAGACCAAAATACCATGTTGCACACTCTGCCTTGTTTTGCCCATTTCTGCTCTGTTTTCCTCTGAATCCTGTGGCTCTTTTATTTTTGTTCTCAGCTTCTCGTTAGTCCTGCAGTTTGTCCTGCAATATATTTTGGTCCTAGTTGTTCTGATTCTTGTCTTTGGTTTCCTTTGGTTTCGGTTGTAAAATCAGTAGTGATTATGTAAATTTCTAGTCTTACAGACTGCCACACTATTTTGTAATCTGTGTACAGTATATGAGCAAAAGTATTGGGACACATGTGTTTTTCAGGGTTTGGGCTGGGTTCCTTATGTCCAGTGAAGGGCAATCTTATGGCTTAAACAGACCAAGACATCTTGGACAACGCCATGCTTCCAACTTTGTGGACCCGGTTTGGGGAAGAACCTTCTCTATTCCAGCAGGACTGTGTCCCAGAGCACAAAGCAGCTCCATAAAGACATGCTTGGAGGAGTTCAGTGTGGAAGAACTTGACTGGGCACACAGAGCCCTGACCTCAACCCCATCCAGCACCTTTGGGATGAACTGGAACGGAGATTGTGATCCAGACCTTCTCCTCCAACCTCATAAATGCTACAGAATGAATGGAGACGAATTCCCAGAGAAACTCCAGAATCTTGTGGAAAGCCTTCCAAGACAAAGCTGTTATGACTGCTAAGGGGGACCATTAAAGTCTATGGATTTGAGGATAATAACATCATAGTCCCTGTTTTTGTAATAGCTAGGCGTCCCAATACATTTGTCCATATAGTGTATGTCTTCTTTGGGGTAGTAGTCTTTGATGATGGCCTAATTTAAGATGCTTCAATTACTTCAATTAAAACCAGTTAATTTTATGGAACTGGAGGCTATTGGAAATATTATTTTTCAGATAAAGTTTTGGCAAACCTTAAAGCATTGCTGGTGCCTCTCCAGGTCCAGACTGAAAGCTTTTTTTTTTGGACTTCTAGCAGATAGGGATGGGATAGTGACAGATGCATGCCTGCCCTCCCTGGACCTCAACATTCACTTTGTAAATCCTGAACTCAGACAGAGAAAATTAGCTGTTCAGTTTTCTTACACTTCACTTTGCTGCTTCCTCTTTTTCCTGGTTAAATTGGAATCTCATTATTTTACCCCCAACATTTCTGCACCCAGTTTGGTACAGAATTGATTACAAAGCCGTACTCAGTGTGTACAAGTCACTCAATGGATCAGACCCTAAATACATCTCTGATATGTTTGATAAAATATTGGTAGGACTCTCAGATCTGCAGAAGCTGCTCAGCCAATGGAGAAAAGATCTGAAGCTAAACATAATGAAATGGTGTTCATCCACTATGCACTGATGTACAGTACGTCGCTCTGGATAAGAACGTCTGCTAAATGCCATAAACGTAAACGTAAACTATGCTGTCCAACCAACTGGTCATCAGATTTCCCTTTGCCTTCTTTTAAATATCAGCACTTCTATTGGACTTTCTAAGTTTTTAAGTTTTATCTACAATGAACCCTTTCATATCAATGGTCGATTACATCTAAGTGATTGAATAATTCCAAAGAATCTGTGGAATTATTCTTTAATGTCATGAAACTCAACCAGATAACTCTGATATTAGTTTCAGCACTGAATAATTTATATTCAGTACTTAAAGCCTACAGGTGATGTACCTAGTATAGAGTCATTATTTTAACATAATATCACATAATATCACATCTTCACATTTATTTTTTGTGTTAAATGTTATAAAGCACATTTAGATATTCTACTAATCATTATCTACTGAAATACATTTGCAAATTTTACTAAACAAAAATTTTACTAAGCAAGAATTAAAATGTATATTTCATTGTGAAGGCACACTCCAGAGAAACCAATAAAAATGCTTTAATTATAAATATATTCTGGAGTATCTGGAGAGTAAGGACTTAACTACACCTAAGTCTCATTAGTAAATATAACAGGACTTTGTGGGTGTTATTATTTATAAGGACTGTATGCTAATGCGAGGCCTGCAAGCCGCTGCCCTACATTAAGCTCTATTCCAGGTAGGTGGCCTTTCCAGTCTCTCTGGCTGCTTCTGTTTTCTCTCGAGCCAAACAGCCGTGCTCTGGCCAAATAATTCACAGAGGTGGATCTGTCTTTATTTTTTTGCTTTCAGTGACACAAAAAATAAGGATGATTCATGTGCATTCATGCATTTAGCTTGCTGGGGAAATGCAGTTGTGTAATGTGATTGAAGAAACATCCCTCGTGCCTTTGAACAAGTCCCAGTGTTTTCAAAGGTAATTCATTCAAACATGCATTATACTTTACCAGCAAAGCCTGTCACTCTGACGCCTGGGAAATCTTATCTAGTGCTGTTATGCTTTTGTTAGTGGACTGTATCTGGAGGCAAGTGGACCCAAACAGCAGTGCCTGCCCCTCTGGACCTTTTTCTCATTAACACCTTGTGTCTGATTCATCTCTGGGGGCCGGGGGTGAGGGCGGGGCCGGGGTGCACATTCTGAACAGGTGGTGGGAATACAGTTCATGACTTACATAAACTTAATGTTACCTTTGGCATCACTTTGTGTGGGTACATTTATTATCTTTATGGCATTTAGCAAATGCCTTTATCCAAAGCAACGTCCATTCCCTAACTGCAGGGGACAGTCTCCCTGGAGCAACTTGAGGTTAAGGTTCTTGCTCAAGAACCCAGTGGTGGTTTGCTGTAGGTGGAATTTGAACCCATGACCAATTGGTCCAGAAGCAAGGATCCTACCCACTAGGCTACCACCACAACAACCCTGGCTCTGATCCTAATCCTTACACAGCTGAGAATCAATTGAGTGTCCCAGGGTGAGTCTTCACCTCGTGGCCGTAGACCCCAGGACAGGCGCCAGATACACACAATTCTAGTAGAGATTAAGGGGTTACAGAAAATAAATGGATTAATACATTACAACAATAATATTGTTATACACTTATATATTATAAGCAATTTAAACATCTGTTGATTATCTGCTGAAGACTTTCCAGATTCATTATATGTGCTAAATCATCCTAACATGCATGTCCAATCCCCCTAATACCCCTTTTTTAGACAAAATAAAATACAAAAAAATACAAAAATATACTATTATATGGTAGTAGAAACAATACATCACAGGTACTATAGTCCACATGTTGTCTGAGTTTGCCTGGACAAATTGGAGAAATCTGATCAAATTGGACTAAAAAATGAGGTTAATTGTTTAATTGGGGCAGCTGATGGTCGGGTGGTTAGGGAGTGGCCCTTGTGATCAGAAGGCTGTGTGTTCGAATCCAAACTGCTAGTGACATCACTGAGGGTCCCTTGAGTGAGGTACGTCCCCACACACTGCTCCCCAGCGCCCCACATTGGTGGCAGCCCCCTGCTTCAATTGGTGAATGGGTCTAATACAGTGAAAGAATTTCACGCTATGCTGTGTTCACGCATGACTATAAGGGGCCACTTTAGGCACCACTGAGGTTCCCTTGAGCAAGATACCATCCCCACATAATGCACCCTGGGTGCTGTCTTCCTGGCTGCCCAATGCTTTACTTAGTGAATGGATTCAAGCAATTTTCTCTGAAGATATGCATATTATTTCATTATGTTATTTTCAATATAATATTCTAACAACTGTTCACATTCACAGCAGTCTGCAGTCGACAGGGTTGCTAACAACTCAAGGTCTGTATGGATCCTCACTGTAGACAGTATTTTTATTACATCCTCTTTATTCCTTTATTCTCTTTAATAAAGCATCTAGTGTTTGGTTGCATTTGTTTTTTAAAAACACCGTAGTTACAAAAAGACAATGACTGACAATGCGGCAGTCACTCAAAAAGATTGCGACTGGTGTGTTATAAAGCTTTAAAGCTTTTTTGAAGTGACAGTATGGCCACAAATATAATTTTCCCAAATGAAGTCGTTCAGCAAAGGCATGTTTTGTGTCCAACGCCAATTTTTGCACTGATGCTACCAGGCTTATGTAGTTAAAAGCAATGAAGGCTCTCGTTCACAAACTAGCACTGTATAAAATGAAGGCCCAAATATTCACATATTTCTCCTGAAACATGTCCAGTGATAAAGTAATCTCAATCAGCCTCGCGGTTTCTGTCAGGGGATTTCGCTATACTCAAGTTACTGAGGCAAAGATAATCATATGATATACAGACTATAGACTATATAGCATCTTTCCTTTGAACAGGAAGAGGCAGAAACTGTTATTGTGATCAAGTGGTCTGGGAGATGCGGGAAGGTTGTGGGTTCGAATCCCATGACTGCCAGTGGCACTACTGAGGTACCCTTGAGTAAAATACCATCCCCTCACGCTGCTCCCCAGGTGCTGTGTTCCTGGCTGCCTGCTGCTTCATTTGGTGAATGGGTTAAATACAGAGAAATAATTTCATGCTGTGTGCTGTGGTGTTTTCACAAATGGACACTTTACACTAACATTAAAGAGATTATATGCCATATTTGTCTTGTATTTTATTTTTTCTCTATGGCCCAGTTATGCTTGGATGCTTAATCGGCTTCCATTGCTTGTTACCAACATTAGCCTTGTAGCTCTGGTGTGAAACCTAATAATAATAATAATAATAATAAAATAGCTGACATTAGCTGTTCGACTGGATTTAAGGTCAAGGGGGGAAATGCAAAATTGACTTTAGCTATGATTTAATAAAACACTCCCAGTCCACTGCATTGGTAAACATAAGAAAAAAAACCTCAAAAAATCTTTCATGCAACAGGCACCTAACGTACTAACGCACAGAGGCTTTAACTAACAGGTCATGTTTAAATAGGTTATACATTTGAATAAAAAGAGATATCATTAAAGAACTGAAGCTGCACAACAAGACAAACATACATGGAACCATGGAACCCCTCAGTCCTTTGATGACATGCGATCTCGACATCAAAAGCTGATATGCTTGCATTTGCCTTCGGATAGAGGAGTGGAGATCGGAGCACGGCCAACAGGTTGCACAAACAGAGATGACATAACAACAGGCAGGATTCATGCACCAGCCTGCATAATGCTTATTCTCATCAGGGATGTAAAGAAGTGAGTAAGCTTTCTTTTGCATCACTTTCTGGATCCTGCAAATGCAAACTAGAAATAAAGCCAATGAAAAAAGGAGAAAAAGATTAAAAAGCAAAGCTTGCAAAACAGTTGGTGTGGAAAAGATCTCACTTTTTTGTTTCCACCCTATTTCGTACATGTAGAAGAGCTGCTTACTCCGATTGCACACAACTCAATACAGTTTTGAAGCTGGAGCTCACAGTACAAAGATTGCCATGGTAACTGATTTTCCTATGTCCCAATGTGCCTGGGGGAAATAAATGAATTGCTTAGCTGAAATCCGTGGGAGAAGGTAGTGGATGGATGGATGGATGGAGGGATGGTGGTGTTGGGGAGGGGGGTAGGGTGCTGGAGGGGTGGGGGTGGAGTGTTGAAGGATTTCTGAGCTGGTGATGATCGCGCCCACAAAGTGAGAGCGAACCGAGCGCGTAGTATTCCTCCTGCCTTGCTTTCCTCTGAGCTCAGCTCCGCTTGTCTTGCGTTTTTGGCGAAGTGTGGAAAAAAACCAAAAAAACCGACGTGATGTGATCGTGTGAACTTCATCAAAACTGTGAGAAGAACGCGTTTGGGTTAGATCCTTGTGCGGTTTTTATTTGGTTTGCTGTTTGTTGATTTGAGTTTTAATTTCAAGCTCCAGGTGCGGTTGGAGATGCAGGCGCCAGGTCGACGCTGTTTTTTGCGCTGCGTCTTGGAGATCCAGCACCAACGCCAACGCGACCGACTTGCCTAAAGAAAGAAAGAGAGAAAGGGAGAAGGAAAGAGAGAGAGAGAAATAGAGAGAGAGAACATATAGAGGAGGAAAAAAAGAAAAAGTTCGTGGAATGTAAGCAGCAGCAGGACTGGAAGAGCATCATCTGTCCAGCCTAGGTGCCACTGGTATGGAGTGAAAGTGGGACGTTCTTCATCCACGCTCGTTTGTCCACCACGTCCGCACCATGGGCCAGCCTGAAGGAGAAGCGCCTCGCGATATGGGCGAGGAGGGCGAGGCGACCCCCGGAGAATCAAAGCAAGCCAAGGCTCAGCGCGCTCGCACCATGGCTCTTTACAACCCCACCCCGGCCAGACAAAACTGCCTCACCGTCAACAGGTCCCTGTTCATATTCGCCGAGAACAACATCATCAGAAAGTACGCGAGGAGGATCACAGAATGGCCATATCCTTTAATACAACCGTATACACACCGTGGACCAGTAAAACAGTTGTGAAGGTTTGCAAACGAGCCTAAATTGGGGGGTGTTTTGCTTTTAACTATTGCTGTTTTGGTGGGGCAGCTGGTGGCCTGGTGGTTAGGGATCTGCCCCTGCGATCGGAAGGTTGTGGGTTCGAATCCCAGGACTGCCAGCGCCACTAATAGGCACCCTTGAGCAAGGTACCGTCTCCACACACTGCTCCAGCAGTCGCTTGCCTCACTTGGTGATTGGGTTAAATGTAGCTCTCCTGTGTTCACGTATGGCAAATTAACGCTTATCCTACCACGTATAGTTCAGGTGTGGTGGCCTGTGACGAACGTCAGCACCATGGACAGCGTGTTTATAATGATGCGTTCTCAGCTCTAGCTCTGACAGATTTGAGTGTGCCCAGATCACAAGACACCAGATCCAACTCAGCAGCCAGTTGCCAAGCCCATCATAAGTTGAGTCATGTGGTGTTGTGGGTGGGATTACTTGAATCCGTGCAGGACGCTGAGGCTCCAGAACTGGACCAGAGATAACTGTGAAAGAGGTCAGGGGTCCGTTTGAACAGAAAAGAACGAACATGTCTTGCATTTATTGGTTCACATTGGTTTTGCTTTGAGGAGAGTATAGGTGACGAGGTCCATAGCGGTCATAAACGGGGAAAAGGTTTAGGCTTTGTTCCTTACACTCATAGTCACACAGGAGTGTCAGTATTTTGCAAAGGGGCAAAGGTTACCATGGTACAATGCATTAAAAGCCGCACTGTTAAAAGCCATTTGTAAACAATATTTGCTTTCAGTACCCCGTGTGACATCCATGGACTCATAAGGGACAGTGTTTTGTTGATTAAATGCTCTAAAACCACCAAAATAAAAATCACTGACAAGCAGCAGAAAAGTATTTTTTAAATGTGTATTATGTCTTACAGCACTTAGAACAGCGACCCTGACACAGACAGTTCATAGACACAGCATTAGATGTTGATGCCACAATCTTAGATGCTTCCAGGGGTGGGAAATACCCGAGTAACTGTCCTCACAACTGTAATATTACTGAAATGGAATAATTGTTCTTTTGTTCAGTTTCAATTGCAAGAGCAAGATACTTTTATTTCTTACCTTTTCATTTAGAGTCTCAAAGTACTCATATTGGTCTCAGACCAAGACTTCTCTTGCCTTTCAGTCATGTTTTGATGAACATTACATTTATTTTTCAATCAATGTATTCATTAAACTGATCATTTATTAAAACATCCACCCAATTTAAAACCAATACAAAATTAAACAGCTTGCATGCTGATTAGTATGTATTTGATAGCCAGTGCTATCCATTAGTCACCATCACAAACCCCTAATTCTAATTCTTTTATTAAAATTAGAGATTGAGTATCATTGGGTATCATCTCGGCCAAAAATGCTGAATCAGATTTCAATTTGATCCAAACACATAGCAAATTTAGTTTAAAAATAATACACTCACACAGTTTGATGAGATGTGTGAGTAGTTTAAGTCTAATTTTAGAGGCTCATCTTAACTAAAGTTTCCGTTACAAACAGCTCAAAAGCTTAGTAGTTTTTCTGCCCTGTGTTGCTTTCCTTTTTGTGGTTTCAAGGCATCATAGACAGTTACAACATCAGGGATTTGCTCCGAGTTGTCAAAAGGTTACATGTGTACATAACCTGAGCTTGATTTACAAAGTAATGTAACCTGGGGAACATTATCAGCAGGCTTTAAATCCTGTATGTCCTTTTGTTGACTTGTTTGTTGGAGCTCTTTTCCAAGCCAGAAGCATACAGGTTTTAGTTTTTTTATGCTGAAACTAATTAGAGTGAAAGTAAATCTCCTGTCAGGAGTGTTCTGGATTCTTTATTAATAAACCATGAGCATGGTGGGGTCCCTGTGGCTCTGTTTTGACAATTCCTGAATGAGACTACATGTGGTTGAAAAGAAGCTGAGCCTAGATCAGAGATGCTGCATTAATACTGCCTCAATATTTACTGTGTCTATTGTAAGACACAGGACAAACAGCTACATCTACAGAAATTAATGCAACCTCACTCATAAAATAAAGGTTCCTGAATGGTTCTTTGGCTTGGATGTGTATAAAAGTTCTTTAGCTTTTTTTTGGTTTAGATTCTTCCCACAGACACGACTCATTTATAAAGGTTCCATCTACTGTAAGGTTCTTCAGGTGGAGCCTTTATGAGTCTAATCGTTCTTGTTTAGCTCTGGGTGGTTTCGAGCTTTTTCTGTTGAGGTCCTTTGGACTATTAACAGGTTCTTCATAACTCAACTCATTTATAAATGTCCCATCTATTGAAAGGTTCTTCAGAGAACAAAAACTGGCTCCAAAGATCCCTCTCCGCCACCTTTACTTTTAAAAGTATTGCCATAAATGGATTTTCAAAGCCCATTTTCGGGTTGTTTAGGATCTTTGCTAGCAAAGGCTACAAGTAAATCTTTTCCAGTTAAATTAAATTTCTTACCTAACTATTACCTAACTATTCTTTTTTTTTAATCTGAGGAACTGCCTGCCGTATATAATTACAATGGATTGTTCTAGATAATCATTTTACACATTGGTTAGTGATCAAATCCAGAACTCGTGAGATATGCGTATTGCAAATGAATAGCCTAAAGTTAAATATGCTATTTTTCTGGCCTGCTTGATTTTGGCTATATTTCTCAGATCATTTGACTGCTGGATGTTGTTCCTTTTTGTTTGATCCCTCTATCACTTACATGTTTGATCATATTTAGCCATAAATGCTGAAAAGCTGCAGGTGATGTTGCTGACCGGTCTCCGTTGCTTACCGAGATGTTTGTTTATGGCCTTTATGAAGCACTTTTACATAAAGCTGATTGTCGGTAGAGTAAAGAATGAACCGCATGTGGGAAGTTCTCTTCAACTGGCGCTATTTATAGCAGCTCGTTGTTGTGTGGACGCCATCCTCTCAGCGTGAATCACTCAAAATCCCACCACTTCATCATGGCGTCCATCGTGGGTTCGTGACACCCTTTATGGTGGTGGCAAGAAATTAATAATGGAGGGGAGAATTACTCAGTTTCCAAAGAGACACATTCCACACTCGGGTAATCATGCTCCATCCGAAGGACCTCAGTGATAATTAATTTTGGGATTCATATTAGAATGAACAGGATAATGCATTCTCTAGACTTCTTTTATTACATGAAGTACTCTCCTGCTGTAGATCTATTTTCTTTTGTCTTCCAAGCCAAGAACTATTAAGGAACCTTTACTTTTAGGATTACAAAAAATTAAACATTTTACTTTTAGTGATAAAAAGGTGCGGCAACAGATTGTTTGAAGAAATCCATAGAACCACTTTTGGTCAATCAAGAAATTTGAGTTTGAAACACTTCTAGAAGACTCTTTCTTCCAAAAGAACCTTTGCATACAGTTTCTTTACCTGTTTGTTTTTTCCCCGGAACAATGCAGTTTCATCCTAAATGGTTCTTCATACGCAAGCACATCTTTATCTAAATGGTTCCGAAAAAAACATTAAATGAAAGGTACCATGGGGAACAAAAAATGGTTCTTCTTTTACAATGTTAAAAAAAAATCCTTTCTTACACTCGTATTTTTAAGAGTTTTGACTGCAGCATAAGGCCTGGAAGCTGTATTAGGTTTTTCAGCACGACCGCCTACACAGGACGGCCACTGCCCAAATGGTTTTATGAGGATTCATTAGTGGTTGGACAGGAATCAAAGTCAGAACCATTAGTGTTGATTTGATATCAGTAGCTGACCATTTGTCTATACAGTGCCAAGGATACAAAATGTTGATGAAGACGTATACTGTAATCTGTAAAAGTATGCTTTTTTTTTTGCAAAGCTATACACACATTTGCATATTTCAGAACATATTGATGTTTTTGAACAGTTGGTAAAAATTGGTAGACTTAACACGATATTAACCTATTATGTTGTAAATGTGAGATAATGGATGTGCCCATTTAAATACAACTAATGTCTTACAGTTTACAGTGTAGATCCTTACAGGACAGGAAAAGTTCTTTGCTAATAGCAATGTTTATACGGAAGTATATTAACTCAAACAACCATATGAATGCTTATATCAGGGTTTCTCAAACCCAGTCCTGGAAGGTTTTGTGTCTTCCCTACTCTACACACCTGACCAGGAGGAGGTTGTTTTTACATTAATGGGTTTAATCCGGTGTGTGATATGAGACACAGTGTGGGCTCACCAAGTTCTGTGATTGTGAACCTTAGTCATAACATAAACTGTTCTGTGCAGGTTAAATTGGTTTTGCACTACGACAGAAAATACCTTGTAAATGGTTACTTAAATGGATTAAGTAGTGAAAGGGACCATTGGTCATACGTGAACACACCACAGCACACAGTGTGAACAGCACGAAATTCTTCCTCTGCATTTAACCCATT
>JBBPDC010000011.1:3370535-3381245 GCA_037974485.1 Hemigrammopetersius urotaenia | reverse complement strand
CTCCCTCTCTCTCTCTCACCCTCTCTCTCTCCCTCTCTCTCTCTCTCTCTCTCTCTCTCTTTCTCTCTATCTCTCTCTCTCTCTGGCGATCAGTGCTGTACTTATCGGTTTATGGTTTATAAAGCTGGGGCTATTATGCCGCAGTTTGTATCTCCTCAAGCGAAATACAGAGCACCAATGAGACAGTTACCTTCAGGGTTTCAAAGTAATGCAGACAAACTGCTAGGCTGTAATAAAAGATTTTACAAAAGCATTCAAATAATCTATTACAGATGCTGTTAGGGTCTTGTTAGATGCCATTAGCACAGATTTTTTTTTTATTTTCTGCATAAGTCAATGCTTAAGATGTGTTTACAGTGGTGGTGAATGGAACCAGACGTCTGAGTTCTAAAAATTATATAATTACAATACTTGCACCTTTAATAATAATAATAATAATAATAATAATAATAATAATAATAATAATAATAATAAATTTTATTTATAACGCACTTTTCATTGTCAGAAATCTCAGTGTTTTTATACTTTTCCTCATTAAATAAGATTCAGCTGATCCTTAATCAGTCCCTAATAAAGCAGAATGAGGTGCTTGTGTGGGAATTTAACAGACACTGGACTGGAATGATTCTCATAAAGATGTTTAAAAAATAAATTGCAGTGGTCTTATTTTTTTTCAGAACTCTATGTGGTATTTTAAACTAATAAATTAATAAATACTTGATGCCAGTGTATGTGACTCTTTTGTGCCATTCCATTTGTGTTCCAGGTGGTCCCCGGCCTCCGGTGAACATCCGCAGTGCTAGACGGGGTCCAGCCGCCTATCTGCGACGCAAAGAACGCATGCTGCGCTTCTCCATCCGCCGCATGGTCAAAACAGATAGCTTCTACTGGATAGTGCTCAGCTTGGTGGCCCTCAACACCATCTGTGTGGCAATCGTCCACCACAACCAGCCGGAATGGCTAACTGTCCTTCAATGTAAGAGCGCGAAAGCGTCCGGAATCATTTCTGCTCGCTTTCATGAATCATGTCTGTTTCTGCATTGGAGATTAAGAATGAGATGATGATAACTAATGCACAAAATGAGACTGTGCTGTGGTGAATCATCAAGTACCGCAGACTTAAGGCCAGAATATAAATGAAGACCAGAATGTGTTCAGATGAATGCAGGGCTTGAAAAGGAGATGGATATCAAAGAGATGCTCCGCTGCTGACCTTAGCCTCTCTTTGAAATTCAGATGCTCAGTGATTGTCATGGAAAAACTGATTAGCTACTCGACTGTGACATTAATTTGAGGACAGTAATTCTACAAGGCCACAGTTCCAGTATACAGTGAGCCATATTTACTCCCCTCTGTTGCCTTCTGATGGTGGTTCCACTATAAAGTTAATCTCTACCACTTGATAAAACTTAAAGGCCTTCTTGCTAAGGATATCTTACAGCGTATTGAAAGGTATTTTGTGACATAAAACCTGGATCACAGCTAAGATAAGCCTATTCTTCATAGGAAGCCTTTTGCAGTAGTCATACCCACATTGTGAGCCAGTCTAAATAAGCTGCTATGACAGAAAACCTATGTACCAGTGCTTGTCGCCGAAAATAAAAGGAAAATAATCTACCAAAAGATATAGAGCCATTAAAATAAAGTTTCTTGTCATTACTTTTCACTCTGCTTTTGATACAAAAGCATATAAGTTGCATAGACGTGTATGTACTCATAATATTGACCAGGACAATGTTTTCAAACCCCGGACAGACTATGCAGAGTTTGTGTTTCTGGGACTGTTTCTTGCCGAGATGTTTCTAAAGATGTACGGTCTCGGCTTCCGCCTCTACTTCCACTCCTCCTTCAACTGCTTCGACTGCGGGGTACGTCTGAGTGTATCTGTATCACTTTGTGTTACGGTCAAGAAAATATCATTTTACAGCAGCTGTTCAGTGACCAGTATGTATCAAATAAGATCAGATCCTAACGTTAAACTTTGCAGTATGTGTTTTTAAGAGCAATTACTAAACATATTGTTAAATAAACATATTGAACTCTGTTTAAAATTCTCTCACTTTAATCCTCCTGTCTTTTTGCACAGGTGATAGTTGGCAGCATTTTTGAAGTGGTTTGGGGATTCTTTAGGCCCGGAATGTCTTTTGGAATCAGCGTCTTAAGAGCTTTACGACTGTTAAGAATCTTTAAGATAACCAGGTAAGTCTGTGGCTTCAGATACCACAACTTAGGGTCTTTCACAGTCATGAAATATTATACATATATGATAAATAACTGCAATTGAACTGCATTTTTATTGAAAGACAATAAAATGCCAAATCTGTCATTTCCTTTCCTTAAGGCCCAACGTCTTGATTTTCTTAAATAACTGTGATTTGCAATATTATTTTATTCTAAAAAGTATCAAATTGTTTGATTTCCTTTGTTTCTTCCTAGCTATTAATAGTGATAACTGATGATAGACACAGTGTTGACACAAATAAACATTATTAAAGATGTTACAGCACCAGTCAGAAATGAGAAATGTTTGTAATTTCTATAAGCCTTATAACGGGTATCAATTATTGTTTTTCTGCTTTCATTTATTTAGATGAAAGCACTTAAATACATCTGAAAAACACACCTAATTAAATTATTTGATGCCTATGAAAGTGTATGATTGTGAAAGTTAACAGATGTGAAAAGTTAAGAGTTATAAATGAAGTATAAAACTCTTAGGGACAGAACGATGCAGTCATGATAATAATAATTTATGCCTGCAATCTTTTCATTTTCCTCCACTTTGTCAGGTACTGGGCATCCTTGAGGAACTTGGTAGTGTCTCTTATGAGTTCAATGAAGTCTATCATCAGCCTCCTCTTCCTGCTCTTCCTCTTCATTGTCGTTTTTGCTCTGCTTGGGATGCAGCTCTTTGGTGGCAGGTAATGTTATCTTTTTAATGATCTGTCATTTTACTATAGGCTACTATTTTACTCACTGAAATGCGTCACCTTGCTTGTGGAAACATTCACAGACAGGTTAAAGGGGAATAAACATGTTCCCTCTGTGTTTTAATTTAAATAAGCGATGTCTAAGCCTAACTGGGATTTCTGCATGTATGTTCCCATTACTGAAAATCGAGCTGGGTCAAAACATATTCTTAGCTTTTTAACTGTATATTTACCATATCGCCCCTCTAAAGTCTATAAAAAGTCTGTGGGGTGGTACCCTCAGTACTGTTAGTTAGGGAATATAACCATATAACTCATGTCGGCTCAAAGAAGGAGAACACAGATGCAGGAGGTGAACAGAACCGTCTGTCACGGCTGCGGCGGTTAACCCTGATTTACCCCTAGAATTCCAGATACGAGGCATTTTGGCGTCCATGACTTCAGGCTCTTTATTAAAGCAAAACGTGAACAAGAACAGAAACCTGGCTCGATGGCCGATACATAAATACAGGGCTGAACTCCTAAATGAGGCAATGGACCGATAACGAGGTCCACATAACTAGAACTTAAATACACACAGGACACAGACTTAAAGCCAATCACAAAACATAATCACTTAAACTAAACACAGGACAGCTGAGAATGTGAACCAAGAAACAAAACATGCACAAAATACCAAAATAAAAGCCCCAAAACAAAATAAATCAAAACAGTGGCCCCTACCGGCCACTGGCCGAGGTGTGACACAGTCACTTAAGGGGTGAGGGACTTGGTGGACCAGAAATACAACAAGGCTTTCATGGCAGAGGTGGCATGGATGTGACAGTAATCATATTCCATTGCATTTATATCTTTATATATTTTAAGTTTACTGATCTTAATTAACTTTTTAGTCAATTTGGGTGTAACCGGAAAATTCTGTCATAGAAATAATGCTAAAAATAAAACAAAAATATAGCCGGTACAAAAGTTATAATACTTTTATTCTCCGATATCTCACACTCCAACCGTGAGCCAACAAACAGAAATTCTACACTAAAATGTGCAATAAAAAGGTCATATTTAGGTATGTTCTCTGAAGAAGTTCACATTTTCACAAACATGTAAATTACTCTGGAAAAGGGAATGTAGTGTACTTTAATGTATATTTATAATTACTTTGAACAAAATGTACTGTCTCTTTTATTCTGACAGTGTACTTCTTCTATTGTTGCTTTAGTTCGGGTTTAATTACAGTTTTGATCCATCTTTCAGGTTCATCTTCAAAGATTACACTCCTGCCAACTTTGACACATTCCCAGCTGCCATCATGACTGTCTTTCAGGTTTGTGTCAAATCAATTCACAACTGAGGGGGACATTATTCCATCACTTACTGACTCATTTACTTGTCTGAAATGGTGGTTTTGATCCGATCTGTGTTTTGCTCTAAACTGCAGATTCTGACAGGTGAAGACTGGAATGAGGTGATGTATAACGGCATCCGTTCTCAGGGAGGGGTGCACTATGGCATGTGGTCCTCCATTTATTTCATTGTGCTGACGCTGTTTGGGAACTGTATCCTGCATAAATGCTTCGAACGAATTAAACATGCATTTTATCTGCATATTTTATGAACTGCTACGAAACAAAATCAGAAACACTAAATCTGATGTATTGAATGTGTAGTCTGTTTTAAAACAAAAGAACTTCAAAAATAGTTCATTTTTTTGGAAAAGAACAAAGAATTGCATTTTGTTTGCATTTAAATTAAACTGAATTTCATTAGAACTGAGGTTCAGGTAAACAGGTCCAGTGGGAAAATTAGGTGAAGTTTTTGTGCCACATTTTGTCTTAAAATGTCTTGATTGCCACTGCGTATCCTAACCCTTGACGAACTGAACAGACACACTGCTGAATGTGTTCTTGGCTATCGCTGTTGATAATCTTGCCAATGCACAGGAATTAACCAAGGTACAGAAAAAACCTTGAGCGTGTTCTGCACATCTCCCAATACACTGCTGAGCTGCGATTTTAGTTCATATGATACAAAATCAACTGCCGAAACAATGAGCACTGAACTGTTCATGTGTTACCAGGACGAAGAGGCGGAAGAGGAGTTTTTCAATCAGCGACACAAGGGCCGGGAGTTTGGCCTCTCAGAGTAAGTGTTACCAGTCCTGTCAGTAAGTCTTTGCCCACTGTTCTGCATTTACTTCTGACGGGTTCATGTTTGAGGACTCGTCTCTTATTTTGAAGTGCATGCTGAGGAACTGACAGCTGGGGAGTGTGGGGATTTTAAGAGGGTGCACTCTTACCAAAAGCTTTCGTGTGCTTCAGGTGTCCTCTTGATTAAAATGTTGGTCTTCAGACCCACCACATACAGCCTAGTGCCATTTATTAATGTACCATTTGTCTGTCGTTTCGGAGTGAGTCTTAGGTCTGCTCCTTGTTAAGTAAAAAAAACGTAAAAGCATCGATGTCCGTCACATTCTGAAAAGAGTAAAACAATGAAGAGGTTCTTAATACGAGACAAAACATGATCTGATAACAGTTTCTGGAAACTCTTACTTTGACAATGTCTTGTGTTCATCGTATTCCATGCAGTATTTTTGTAACAAGTTGTGTAAGGACACTTTAAAACTCAATGTCCTAGTACAGGTCATTTTGACAAGTGTGAGCACTCCACTTAACCACCAAATGCCAAAAACTGCATGTCTTATTCTACTGACAAGCTACAATAGCTCTGCTTCTGTTCACTGCTGGAAGAAACATTTTTGTGATGGTCTAAAGGACACGGGGAAACCGTTGTACCATCCGTATAAACTTCATGTGAATGAAGGTTATAGGGTTCTTTAAAAATATTATCTTAGCAATAGATTTGTAATTCATACATCACATAAATAAATGTGTGTGGAAGCTTTTATTGGTTACCTAAATGCTAGGATAATGATCAAATAAATGCTATAGTGGACTAAAATACTTGATATATTATCAAAGCTTGCCCGGGTTGCACTTTAAGAGTAACTTGTATGCAAAAAATGACAGTTTTTACTCAATAAAATTATTTTCGCTGGGCTGTTCTTTGAGTATACGTTTAAATAAGTTATTAAAAATATATATTTTTTCTATAGATTTGCACATTCCAACTCTAAATGTTTCTCAAAATATGAAAACGTATGTGAGCCTGTCACATGTCTCAAAAAGTTCTCATTTCTAAATTATTCCAAACTTACTGGCCTGCCAAGCCTGATTTCCCAACCATATTGTGCATGTCCCTGTGCCTGCTTTCTTGCATGCTTGTTTTGTCTTTTCTTTCACAATTTGCGATGGATATTCGGCTTATTGAATTGTAGTTTCAGTGAAAACATGCACATGGAAAAGAATAAGCTTGCTAGCCTGGCATCGAAACAGTTGCGCCGTTTAAAAAGTCCTATCAACTTGCATCTTGATGAGAACCCAAAGACCTTTACTGCCTGGCGTATAAATAGCAATAAAATTAAAAATAAGGGCTTATTATAGTATGATGATGCTTTCATTGTATTGTCTTGTCAATTTATGGTTGTGGAGTGTCAAAGACCAAATCGTCACTGATGCTAAACTACTCGTATTTCTGATTTTATTATAACTAAAGCCAAATCTGCCAAGTCTTTGGCAGAATTTTTAAACACAGCTGCTGTAATATTGTGTAAAATTGCTTTCGTCCAGCCATGGTTGACTACATTGTCCAGTTGTCTTATGAAAGGTGTCTTGCAGCAGGAAAAACAAGTTTTCTTTCTGGGTTTGCTTGATGTATGCAGCCCACAGCAGATGGCACAAGGATCCACAAAGTCTGCATTGGCTGTTGTGAGGCAAGGGCAAACAAGAACCAAAGAATCCGACAATGCGAGGCATTCTCAGAGTGTCTCAGCCGCCAAAGCTGCCTTTTGTGATTCTAAATTTCTATACTGAAGGAGTCCTTAACAGTACTGGTGTTTTCCCTGCTCTAACGTGCCTGATTTGACTCACAGTAGGCTTCGTAATTACCCGCAGGTTGAGAGAGGGGGATTAGAATAAGTAAAATACTGAAACACACGCCGTAGGGGTTCTACTTGGCTAAGAATTAGGACCAGTGCCTTCGAGAATTACTCACCGGAGTCTGGCATTTGAAAGAATATAGAGGCCATACCAATGTGCCAAAAACTGAATGAAGAATGTGCAGAAGAAGTGCATGCTGTGTGAGCGAAAGTGCAGTGACATTTAGGCACCGTTTCCTCAAAAGGGATCCTATTGGATTTTGGCTTCTGGGTTGGATTAAGTCCTGCAGTCTGGCCGCATCATTGGGTTTTTGCAGAGATCTAAGCCCTTCCAGAAGCCAAAATCCAATAACAGTTGGTTAAGACAAACAAATGTCTGCACGGCCCAACTGGAAGTCATATAGACAATCTGAAATAGTGCTCCTAGGGAGGTACACAAACACTTGTTTTTCTTTATTATGAGACTTAAGCCACTCTGGGTGATTGATAAACAATAGTAGGCCATTGTTATGTTTTAATTAACATTTATTTTGGCATTACAGTCAGTGCTGTTTTTTGAGATGCCATTGTGGCCTATCAGGTATCACGTTGTCTGTACCGAAGTATGATCAAGAACTATAGGACACTCTAGTGTGTAAACTCATTACTATCATTAGCAGAATCTGAGCTGAGACAATCCTCTCAGATCTGTTTGACCATTTTAGTGATGTTGTTTTGGTCTTTGTCAACTTAACTGTTTTGTCTGTCTGCTGTACAAGTACACTAATGGCTTATTTCCAACCAATCACTCATTTGATCACATGGACAACAAAAGAGTTCGTATAAATGTGAGTAACACCGTCTCTCTATACCCCTTTTTACCTGTTTCACCTTCATCATCCACCTTCACCTTTTGTCTCAGTTTCTTCGCTACCCAACACACACGTGCACCTTTAACACTTCCTGTTTCTGTTTTCAGCTTTTGTATTTTCATTTACTTAAAGATTTCTTTCTAGGGTCTTTTTTTGGTTTGACCTTTTTTACCCCCTTGAATGCTCTTTTTTATGCTATTGTGACTTTTCTCAACCTAAACCTATAACCATTTTTTTTATATACCTCTAATTTCTCAGATTTGATCAAAACACCTCCCCCCCGTGAATGCTACTGTAATTATGAGGTCAGCTTTGATTTGAGTTCTTTTTGTTCTGACCAAGTTTTGTTTTCTGCGAGCAGAAGGAGACGCAGGCCATACTTGTACAGGAAGAGAGCCATCCACCGGGGCCGGCCGACGCCTGCTGAGGCAGAGGAGGAATCACCTATAAGACAGATTGTCGAGGAGCAGCCGGTCAATGCCTTTGCCAACCGTCGCGAGAGACGCAACAAGATGAAGATGTCTGTATGGGAACAGCGAGCCAACCAGTTGCGCAAACGGCGTAAGATGGCTAGCCGCGAGGTTCTGTTTGGCAGCCCCACCGAGGACCCTATGGACACGCCGGTCAGCGGTCACCACCAACCGGACCCAATGTCCTCAGTATCTCCCGAGATAAGCCCGGCACATTTGCCTGAATCACCCATGTCAGTGATCATGCCTTTGCCAGAACCACCTATGTCCATTTCGATTCCTCTGCCAGAACCTCCGGAGTCAGAGCCACCACCCCTTGTGAGTTCTGGGATAGATGAGAGGCCCCCGCCCCATCGTTCCAACACAGAGAGGAGGCACCGGGTTGCCAGAAAGTTTCGGGCTGCTGCAGCTGCAGGCGTCGTCCAAGGAGGGAGGCACCGGAGGCACAGGCACCGGGAGTCCAGGACAGAGGCCAGAAACACAGACCCCTCTCAAACATGCGGCAGCGGTGAGGAACAGTATACTGAAGGAAGAGATGACACAGAGGGCTTGCAGTCTAGGAAAAGCATGTTCATGGATGAGAATGAATCAATCATGCCAAACCAGCAAACAGAACCTGAGGAGGAACAGCAAAGGTACATGCTGCTTGCTCAAGTCTTGGTTACCTACCTACTGTTCTGAATCGTTTCAAGTATTCTGTGCCCCAAAACATCTGATGAAACACCAACAAATTAAAGTATGAGTTTCATTTGTTGTTTTGGGACAAAGAATATCTGAATAATTGCAGGGCAATTGTGCATTGTGTCCTCAGTGAGCCTCAGACAGTCCACATTTCTATTTTATCTGTTATAAATGATTGAGGAGAAGCAAGCCACACTTCCTAGAAGTGAGGAGAAAGCTTTGGGAAAGGTTTGGGGAGACACTTGATGGTTCATTTTATATTTTGAGTATTAAAACTTCTCCCCACTCCACATTATGGTGAAGCCTGTAGACGACTGCTTCATGCTGAATTGCCTAGTTATATTTAAGAATACCTGCATGCACATTATTTCAAATTATTTATAGAGAGCCCCCGTATGTGTGCAGACATAATTTGAGGGCTGTTGTAACAGGTAACCCACTAGCACAGCAGGTCACGCCATTCTCTTTTATTCGCGTTGCTCCATGGCGACGTTTTCACACCCACGGCGCTTTGTTTCAGGGACGGCACCTGTGATGTTGCCGTGGACTCGCAGTCATCTGACCCAGCAGAGCGAGAGCCTGGCCTGCCCTGTACCTGCACAGAGCTGGGTGAAGAGGGAGAAACTCCGTCCTGCCTGTATCACCGTGCAGACAATACCTCAGAGCTTAATTACCTCTCAGGGGAAGCCATTGACAATGAGAACAATGCCAGCTATTTAAACCAGGGGGAACCACTGACAGAAACTAGCATTATCCGAGAGATGTCGGCACAGCCTCTGTTGGAGTTGACACCAATGACTGGTAATTTGAAAGCCAATGAAAGCTCTAGTCTAGGTCCTTTAGCATTTTACCGTCAATGCTCCAAGTAATGTGTGTTTCATAATGTCAGACATTTCTATGATAACTTGAATTATCTGGTGTTGATCTAGTAATATTAACAATGTAAATAGTTATTGATCTGCAATGAAGCCCTTGGTTGTCAGCCCTCTGTCTACTCTGAAGTGTTTATCTTGTATCTGAGTTACTGAAGTTAGCTTAGTCTTCTAACGACATCAAAATTCTAAACAAAACATGTTATATGTTGCATGTTCACGACACGCTGGAATAACTGTCTGTCTTTGGCTTAACCGTGTGATGTATCGCAGTCAGTTTCAAGGATGTGGAGTCAGGTCACTCAGAAAAGTCTGACAGGCAAGATGATGATGACGAGGATGAAGATGAGCCAACGAAAGCAATCCCAGTGGTTCCGCCGGACAGCATGTTTATTTTCAAAAGCAAAAACCCGTGAGTTTGTGTGTAAAGATTATTTTGACCTATACTGCACAATTTAAGCTGACTGGTGTTCTTAAGTTAGGAAGCTGAACTGCATAGAACAGTTCAGGGAAATTATACTTCTGTGATATTTCACTGTATGGTTTCCATCTGCACAGGATCCGAAGAATATGTCACTATGTCGTGAACCTGCGGTATTTTGAGATGACCATCCTTCTCGTGATTGTGGCTAGCAGCATTGCTCTGGCTGCTGAGGACCCTGTGTGCACAAACTCTGAGCGCAACCGGGTGAGGCCCTTCACCTAATAATGCTTTTCACCTGTGCAGTTAAACGGAACAGACAGTAGAAGGCTGAACTGGAACTGAACTGGCAAATATACAGCTCTGGAAAAGAATAAGAGACCACTTACTTTTATTTTTAAATCAGCATCTCTGTGAGTATGACAACCATTCCAGTCCAGTGTCTGTTAAACTCCTCCACAAACACCTGATTCTGCTTTATGAGGGACTGA
>JBBPDC010000011.1:3329477-3341176 GCA_037974485.1 Hemigrammopetersius urotaenia | reverse complement strand
TGTGTGTGTGTGTGTGTGTGTGTGTGTGTGTGTGTGTGTGTGTGTGTGTGTGTGTGTGTGTGTGTGTGTGTCAGCAGAAATGCATCGTTTAAAACAAACTTCTAAAAACCAATATAAGTTGAATGGGTGAAACATTTATATAATTAATGGGTTTCCTCATAGTATAAGTCCTCTAACTGCTCTGTTATTTTCTCCAAGGGTCTTGGAGGAGGCCTCTGCCAGCCAGGCCAGCAGTAAAAAGGAGAACCGTGTGGACCTGTCTGGGAAGAACCGCAGCTATGATATCCGCATAGAAAACTTTGACGTGTCTTTTGGTGAAAGGTGAGTCTGTCTGTTTGACTGTTGTTTCCTGCAGTACAGAGAGGCAGAGTGATGAGTACAGCATATAGGTGGGGTCTGATAGTTTGGAATAGGTTGGGAATTTAATTCTGAAATTTTCTGCAATACTTTCTTTGTAACTTTGATAAATTTCCAAAATATGTTTATGCTTTTAGCAACTTTTGCAGGATGTGTTGAAGTGAACCTTTCTATTTAACTGTTGGTACTAAATTACTCTTTATTCGCTGATTTTTGATATATGTTCTAAAAAAGATGATACAGAGTTTTGAATGCTCTAGAGCCACCCTGTCTCGTCTCACTGTATTCATATGTATAGCTGTGATTACAGTTTATTTGAATTTGGAATATAGAAAAAAACATTTCCAGTGTATATACTGACCGCTGCTGTGTGCTGCAGGTCCCTGCTGCAGGGGGCGGAGCTGTGTTTGGCGAGCGGCCGCAGGTACGGCCTGATTGGGCGAAACGGTCTGGGGAAGACCACGCTGCTGAAGATGCTGGCCAGCCGCAGCCTGCGTGTTCCTGCACACATCTCCATCCTCCACGTGGAGCAGGAGGTGGCGGGAGATGATACTCCGGCGCTCCAGAGCGTCCTGGAAAGCGACACAGTCAGGGAAGAGTTGCTGGCTGAGGAGCGAAAGCTCAACGCCAACATCGCCAATGGAACGTGAGTTAATTACACTGACGTCTGCTAGAGCACGCTTTAATGAAGAGAGCGTCTTTCACCTGTTAACTGGTTGGGCTAAGAAAAGGTTGGCAGGATTCTTTGTCGGCGTGGATTTTTATCATTAACAGGCCTGCTTACAATAATCATGTGATCCACTCAGAAAGCATTGAGGAGGATATTCATTTTTGGCCAAAATGACTCTGAATTACATTAGTAGAACTTGTAGATCATTTTATGCCTTTGTGCTTGTTCTGCCTTTCAGTGCACAGGTATGAAAAGTTTATGACTGATGTCATGCTACGGTTCGGTGTTATGATTGAAATGCTGAGTTTTGATGCAAGGTTTTTTTTTCCATACATGTTGGCAGTTTTTCATAATTTGGGGCAGTTGGTGGCCTAGAGGTTAGAGTGTTCACCCTGCAATCAGAAAGCTGTAATTATAGCTCTAATTATATAATAATAATGCTGATTTTCTAGGGCGGATGGGTCTGAAAGTGTGCGCCTTTCAGAAATCTATGCTAGACTGGAAGAAATTGAAGCAGACAAGGCACCAGCCAGGTAACACACAGCTGATGGTACTCTCGGCATCATATACTTAATTGTTTTTTTTTTCATTTATCTATTTGACGATTGTAAAGTGAAGTCTTCAGGAATAAAAATGTTTCTGTATGCAGTGTTTATAGTGATAATGTGTGTTTCCTGTTGGACACTTACAACTCTTCTATCATTCTGTCTGTTTCCTCAGAGCTTCAGTTATCCTTGCAGGTTTAGGGTTTTCACCCAAGATGCAACAGCAAACAACCAAGTGAGGGAGAATTTTTGTAATACATTTTGTAATCTGTGTCTAATATGTATTGCATGACCCTCCTCAGTGAGGTTAGTGTTCTGTAAATGTAGGGTTTTAGTGCAATGTGGTGAGATACAACTTGTTTTAAACGATGTAATTGACTAACCTGGTATATTTGTTAGCTCTAAATTCAGCATATATTTTCTTTTTGTCAGCATTTTCTAATGTATGCGTTGTTCCACAGAGAGTTTTCTGGTGGCTGGAGAATGAGATTAGCATTAGCACGGGCCCTCTTTGCCAAGTGAGTAGATTTTTCTTTCTTTCCAGTTATTGTGTAATTTACTTTGCCTTACAATAGAGATTATGCATCAGAGTATTTTGCAATGAACTTATTAAAACTTATTTAGTCCTTGCTATGGTATGTTTTTGCTGTATATCATAAAACAGAAAATCTCTGTTATAAAATTGTATTAATGGTATTGTAGCTGAGACGTGGTATGTGGTATATGTAGTCCCATAATGTGTTTCTGTCTTCTGTTCAGAGCACAGGTAGAACACAAACTGGCCAACTGATACAGTTTAGAGTAAAGTCTCTTTATAAATGCTCTTGGCCAGTATTAAGATCCATTCAGTGACCAAACTCAGTTTTGTTTCTGATGTTGCATTGCAGGCCTGACCTTTTGTTACTTGATGGTGAGTAAATTCTGTGGTAACCCTCATGTATGTGAACTCTTGTGACTGGGCATCTTTTATCTAACAGATCTGTTATGTCTTCCTTTTAGAGCCCACAAACATGTTAGATGTCCGAGCCATTTTGTGGTTGGAGAATTATTTACAAGTATGTGTCTGCTTGGCTTCAGTAACTCTCTTGTTCTGGTTCGCCTGCTCATTTAATCCTATAATAATCAGCACAGTTTTATGCTTTGTGATGAAAGGGAGTTAATACCCTTCCTTTGAGTAAAATGGCCACTACATTCATATTCAGTGAGTGTTGGAAGTTTTTGCACAATTGTTTGGGAACTCTTGTGCAATGTCTGTGATTATAGTCACAGCTATTATTTACAGACAAGTAATCAGAGTCGGATAAACAAAGTATATCCAAACAACATGGATGTTAAAGCAATATGTAGAAATAATGCTAATAAAAGCATGAGATATTGGATGCAGTCTAGGTACAAGTTAAAAAAAGAAGAGTTTTAAAAGGAGAATAAAAGTTAAACAAGAAGTCTGGGAAGGGACTCAATGGTGCCAGTATCTTGAGACTAAAAATCTTAGACTATGGGAGGGTGTGCGTAAGTGTAAGAGGTCAGGAAGGTACAGGGGGTTCCTGGAAATGAATAAATTTGAATGTTAAAAGTAACGTCTTAAATCCAATATGGTCTTTAACAGGGAGTTGGTGAAAATCGAAATAATCAAAAATAATATTGCAGTAATAAATTACTCTAAATATCTTAAGGTACCACTTGTTAAAATAGCCGTTTGTTCCTGTGTTTTAAAGTTGTATTTGTATGCCTTACCTGGTAGATGAATGTGCGTTTGTGCTTTTTGACTCCAGACATGGCAGTCGACCATCCTTGTGGTGTCTCATGACCGGAACTTCCTGAATGCTGTGGCAACCGACATCATCCATCTACACTCGCAACGTCTAGACACTTACCGTGGTGATTACGAGAACTTTATCAAAACGAAAGAAGATAGACTGAAGAACCAGCAAAGGGAATACGAGGCTCAGTTACAGTATAGAGAGCATATACAGGTAGAGGCACCTACACATACACTTTAAATATATACTACAATTACATAAATGTAGATATCCATCTATGAAGATTAGCTTTTATCAAACATGCAGAGCAACACCATAGTTGTCTTGTTTGCCTGGGAGATGAGTAGTTGTTTGTGTTTGTCTGGAACAGGTCTTCATCGATAGGTTCAGGTACAACGCCAACAGAGCTGCACAGGTGCAGAGCAAACTAAAGCTTTTGGAGAAACTGTAAGTCAGTGACTATCTTCATTCTTTATAATGCTGTTGAGCATCATGTTCTAACAGGGTTTGTGTTGTATTTCACAGTCCTGAGCTTAAACCTGTAGAAAAGGAATCTGAAGTTGCTTTACGGTAAGTTTTGCACCTGGAATTTATTGGATTTGTTTCGCTTCCAAATGATCTTCAAACAATCCTCTCTATTCTGGTCTGTTTTCCAGTTTTCCAGATAACTTTGAGAAGCTGTCTCCTCCGATCCTGCAGTTAGACGAAGTGGAGTTCTCCTACAGCCCTGATCAGCGTCTGTTTACAGGCCTCTGCGTTTCTGCTGACTTGGATTCTCGAATCTGCATTGTACGTGGTTACACTGAGGCTTTGTGTTGCCTTAACTGGAGACACTGGCTATTTTCCTGACTATTGATTAATGATTAACTATGATGATCCTTGTGGTTTATTAGTCACCACACATCGTATACCAAGATTTTTCTGAGTGTTATAAAAACCACAACACACTGTCCCCTGTGTAATGGCACTGGGTTTGATAATTCATTTCTTGCTAACTTTCTTTTACCTTTGTCACGGGTGTCGCCGCAGTTGCCATGATGCCGTGACCTACCCCAATGATCACAGCAACGAGGCAGGCAGGCATCCATGACTGTGTTTACTTTATTAGAACAAAACGGGAACATAAACCTGGCGCAAAGGCCGATACGTTACAACAGAAATGTGATTCCACATGAGGCGATCTACATAGGGTGATGGACCGACGACCAAGGCCCACAAGAACAGAACTTAAATACAAGGAATGACACAGACAGAAACCAATGACAAGACACAATCACTTAAACTAAAACACAAGACACCTGGAAACGAGAAACAAGTCACAAACATGCATGAAATACAAAATAAAAGCCCCCCAAAACAAAAACAAAACGGTGGCCCCTACCGGCCACTGGCCGAGCCATGACAACCTTAAAGGGAGTTCTAAACCAGGAATTCCTATCTTTCTAAAACGGCAAACATTTTAGATTCTACATTTTACGTTTATAATGAAAAATACTGGTAAATCTTACCATAAAAGGTGTATGTTTCAGATATTAGGTATCAAACATCTTACCTCACAACTGTTTAAATACTGTGTTGGGCATTGGACAGCTTATTAATGACCATATAAGGTAATAGCGTTCTGTGAGGGAGCTTTTCAGATGCCTGGTTCCTTTCACCACAGCGGTGAACAATTCTGACTCTTCTATTGAATTAAAAATTAAATATCAAACCGCTCATGTGGCTCTAAATTCTTTTGTGTTAATTGGTGAAATTGCCCATTTCTTACAATTTCTTTCTTCCTAGATTTCTTTCTCGTACTTATGCAAATTTTTTTCCTGTGATCTGCAGGTAGGTGAAAACGGGGCTGGTAAGTCCACGTTACTGAAGCTGCTAATGGGCGACCTCACACCCATAGGTGGAACCAGACACGCCCACAGGTGAGGATCTGCCCACAGCACTAGTTCTCATGGTTATGAAAGTGAGGGTAGCTTCATGAAGGCGCAAATACCTTCTTTACTTAAATGCTGCTTTCTTTACTTTGTCTTTCTTCATTAAATAAACATGCAAGTAAGCATTAAATATTTTGGGAATACAAAAAAACAATTTTTTTCCTTATCGAGTGCTTTTTAGGCCTAGCACTACATGAATTTGGGCAGGGGAGCTTTGTACAGAGGACAAAGAAAAACTGTGCTAACTAAAAAAAAAAAGCCATTGTACCTCATTCATAATTCAGATTTCTGAGCAGGCAGGCACGTGTGCAGAGCCTCTTAAATCTCCCGGCTCTGACAGTCCCTTATTAACAGCAGTCTGCAGCAATTTTTTCCTTTGATTTTAAAGTTGAAAAGGGCAGTAGACGTTTGTTCTGAAATGTCCTCCTTTTCTCACAGAAACCTGAAAATCGGCTATTTTAGCCAGCATCACGTAGATCAGCTGGACCTCAACGTCTGTTCGGTCGAGCTGCTTCTCAGCAAGTTTCCAGGTAAAGGATCTTGACTTCCATTTTCTAGTTCTCAAGTCATAGCAAGAACATATGAGTGTTGGCAACATGCTTCAGCTTTTATTCTTTTTTTTTTTTAATTTATTGTGGTTTCACATTTGTAATTGTCCACTAACTTGTGTGGTGTCCAGGTCGGACAGAGGAGGACTACAGGCGTCAGCTTGGTAGGTATGGTATTAGTGGAGAGTTGGCAACCCGACCGGTGGCAAGTCTTTCAGGAGGACAGAAGAGTCGTGTGGCCTTTGCCCAGATGACCATGCCTTGGTAATTTAAACCTTGTGACCATCTGAGAACTCAATACAGTTCTATAATAGAATTCTCAAGGATTGTTGCAAAGTATTCTAGAATCATCACATCTAAAAGAGTTAGAGTTGATTTACTGTTGGGACTCACTATATTCTAGGGTTACATCATGTTCAGAAGTCACTTGTCATATTGGAACATTACGCAATACTAGAGAAAAACAACGTTGTTTGTTTATTTATTTATTGGAACAGTAAGAATAATGCCAAATGTACATAATAAGCTGCGATAACTGTAAATAGCTGGATGATAAAAAAGCAATTTGACATATGAAGCATTCTGGCTATAAATTACAAGTTCATTTCTTCCTACAAGTAAATCTGAAGTATTAACAACAAATGAGAATCCTACATTAGAATCCTACATATCATATGAGAATCCTGCTGTCGTATGCAAAAGTTTGAATGAGACTGTACTTATTTTCACTTAGAAAATCAGCAAAATGTTACATTTCACCAGAGGCATGTAACGTTTTGCATTTGGCAGTATTTGCAGTAAAACTAGTTTTAATTTTGTTGAAGTAATTCTCATTCAAAGCTATGAATGTATTTCTATCCTGATCCCACTGTAATTCTAAACTTGACCTCCCTTTTTTTCAGTCCGAACTTCTACATCCTTGACGAGCCGACCAATCACCTGGACATGGAAACAATCGAAGCTCTCGCAAAGTCATTGAATAGTTTCAAAGTATGACCATGTTTGTACTAGCTTTTAACTTGAATAAGCTTTTAGTTATAAACCTTTAGTAATAAAGAGTATCCTATTGCCCTGCCTGCTGCACCACAGTGACTGATACTGTGAATATAAAGGCAACAGAATTGAATCTTTCAAATTGGACTGATTTTGACTTTTCAAAATTAGTATATGATATATATATATATATATGATATATATATATGCGCAAGTAAGCATTAAATATTTTGGGAATACAAAAAAATAACTTTTTTCCTTATCGAGTGCTTTTTAGGCCTAGCACTACATGAATTTGGGCAGGGGAGCTTTGTACAGAGGACAAAGAAAAACTCTGCTAACTAAAAAAAAGCCATTGTACCTCATTCATAATTCAGATTATGAATGATTATGAATATATATATCTCATTGTGTGGATTCCACAAGCAACACACCTAGTTTAATCTAAAAAGAGCAAACCCAAGTATTTAAATGGTAGCAACAAGTAATACTGGCCTTCCTTGAGGAGAGGTCTGGAAATGGCTAAGTAAACACTCTGCTGTACATAAAACCACAATTTATTAATGTTGTTAATGTTAATTAATTAATTGTTTTTATTGCAATGTTTTATTTCCCCAAGATGTTTTCACAGTACATATGCACTTTTCTACAGGTCTACAGGAACCGTGCTGTCCCTAAACTGTTCTGCGATGGCACAGGACTTGTAGCACGCTTTGATTTTCCGCTGTACCTTGGCGTTTCTCACAGTCTAAATTTGTTACTGTAATGGAACCCTTGCACTGAAAATTGTCTTCAACTGAATTATATAGTTGTGCTTGTATTTCATAGACTGAGTTAGTATTTTTTTCCCTTGTTGGGGTTATATTTCGAACAAATCAGAAAGCAGCCAGCTTGGCTGCGGCCCACTTTTGGCCCTGCCGTCGAGCAGGGCTGTGACATCATGGAGCTGGGTTGCTTTGTTTGTAATAGAAAAACATTTATTTGCGATACAGCACTGTTCCTGGTGTCACTAAAAAAGTGCCATAATTGTGTGGCTGTATATATTTGCATGTTAGGACATAGTGATAACATTCCCTCTTTCGTTTTAAGGGTGGTGTTGTGCTGGTCTCCCACGATGAGCGACTAATCCGACTCGTGTGTAAGGAGCTTTGGGTGTGTGAGGCTGGCCGAGTGCATCGCATCGACGGCGGCTTTGACGAGTACAGGGATATCCTGCAGGAGCAGTTCCGGAGGGAAGGCTACCTGTGAACATCTCAGTCACCCAAGCACCTTCTGTGATCTACACACCACTTTTAACTGACTGTACATCACCCCAACCTGCCAACATCTCCATGCACACAGCCTGAACTCCAGTGGGCAACAACCTGAAGCCCCTGAAGAAAACTAACAACCACCTCAAGCTGTATTGGTGCCATCTCTGCTGTCCCCTTCTCCTCCCTATGCCACTATTTGTTGTCCTCTTCGTTATGTGCCCAGCTCACCTGCCTCTGCTGCTGCACCAGAATCGTGTCATCGCAGTTCACGCTACATCCATAACGGTTCACATCGGGGCAGGCCAGGAGGCACCCACTGGACTTATTTTGCACAGGTGGTAGGGTTAATTCTGCACTCAAACAAAACCGAGCGCGATGAAATAAATGCAAAGCGAAAGGGGACATATGCATTAACATTGTGTTTCAATGCAAATGGTGTACTTAACTTATCAATGGCAGTTTTAGAACGTGCTAATAAAAACATAGCGATCAATCAGTTTTGCCTTTGGTCTTTTATTATTTCTGTGGGTATATCTGCCAAGAAAATGTTTTAGGTTCACTTTCCATAATATTCATGCCAAACCACAGTGCTCCACAAAATCGAAAAAAGCAAGGGCCTCCAATTAGTATAAATGTTGCTGTTAAAATGATTAAATCAGCTTTTTGGGCTACCAGTCTGGAAGGGTAAGTGCAGGTTGTCCATTCACGTTCTGGCAAACGTCTGACTTTTAGTTCCATTGGAAAAAATTCTAACACGATAATAGAGTCGGCTAGTCAGTCTGAAAGACAGACAGTTTGGTATGCTGACTAGTACTAGCACTGAACTATCTTGTTCATTTTCTTTTAGAAGTACTACCAACGAAAATTTTCTGAAATTGATACCATAACATCAGAATCAGGAAACCGTATTGGTCCCGCAGGAAATTGCCTATGTTCTGACTGCACAGACACACACAGACAAGAACAATATAATATAAAGTCTAAGTAAATAAAAAAAAAAAACCCTAGAAAAACCTCAATATACAAATACACTGATATATTCACAAATGCTTAGTAACAGTTCAGTAAATTACAAATAACACAGAAGGTACTTAGGTGTATTAGTACTAAGTTATTGCACTTAGTAGAGATCAGTAGTTTCTAAGTAATATTGACATAAGTAGTGCTGTTCACGTTATAAGATTATTGATCATAATAAAATGATTTAGCACACAAGAAATATTCACATGATCTTACACATCTTAGCGAGATAATAATGCACCCACTGCTGGATTAAGGCTGTTATAGTCTCTGGTTACTGATATATTCTCTGGTTACTGTACATCTCTGATGCCTTTAGGTTCTTACTTTTGCACAAGTTGATTATTAATAATGATTGTTTTTGCTGAACCATCATACTCCCAGGGGCAGCTGGTGGCCTAGTGGTTAAGGCATTCGCCCTGCGACCAGAAAGTCCGGGTTCGATTCCCAAGACCGCCAGGCACCTCTGCACACACTGCTCCCCGGGCGCTGTGTTCCTGGCTGCCCCCTGCTTCTCTTGGTGAATGGGTTAAATGCAGAGGCTGAATTTCGTGCTGTTCACACTGTGTGCAGTGGTGTGTTCACGTATGACAAATGGTCACTTTCACTTCACTTCACCATATATATATACTGTATATAAATGTATACAGTCAAAAGTAAGTTAAAGTTGTGCTAAGGTAATTATACTAATACATACTAACAAATATAATTTTCTATTTGTTTCAACTATTCTTAGGATGAAAATACACTAAAAGTGACTTACATTTCTTCTGTTTTTGTGACTGAAAAAGAACAGTACAATGTACTTAACATGAAATATATAAACTATATAAACTAGTTGTACACGCCATGCTTGTGTGTGTGTGTTCAGGTTCATATGTTTATAAAGCTTATATGCAAAATGTCAAAACAAAACAAAAAATGTAATAATTTTAGAAATATCAAAAGAAAAATGAAATAAACAGAAGGCAGAGGAGAATAAAGCCATTTTAGACAGCTTTTGTGTGTACGTGTGTGTTCACAGGAGGTTGGGGATTATTTTTCAACTTTTAAGCATCAGAGACACTTACAGCATTCAGTAGCCTGCTTAAACTATTAGTATCGACGTCCATGTGAGACATCAGGATGGTGCACAACACCCCCACACACCCTGGAAGCAGTGTTAGTCTGAATACGGGTGGGACACACCGTGTTCTGTCCACACCGCAGTTGGGGGAGTCGGAGCCACGTGACTCGCCCAAGGAGAGCTGAATGGATTTTTCAAGGAGAGCTCATCCCCGCACGGAGAGACATGCAGAGGGCCTGAGAGGCTCACACACACGGACCCGGACTCTCCTCCACCTCCATCCCTACCTCCGAGACGCGCCTGGCATGACCATCTCCCCGGATCGCTGCTAAAATGATGCGTTTTATCCTGGACTGTCTGCGGGCGGGACGGAGACGCACTGCCTGCGCAAGGTACGGACACATCTCTACTTCTCCTCCTTCTCACTGATCCCGCAGCTCTGCAGCTCTATCTCACACGCTTATGGGCTTTACTGACCAGAGCACCCCCCTCCCTGCACCCCATCCTCCTCCAGCAGCACTGCAGAGACGGACTCGTCGTGATCACCTTTATTTCGCATCTTGTTTCTGAGAGAAAACACACAGAGCAGCACGCAGACAGATTTACTGTCTTAAAGGAAACGGGCTGTGCTCCTGATGCCATCAGGTCGGGGGGGTGTTTTAGAAGGACTGATACAGTTTACTTACAATATATTAATCAATACAAATTGTATGGTTTTATATCATATTATTGAAATTGTGTCAGTTTTGTGATATATTATCATTGAATGTAAATACATAATACATATGCATCCTTTAAATATACTGTGATGTGTATGACTCATGTATATGACTCACACACTTATACATATATATATATATATATATAGGCTATAGGCCAGCTGGCTCCTGTCGTATGTATGAACTGTCTGCTGTGCTGTACTAAGGAAGACCACAGGCTGTATTGCTGTATTTTCTGAATGGATGCTACACATCTGAGCTCAGCAGTAAAGCTGGAGCCACTCACAGCTCTCGCACAGCAGGGGGAAGACAAATTTTCACACATTCTTTATGAAATGACAGCTGCATGTCTGTGACGGGGGTATTTTTTCCTCCCGGGAAAATGGCCAGTGGAGGAGGTTCAGTTCTGAACTGGAATCAGCCGGCGTGTAATGATACGCATGTGATCTCTTTTGATATGATTTGCGATGCTGAGCTAAAAATTCAATTAGATTTCCTCTGTGTTATTTTACGTGTTGCCTTACAGTCTCAATTCTATGGGGCTCTGATTATTTACTGTTGATCAGGCTCAGAAAAACACACATTTTATTTCAAAACCAAAATAAAGTAGATCATCCTTTTGCAGTGCAGTGATCTCTTTAAACAGTGTGTTAAGCAGAGCAGCAGACAGTAACAGACAGGATGCGGCCAGATGCCTGCTGCGAGACCAGTGGTTTCCATGAAAGATGTCAAATTGTGCAGGCAGAGGGGTGTAACGCTGAGTGTAAATCACAGTCTCTCTCTCTCTCTCTTTCTCTCTCTCTCTCTCTCTCTCTCTCTCTCTCTCTCTCTTTCTCT
>JBBPDC010000011.1:3312824-3329377 GCA_037974485.1 Hemigrammopetersius urotaenia | reverse complement strand
TTGCTCCAGGGAGACTGTCCCCTGTAGTTAAGGAATGGAAGTCGCTTTGGATAAAAGCGTCTGATAAATGCCATAAAGTGTAAGATTAACTTATTGTTTAGCAGCACATTTCTATTATACTGCCTGAGATCTTGTGGCAGTACAGGCCTTCTTCTGCAGCCTGCTGTTGCCTTTAGGAGCATCCTGTAGTCTTTCTGTTCTTCTTTCTTTGAATTAAATGTAGCCAAACATTACCAAAATGTAATCCACAGGTTCTGCACTGACCTCTAGTGGAGCAAAAGAGTTCAGACATGGCTTGGCATGGCAATGCATCAATGGTTGTGCTCTGTTTACATTTTACTGGGGGTGTAGGAATATTGTAGAAAATATTAAAGAGAAGCTAATTTGCATATCAGAAACCTAATTTACTATTAATTTAAAACTATAAACTACAGAATATTTTCAAAATTCCTATCTGTACTTCATCCCTGGTGGAAGGATCATCGGATCTTATCTAATTCTACATTATATCCAATTGTAAAACATACAGATTAAAGCTCTTTTCTCTCTGTTTCATTCTCTTTAGATGACGTGTTTGGAGATGAGCGGTTTCCAAAAGTAGATATGACTGGTTAGTATCTTCTCTGACTGTCAACATAAAGTTTTTAGAAACAAGGGGGTACATATATACACACACTATGTATATTCACATAAATACAGTTACTAAGAACTGCACAAATGATGAGGAAATGCCAGTTCCAGTAACTAACACCATGTTTTTTTTTCTCTCTCAGAGTTCCTATCTGGTGATCCATTCAAAGGCACAGACCCTTTTGCTTCCGATATCCTTTTCAATGATGTAGAAGATGACCAGTTCTCTCAGGATTACCGCCTCACTGAGGAAAGCAATGCTAAGGAACCAGACCCACTGTACCCTGGTCCTGAGTCCACCAGTAACGACGAGCACGCTAATGCTGTTGCCCATAATTTTGCTGGTGCTAACTGTAGTCAGTCCATTGATTCGGGAATGTTTGAACAAAATGTTCCTGAGCCCAGTGACTCTGAAAGGTACACACCATACAGCGACATCTGTCCAGATGTTGGAATGAACATGACAGCAAGCCAAGAGCTTGACAGCATAGATGTAAATATCGCCATAAGAACCGAATCTGATCTCCCTGCAAGCTTCCAGCCTGACGATGAAGGGCGATTTGACCCTATCCATTGTGAGCATGACGACATTCATGAACCTGGTTCCAGTGACTCTTCTACAGTTGATAGCTCCTTTGATGGAGATTTTTGCACATTCACTGGCATGGAGCACCCGGAAGCTGAGCTAGACGCTGAGCCGGGACCCAGCTATGTTAGAAGGAATCGAGCATTATATGGGCTTCAGCGCATCGACACAAGCTCATACACCAGTTTTCCTCTCAGTCCTGAAGACTGTGTTCCAGAGCCAGTTGGTGCTAAAGCAGAGGATGAGGAGAAACCTGTTGCCGATCCATTTTCCTGCCATTTTGATCACGATGCAGTGAGTGAAATAAAGCCTGAAATTAGCGATACAGAGAGGCTTTCCCCACGTATTGAGATTGATAACCCAGGTCCGCTGTGCCAAGAGTTCAGTGAAGCTTGTGACGTCAATCATGCCAGCCATGAAAATGATGCAACCCATAGTCCAGAACCCTCTGACTTAGATGCATATGACCACAAATTTGGAGATATATATTTCTTCACAGTGCGGTTAGACCCTGGTAGTCCAGATGCAAGCCCTGTTTCTGCTGAAGCCAGTGACAGGAAGAAATCTGAGGGTGATCACGCGAGTCCTGAATCCAATGACACAGATGAATTTGGGTGTGATGGTCCAGAGGAAGAGGACCCTAACCAGTACGATCTTGAAGGGTACGTAGAGGAAAGTTTTGACAACGAGGTATCTCCAGGTGGAAGAGGAGAACCCCTTAGTCCTATGCCAGGTGAACCCAGGCCGTGTGAATCTGAGATCAGGAGTCCCATAGAAGACTTCCCATATCCTGAACATGGAGACCAGAGTGCTGGCCATGAAGTATTTGACCACAGAGCATGTAGTTTCGAAAGCAACAATGCACTCATGTGTGTCTCTGAAAATACCGAAAACGTTCATACTGTCTTTAAAGCAGACATTATTTCAAAGAACTACAACTCTGTAGATCAATACCTCATTAGCCCCGTCTCTGGTGACCCAGGGTTGGCCACTGCTGATCGTTTTAAGCTTTGTGCTCATAACCCATTCAGCCTTGAGTCTGGCAGCATAGAGCACTATGATAACTTCGAAATCAGCCATGGACCTTTCAACCCCAAAAGCTTAAAAGAATCTGACTTGTGTGACTCCAGAGTGTTGGACTCATTCAGTCCATTACCCAGCAACACTACATCTGAATTTGAAGTCAAACATCCAAACTCAGTCAATTCTGAATCTACTGAAGGCGGAAGACTAGATTCAGGTTATCATGAAAATAGTGTGCTAGAGTCTTTCAGTCCTGCGCCTGTAGATACATGTTCATCTGCAGAGATGGGTCCAATCTTTGTGAGTCCCAACCAAGAGGTGCTCAGTCCTGGTGCTTTGGACCTGGAGACCCCTGATCCCTTCAGCCCTGAGTCCAACGAGACAATGATATTCGATTCTGGAATCTGCAACCCTCCTAACAGTAATGGAGCGATGAAAGATTCATGTACTGTATTTACAGCCTCTTCTGATGTTCTTGAGGATTCCTTTAGCGGATCCGAACTTGACAGTTTTGACCCCTTCAGTCCTGTGCCACACATCGCAGGGGGTAGTTATACTCATTGCGGTATGGATATTCTTGTGCCTGGATTGATCCAGAACAATTTCAAATTCAACGGAGAAACCAGATCCAGCAGCTGTGACTCAGGAGTCAGTCATTCTCCTAAACTAAACTGTGGTTCTGCGCAAAACAGAGATGATTCTCATAACTTAAGCTATTTGTCCAATTGCTCAATTAAAGATTCTTTTTTTGAGTCTGATTCCTGTACCAACAGTGAAACAGGCTCTTTTAACACCAGTGCTGAGAAAATAACCGAACAGGACGACAATTGCACAGCCATAGCAGAACTCGCTGAAATAGATTTTTTCTGCTCTGAGCTCAGCAAAATGGTGACCTCACGCTCCTCCGATGCTGTCCAGCAAAGTGTTGCTGAAATGCTGTTTGGCTCTAATCCTGACACCGCCAAATTTTACCCGTGGGATTTCGAAAACAGCGGCATGGTTGGTAATGAGGGCTCCAGTCCAGAAGCTGATTCTGAAAATGGCCACAAACTCAGCAAAGATCTTCCGAAGTTAGAGGCCGGAACCAGAACACACAGGTCCAGTGACCTTCTTGGTGAACTCTGTAGTGCTGTAGGACATACAGTGGATGAATCGGAGAGACCCTGCTTGCTTTGAAGTGCTCCATTAGGCTAAAATGCAGAGACTGATGTAGATTTCTGATATGACTTTAAGAGAAGCTCCTTTCCTTCTCTAACGGGGTTCTCTGCATGGAAACAGTTCTCAAATTTCTAGATTCATTGCTTCCGGGATATAAAGCCCATGGAACGTTAGTTTGGACATATCATGGGATACAAGCAGGTACCAGTACAAAGACTGGGTCAGGACGGCCTACATGTATGGAACTGAAAGCAGAAGATTACAACTTGAGGAACAATGGTATATAGTCCTTGTAGAAAGCAGTATCATCTTTATCTGCTAGACCTTTAAGACTTATGCCATTTTGGTGGTAGTCTGACTCCAGGCAATATGGTGGCCTGCATATCAAGATTTAAGTAGCATCACTACTTTACGCCTCCATTTGTACCTCTCTGAATGGCGCTGAGCATTCAGTGGGCTTGTTCCATATGCTCCCACTTGAGGTGTTGTTGGAGAAGAAGGTAGGGACTAATTCAAGGATGTTCAAAAAGTTTCTTCACTTTTATATTTTCACTGTAAATGGTGAAGGCTGGAAGAGCAGTAACTGGGCAAGTCTGAGAGTTTAGCACCATTTAGCGCCATCTGATTTCCACCATTTTGGAGCTCAAAGAGGCTTGAGGTTTGATGATGGTGTGAAAGCGGCGGAGCATCAGTGGCTACATGCTCATTAAAAAGTTGGTATGATGCTGGGAAAATTGCATCGCAATGACTATGTAGAAAAGGGATATTCTTTGTTTTTTAAATTCTTAATAAATAGAGTTATAAAAAAAACACAGAAACTTTTGGAATGTCCCTCTTATGTTGGTTGTAGGGATGTATGTCGCAAGCCTATCAGACATATTTGGTACATTTAACAAAAGCCATGTAGCCAGTGATGTTGTGTAAATGTGTTTATTTTCAGAGAATACTCATTCACAACTAACGGGCACGCTATAATTTCAGCTTCCTCTCTAGCTTCTTGGATTATTTCAGGGGCGTAAACCTATGCCTTTATTCATCTATCTGTACAAACTTGACTTGAGGCCATTCAAACTTGAACACTTGTTTAGCAGACTTTATTTAAACAAGTCTCAGGCAAGCAAGAAGAAAAGGTGATTCACTGAACAGGTCCCATTTCAAACTGCGCGTCGGTCCGAAATCGCAGCTTCTTGTCCATTTTTAGTGTTTGCAGTTACGGAAGATGTGTTTAAGTTCTTTTTTTTCTTGTGGAAGATGTCATCTGTTAAACAAGTAAGAAAATTTGGATGGCCTACTAATCTTCACCATGCTACGTAGCCTTTTATACAGAGTATAAATTCTATTATTGTTTTTCAACGGTGTCTTGTAAGCATTGTGTAAGAGTTCTGCCTTTTCAGTCATTCGAATTTGCAATATTTAACTTTAGAAAGTCGCTTAAGTTTTATAAGCAATTCATGATACATATAAATGATGTATGTAAGTGTTCTGCGTAATATAACTTCTAGAAATCCAAAAAAAAAACCATCATAAGAAGCAATTACTGATACTCATGTCCTGTCTGTGCTCACACCTGCATTAGTTGTCATTCCTTGTGTGTATAGTGTTTTACCATTTGCATCAAAGAGATTGATTTGTAATATATATAAATAAATAAGTAAAGCTTTTAATTTCAGTTGAGATGCAGTTCTTTTTGTCATGCAGTTTGCGTAAAACCTCCGACTAAAGCGGGGCCCGTTTACTGCATAGAGCCTGACTTGATCCATGCAAAAGTATCTCATCAATTTGTTTGTACAAAACATATTACTGTCGGAAAACAAAAGCTTGTATCTCCTTTTTTGTTATTTTGAAAATACTGTTTACACTGTGTCAGAATTTCATGGAAATTGACCAATAGAGATGTTCCAGCATGATTTAGTACAGTAATGTCACATTAACTTACAATAAAATGCAAAATCACATTTTCCTTCTCTTGTAAAGTTACTGTTTGGAGATACAACAGCTGCAGTCTTTCATTTAAAACTATTCAAGCTTGATCCCAATGAGTTAGCAGACACACTAAGCATGTTCGCTTCCTGGCACCCCAGAATCTAGATCAGCTTTGAGGTTGACCAATCAGGTTAATACACTTTGTGGTTATGTAACTGGAACTGAGAGTGACTGTTGGGGTTAAGCTCAAGGGATATAAAAGTGTTACTGAACAAACTACAAAGTGATTTTAGTTACAAAAGGTCACTTAAGTCTGGGATTCTGGGCCAAAACCAACCGCTGAGTTGTCCTGAATATTTATTCTGGAGAAGAGCTCATCAGGAAGGAGACACTGCAGAGCTTATGGTTGATCATGTTGATGCATGGGCACTTTATAGACTGGTGTCTACAAGATCCAAATGCACTCTTTTCTAATTCAGTCAAGCTAAATGCAAAATCTGTGTCCCATTTTTTCTGCACATGTTGTGTTCCCATAAACATTTGAAAATGTTGTATAGTGAACCCCTTATCAGAGAAACAAAAAGTAACTAAATAGAATAAAGTATAGAAAAATAAGAATAAAATCCTGTACAACGTTTTGTTATTCACACAGTATTAATAAAGCAAAGCTCTTACTATATTTTATTTTTCATACTAATGAGAAAATAATTTCCAGTACAGTTCTTTCCTATCTTTTCTTATCTTATGTTAAACAATGTAGCATATTAAAAGAGAGACAAAATATGATATGATGGAACAGATTATATTTCTGAAAAATTATATTTATATTATATTACAAAAAATCATTTTATGTCCTGATCTGAGTATCTGAAGTCATTTTTTATGAATTCTCCACGTGTGCAAACACAAGCCACGTTTGTGACGTCAATAGCCATATCGTCCAATCACAGGACGCCCTCCTCCCTATCACTGGTGTGGTCACAGAACAACACTGTGACGTGTTCCTGTTGTCTGTTAGCAACGAGCTACCCGGCTAGCAAGGAAAACAAAGACGGTCGGGCTGGCTGGATCACCAAAAAACGGACTTTAATTGACATAAAACATATCTAGAGCGAAAAAACGGATTATTTAGACTTTACAGAGTGTTGGTCAAGACAACCAGCCCCCGAATTTTAATCTTTTTTTATTTTTTAGAATGCTAATTGGCTTTTGCTAGGTTAGCTCGTGAATGAAGTTACTGGGTTTGGGATACGATGGTTAAATAGGTGTTATTTTCATCTTTATTGTCATTAAAATGTACATGCAAGCTTAAATACAAGTCTTGTTGTTATATTCCACGAACTGGTCTGTTAGTGAGGCTGTCAGGGGCAGAAAGTGAAAGAGAAAGAGAAACGTTAGCCCGTTGTTTTTTTGGGTTGAAGTTGAAAGGGGAAAACATGGGAAACTGTCTAAAATCTCCCACCTCGGATGACATCTCTCTTCTCCATGAGTCCCAGTCGGACAGGGCAAGTTATGGAGACGGGGCAGACCCAGACCTGGAGCCTCCTCCACCCTATGAGGTCAGAAAACATCAATATTACACCTTAAACAACTTACAGTGGTCATTTGTTATCGTGGCCTAATATTCCTATTATCTGTTAAATACATAGCATGGACAAAAGTTATGGGACGCATGACCATTCCACCACCAGGGACTTTGATGACCTTGCATTAAAATATATAGGCTTTAATAGGGAGCTGCTCCCCCTTTTTCAGCTTTCACTCTTCTTGGAGGGCTTTCCACGAGATTTTTGGCTTTTTGTGGGAATTTTCATAGAGCATATGTGAGGTCAGGCACTGATGTTGGTCAAGAAAGCCTGGCTCGCAATCTATGTTCCAGTTCATCCCGAAGGTGTTGGGTGGTGTTGAGGTCAGGGCTCTGTGCGGGCCGGTCAAGTTCTTCCACACTGAACTCAATGCAACCATGTCTTTATCCACTGGAGCACAGCCATACTGTCCACAAAGTTGGAAGCTTGGCATTGTCCAAAATGTCTTGGTGTGCTGAAGCGTTCAGATTGACCTTCGCTGGAAGTAAGGGGTCTAGCCCAAACCCTGAAAAACAGATATCCCAATACTTTTGTCCACATAGTGTATATAACCTTATTTTTCATTGCAGGCCAGGTTTTGTTTATCTGGGTCCTGACAGCCAGCAGAAAGTTTTTAGGCCAGCCCCTCTGTTTCTGTTACTGATTGTAAAACACTAGAGATGTGTAATTCAGTAAAGTAGATCCATAAATCTATAATGTGTTTTACAGCATATAATATTTTACTAGTACTGCATAATAGTCATCTATAATATCTGTATGATGTCTTGTAGTAAATAATGTTTACTGTCCACATTTGCTGAAGTTGGCAATAACCTAGTGGGAAGACACTTGCCTGTGAATGCAATGACCACAAAGTTGCATGTTCAAACCCCCATTTTCTACCAGTGTGTCATTGAGCAAGACCCTTAGCCCTCAGTTGCTCCAGGGGGACTGTACCTGCGATTAATGATTGTAAGTCGCTCTGGATAAGAGCGTCAGCCAGAGACACCCTTTACGCTTTACTATGGATTTTTACTGGAAAAGCTCTGAATAGGATCACCTTGTTAGCTCACTAAATTTGACTAATTTCAGTGTCTAGACATGGTGAAACGTCTCATCAGAGCCATCAAAGTTCTGTGTTCACATCATAACAAGCCATTGTAGCTTACAAATGCATGGGCAAAAATAATACTTAGTGTAATTTTGTGATGGAAATGATAACGACAGTTACTATTAAAGGTGACAGTGATTCACCTGTCTAAGCTTTATGACCGTTACTGTTGCAGTGTCCACACATAATTAGTGGTGGGAAAACAGCCTAGCAGGAATTGTCCTCTGTCCAGCTACAGACAGGTTGAATACAAAGGTGATGCAAAATTATGAATAAAAAATATCTGACCTAACTTACTGTTACAGTAGCAAATTTTTGACATGCTCTTATCATGTAGAAAGAAAACATTAAGGGGGATCACCTTAATCCTCTGTCCTCTCATCTAGTACACGTGTCGTACTAAGCTATGTCTATGCAACTAACTGGTTGCATAGTCAATTCTCATTCAGTGAGCTTTACAGGAGCATAATAAAAAATATGAATTAGGGTTTTTGCCAATGTGTCACATGAGACTTCTCATTTTTAAACAAAACAATAGAATTATTGTGAATAGATCTATGATTGTGTAACTTAAATTACATATACTTAACTCATTGTTAGGTTAGTTTGTGGAATAACTACACAAATTTTCTTCACTTTAGACTAGGGTTGGCAAACTGTGATCCCTTAGGGCTAATGTTTAGCTCAGTTTGGTGCTTTTCTTACCTGTTATAGGTATTTGAGTAGAAAATCAAACTGTGCTGGAACCTAAACCTCCTGGAATAAAGTTCTCCAGAGCAAGTTCTGTGACATTTTTCCTACATTTAATTTTAAACTGTGCTGGTTAACCTGCTTTGAACATGTATAGGAGCAGGCCCACATGCCCGTGTACCATCCCACGCCCAGTCAATCATGTCTGGCAAACCAGCTGACCGAGGAGGAGCAGATCCGTATCGCTCAGCGCATTGGCCTCATCCAGCACCTGCCAAGAGGAGTGTTCGACGGTGGCAAAGATGGTTCAGAGAAAAAGATCAGAGAGTGAGTACACTGTAATGTGTCTGAAACACATAAGATATAAAGAACTTTATTGATCCCAAAGGGAAATTATTGTGTCTTTATCATGTTCAGTGCAACAAGAAAGAATAAAAGATAAGAAGACAATAGAAATAAATCAATATATAGTTTATAAACAATAGTTCAACATTATTGTAGTAAATAACATTGTAACACTGACATTGATGTGTGTAATGTACCACTGATGAGTGTATACTGGTGGTGGGCTGTAGTTACTCCCCTGCACCCATTTCTAGTCTATAAAATACAACTCATTCACCATCCTGTAGACTCATTGTGCCTCATCACGTTCGTCCTCAGGTGTGTCATTTGTATGATGGACTTTGTATATGGGGACCCCATCCGGTTCCTGCCCTGCATGCACATTTACCACATGGACTGCATAGATGACTGGCTTATGCGCTCTTTCACCTGCCCTTCCTGCATGGAACCAGTGGATGCTGCACTTCTCTCCACTTATGAGACCAACTGACCAAACAACATGAAACTGTTCTTTATAGATACTGCCACCCAGCCCTCCACAACAAGATCCATTCATCAAAGAACAGGTAAAGGCCTCCTTGCACAGAGCAAGAAGAAGCCCGGGTTCTTGTAACCGTGCTAACCGGGGCTGTTCTGTGCAATTAAGGATTTAGAACGGAGGTGTTCAGGCCAGTCCTCGAAGATCCACAGTCAATACATACACTTTTATCCATATTTCTTACCCACCCAAGCCCAGTAATCAACATTTTATGACAGGAGTCGCCAAATATATTCCCAAAGGGCTGCTGTGGCTACAGGGTTTTATTGCAACCAGTGTCCTGCTGGTTAGGGAGTTGCCCCTGTGTTCGAAGGTTGTGGGCTCAAATCCCAGGGCTGCCAGTGGCGCCACTGAGGTATCCATTCCCACACACTGCTCCCCGGGCGCTGCATCACTGGCTGCCCACTGCTTCACTTGGTGATTGAGTTAAATGCAGAGAAAGAATTTCACACTGTGTCCTGTCCTGTGCTGTGTTCACATGTGACAAAAAAGGACACTTTACACAGAAGCCCACCTAATTTAATTTGCTTAATCAGTTCTTCTCATTATTGAAACAGTTGATTGGTACGAACAGGTGCACTCTTGCATGGCTGGAATAAAACCCTGCGGCCACACTGGTCCTTTGCGGATAGGTTTGGTGTCCCCTGTTGTAGAATATTTGATCACATTGCTTGGGTCTGTTGGGAGCTGAAGTGGATGTGAAGTACTGGTTGACTGGTGCTTCTTCAGGACCAGACTGAAGAACCATGGCTTAGAGCTTCAGCAGAAGGTTGGTTTTAAGCACTTATGCGCTATTTTGTTACTAGTTACTTGTAGTTACATGATCTTTGAACAGCTTTGTCAGTTTTTCCTCTTCAGTAATTATGCTCAGAAAACCCAAATAACTCTGCTCAATAGATTTGACATGGTGCTGTGTACACCATCTCTCATCCCTACTCACTGTTCCTGTTCTTCTCACCTTGGTTGAATGTGATGAGCTCTGTGATGAATGGCTGTAAAGGTTGCCCAGTGGAACACACACTTTTGCTCAAAGGTGTATATTGATCCCCCATTCATTGCGTAGATTGTATTACAAGTCTAATCTTCAGTCATACTGTAAGGGAATGATTGGTACCAGGGTTGTGTTCAGTACACAAACACTTTTTTACAATATATTGCATTTTCCTGATGAATATCATAGACAAGAATATCATAATCAGCAAGTTATATAGAGTGTGCATGTTTGCCACAGTTGATGACAATAAGTGACATTTTTAGTATTACTCTCCCTAAACATTCCTAGACATTAGAGTTACTTGAAATAGTCATATGATCAATGCAAAAGTCTCATTGAATGATTCTAGAGTTGGACACTGACACATACTCAATTAATTAGTACAGAAAATTACAGTCTTGCATGTGTAGCTGCTCACGTCCGGTAATGACCCTGGTTTGCAAAAACATTGTGTGCATAGTTTGTGTCCTTGAACGATGGTTGTACACCTCTGATACTCCAGTTACAATCTAAAACGTACAATGTAACAGACGCAAACTAACGCAAAAAAATCAGTTCTCCGATGCCAGGCAGCTGGGAATCGAAAGTTGACTCCAAATCTTCGGACTCGATTCCACACAGTGACATTCAATTTTTCCCAGAACCGCATCCACTAGTGATGCTGGAGTCTGGCTTTTTTATGATCCAAAGTCACCTGACCTGTTTTGAGACTGAACCCAAACCTGATCTGACCCACAGTGTTTCTGTAAGTTGTTTATAATTTATAATTCTGCTTTGGCACTTTTTGACCTGCCCCACCTTTACCTGTGCAAATTTTGAGTGAGCTGACCTGAACCTGTCTTACAGGTCAAACATGCATTACATGCAGATACTGTATGAGCTGTTTTGCTGTCACTGTCTAGACAGCCTGGCCTACAGTCAAAAGTTACCAGCGCAGAACATCTATGTCAGTGTGACATTACCTTTTACTTAAATATGTACTTGAATCACTTTACAATGGGCCCAGTGGGGCCAACACTTGCCTTGGCTCTTAATTTTTGGTTCCTGCCAGTGGCATCTTCCCACTCAGTATTTCCAAAGAGAAATCTGGGGTTACAGTCAAATGAAGAGTCGAGATGTAACAAATCCAAGTTTTTCTTCTGACATGGATATGGATTTTTCAGAGCTGTGTGAATGCAAAAATTTAAACTCAGACCTGAACCACTTTGTGGCCAAGGAACCTTAGTGATATTGGTCAGATTAGAACGTATTTTCATGCTGACAAATCCGCCAGGAGCTTATGATCTTGATGAAGGCTTTGTGAGTATCGCTCACTCTATTTCAGGGCGCAGGTTTGTTCGCCCTAAAGACAAATGTGGATCATTTACATACACGAATGTGAGCGGTCAAGGTAGAGGGATCCGAATCGATCGATGAGGCTTGTAATGTGAATGCTGCCTTACGGTGGCGACCACTTCTAAAAGGGCTCAATTGTGCATGGGGTGGGGGGGTTGAACCAAATAACCACCTGTCTCAAATTTCATTAGAAATGCTTGCACACAAAAAAATGACTATATATATACTTAACTTAGAGATTTGCACTTTACACATGATAATTATAAGAATAATGTATTTATGTATAACCTTGCACCTGTTTTTTTTTTTCCTTTTCCTGTACAAATTATTGTTTCAATAGTTCTGATGATTATGAGGGAATTTATGTTTTGTCAAACGCAAATAGAGCTGGCAATGTTTTGCTTTTGTAATGATCAGAATACCCCAAGTACATCTGAAACAGAGCAGTACTTTACATATTTAAAAGCCCTGTTATTTTTCCTCATTAGTTGAAACAAAACTGTATTCCAAACTGATGCTGTTCCCATGGTAGCCTGAGCCATGGTCAATAAACATACGTTGACTATTGAACTTGCTTTTGCTTCAGTCATTTTTATGGTGGTTTTTTACTCTGACAAGAAAGTTCAGAATTGACCATGCTGGTTTGAAGAGTCTGCTTTTATTCCACGTGGAATGAGTGTTTTGGTAGTTTAGGTTTATTGGAACTACTTCAAATAGAATATTGGTGCTTTTACATTATGTACCAAGTCAGTTTAAATTACTACTTAGTAATCTTTTCTTACAAATAAACTTGAGAAGAAATATTGAAATCAAGCCGGAAGCGATAAAGTGAGAATGTTATGAAAAAGGTGTGTTTTGTTTCCAGCTGACTTTTAGTGATAAAAGTACTTTGTGACGACCTGATGTTCTGCAAATAAACTGTTTGATTTACTGCTATACTGTTGGACATGTTTCCATCTCTCATTTCATGTAAGTTGCAACTTACCCTCTGTTACAAATAAGGATTTTTAAAATGATTATCACTAGTTGTGTGCTTGTAAGTTGATAATAATTTATCTGTCACACGAATAATAATTCATCTGTCACACACATAATGTCAGGTATCGACAAAAGTTTATCCTACAGTTCAAATACAGTGTTCTCCAGTTGGTTCAGAGTTGTTCGTGGAAATTGTAAATATAATCTTCATTTTGTTTTGATTTTTTGTGGCAGAATGTAGTTTTTCATACATGCTCAATTATTTTAGAAATATATTTCACTAATTCTGTAACAAAAATGTAAACATAAATTCAGTTGTGTTTCCATTTAAAATATAATGATAAAAAGCATATTTGTGGGCATATTTAGGGTTGAGACTTTAAAAAATAAGCATTTTTAGGCTTTTATTTTTTCTTTGAAATTCGTGTTTGGTACGTAACCCCTGATCTGCATGTTTTGGAGTTTGTGTTCTAATGTCTCATGGTATGCAGTGTCTGCATCCGTCAGGTGCTTTTGCTGTTCGCTGTAGCTGAAGCGATGCTGTAACAAATCATTAATCAAGCCTAGTTCAGTAAAATTACGACTGATTGGACTGCTTGTGAAAAAAAATCACAGTTTCCTCTGTTGATCTGCTAAAGTGTAGCATCACTGAGGCTGTTATTGCAGTGCTTTGGGATGTAAGTAGGTACGTTGACGGCAGACACAGAAATGGTTCTTTTCTGATTAAATATGTTTTAATGATGAAGTCATTTTTGTCTTATAAGGATCTGTGGACTAAACACAACTACTGAAGACCAAAACACAGTGAAATGTTTTAAAATAACTTTAATGAGTCTCTATGCTACTGGGTTTTAAATACAGTGTTACATGCAAACATATGTTTCAGCTGTCCTTTTCTAAGACCTGGGCTGAATATGGAAATCACAGAAACAAGACTGATAACTTATCACAGAGAATTAATCCATGGTGAGGAGAAACAAGTCGTTTTTCCATACATCATTTGATGATACTCTGATAAACACAAAATTCAACATTAAAAAAAAACAAGAAGAATAGTGCTGGGGTATTTCTCCTAACATGGTATTTCTCCTAACATCCTAAGATGTCCTGGAGCAGAAGGTAAGGCACTTTGAATGCCTAGATGCTCGATGCTCAGTGCAACAGCAATGACCGCTCTATGGCTTGTACATCCCGTGGAAGGTGACAGGGCTGATGACGTCCACCTCGGCCCTGGCGATCTCAGACAGGTCCTTGGCGTTCAAGATGAGGCAGTATGTTGGTCTCTGAGCTCCGGGACACACCACGATAGTCATCAGAACACCTGCAAGGTGAGCGAGAAACCAGGTTTACACAGTTTGCAATTCATCCCAAATACAATAAACAATAAGTGGTGAACATTTGACGGTGTGATGAACTGGTTTTGTAATAACAGTGTGTTTTTTTTAACTGTTGCCCAACGTACCGTCATCCTCATCGACTCCATCAGGGTTCTGTACAAACAGAGGCTCTGAGGGGTACGAGTCTGGCTCCTGCCACACCCACGTTTCCTTGGTCTTTACATTGAGCTTGCAGATCTGTAACCAGATACACATACACACACATTACCACTAGCAGGCCACACCTGTAAACTACACCAAATCCAGCACTTTAAAATGGAATGTCACTGAAAGGTCTCTGAGTTACACCCACTCTGTCGGGGATGAAGTGGTTCAAGCCGAGGGCGTAGGCGTAGGTGTAGTTCCTCCCGTTGTTCATTTTGTAGTTGATCTGAGGGAACTCGAAAGCTGTTCAGGTAGACGGAGGAAATAAATAAATATTGTACACAGTTAATTCCAGCATTCATTCATTCTGAATGCTTCAGCTGTATGTGAATCCCAGTATAGCTTATATTAATACAGTATGAATGCTGTGTCAGAAACAGGAAACCGTATTTATCTCTTTTTTGACTCTGACCTTGTCGGGGGCCAGAGAAAAGCACCTCGGGCTCCAACCAGATGGTCCCGTCCTCATGCATAGTAGCTGTGGCCGTGGTGTAGGGCAAAGCGATCAGGTTCTTGCCCTGCTCCTCCTGTGAGAACAGGAGGGAGTGGGGGGAGCAGGTTTCAGGTAAGAGAGAGGAGCAAATAAATCATTAAAGAAGGAGAAGCAATAAAATAAATATCAGAGAAACAAAGTTTCTCAAGGAAATGTATCCACAGCTAGTTGATTGTGAGGATGACAACATCACTATAAATATAACGTACTGAGACGTACCCTGTAGGGGTCCAGTGGGATCACGAACCTCCGCACTTCTGGCTGAGGAGCGATCATGGCATTTTTCTTCACCTCTTCCCAGTTCCCACGGAGGTTCGCCAGCCACAGGTAGTTGTACACAAACTCAAACCTATGGCACAAGTGGGAACACTCATTACAGCCCATGTAACACTTCAATATGCACTTTTTAGGTGAATTTGTGAATTACAGTCAATAAGACTAGCTGAAGCTTAATTTCCTCTTTGCCAAGCAGAATAGCTGGGTTAAACACCTCTGTAAAGAGCAACTTTAAACGATTACTTCAAATAATAGTTTAGTGGTAGTGAAAAATACATTAAAACCTACTTGCTCCTAGATAGTGTGATGTGTGCTGAAAACTAAACCCAGTAACTGTCCTGAGTGTAAAATAGCATTGTAAAGGGGATTTTTAGTCATGCTGGCTTGATTAATTTACCCTTTCCAGGTGCACAGATCGAAAACGATGTAGCCAGAGTCTTCATATGCGTTGATGTGATGGAAAAGGCCCATTGCAGCAGCCCTGAATTTGTAGTCAATATACTCCCCTGGGTCTTTCTTAGCAATGTGGATCCATGTCTGTGCAATACAAAATGTGGAAACCCTATTAGCATGTGGCATACTTTCAAAAAGACTATATAGGTTTCTGTGGTTATGCCATCTGTGTTTCATAGATGATGTAGAAAAATAGGTAAAGCAACATGAGATTATATTTTCCAATGCAGAATCAAAAGTCACTCTTTTGTTTTGTATTATTTCTATGGTTAAGTGGACTGAATTAATATTCCTTACTCCTTTCTCCTCATCAGATTCAAAGCAGTCCATATAGTTGGAGCCACGAATAGCCCAGGCACCCAAGAACTTCAGCAGATTGATTTTGACGGGTGTTTCCACGAAGACAAAGTGGTTGTCTGTCATACCAAAGCTGGACATGGGACCACAGGGAAACTTCATTAGGGTCTAATTTTTTTACATGCACTTGTTTGAATTTAAAGGGTGTGTTATTGTTTAAATTTAGAAAGGCTTTAAAAAGGAATAAATGTTAGATGCTTACCTGTGCACATAAGATGGTTTGAACCTCTCAGCACTGGGAAACTGGACAGCAACCTTGGATTTCTCAATGGGGTCAGACTTATCTGAGGAAAAAAGGCATTTTTATTAGGGTCAGACATGTCATTTTTGCTTTGTCACTTGTAATTACATTATCATAACTGCTCTCAACCTGCTCACATCTCATACAACTCTTCTTAAGGTGGCACGGACTTGTGGATGTGGTTTAGGACACAGTATGACTTACTTTAAGCAATAACAATGCACAATATAGTTATTAAAACATACACTCAACAAAAATATAAACGCAACACTTTTGTTTCTGCTCCGATTTTTCATGAGATGGACTTAAAGATCTA
>JBBPDC010000011.1:3278933-3297348 GCA_037974485.1 Hemigrammopetersius urotaenia | reverse complement strand
CTGTCCCCTGTAGGTAGGGAATGGAAGTCGCTTTGGATAAAAGCGTCTGATAAATGCCATAAATGTAAATGTAAATGATACTGGTGATAAATAAAAAAAACTTCTAGGATTGACTTCTTTGGGCATATATGAAGTGTTTTAGATGTTCGATGTGTAATGTGTTTTGACTAATGTTGCTTAGAAAAAATCTGCTTGTTCTATAGATGGCAGGTGTTCCTATGGCTGGTCTTGGTGGTCCTGCCATGTTACCAGGAGCTGGCATGAATCCTCAGGTGAATACTAATGATTTATGTATGCACAGAACATTGTGAATGTTATCATTGGCTGCTTCAGGTCTGTGTCTGCCTCTGCTTTTGTCATGCGCTAATTGAGTTTTCATGTGTTTCACAGGCTCTTTCTGCTGAACAACTTCTGAAGTTAATGTCATCTGTGGATCCCAAGTGAGTTTTTGCTTTTACTTTTACTGAATTACTTTTGGCTCATTCCGTTTGTTGATTGGAAATGAACAAGTAAATGTTATAATGTTCTACGCCTAATTAGCCAGCATAGAAACCAGCAGAATCTGAGACAGTGTTTTTTTTTCTCATCTGTTACAGAATGAATCCAATGGCTGCCACTATGGGCCTGAAGGCAGATGCTTCCAGCAAAGAAATCGAGGAAGCTATGAAGAGAGTTCGAGAGGCCCAGTCCCTGATCTCTGCTGCGATTGAACCTGGGAGTAAGTAGATCAATTCAGTGTACCTTTACCTTGGCATTCAGCAGCTAACATACTGATTAATTTTATTGGACCATGTGTTTTGGTTTAAAAAGGCCTATTTTAATAGTGTAAACCCTAAATATGCATTCAAATATGCTCCCAGAACACTTATGTCATTTTAAACACTGTTTAATGCATTACCCTTAAAAAAATGTAACGGTAAACCTGTATCTGCCTTTTAATTTAAATTCCCCGAAGCGATCTGCAACTCCAAAGAATTGGGACACTGCAGCGAGGTGAACGATTTTCAGAGAATAAACCTGATTTACTCGGCTAAGAATATAAATGAGTGCTCGTTCGAAAGATCTCCTGGAGATCTACCGAAGTGTGGAGTTTGAAGTGTCTGAGTTATTACTCTGCCGAGATATGCAACTTGGAAGGTTGTGGGTCAAAAGTATTGGGACACCGCGGCAAGGTGAACGGTTCCCCTTGTGTGAAAACCAGAGAAAATATATTTATTGCCACAAAAAAGGATATTTGCAGTTTCCGTGATAATGTGTGTAACTGAATCCGTGACTCCTGATCCCCGTAAAACTGGGGGATTACTGTAAATGCAAGTCAGGATTATATAATAAAGATTTCCAGGTTACATTGTGATGGCATGCTAACATTGATGTGTCCTCTCCACCCCAGATAAAAAAGACAGCAAACGAAACAAGCATTCCCGCTCCAGATCCAGGTCTAGATCCAGACGGAGAAGATCACGTTCCCGCTCTCGACATAAGTACGTGCTTCCTGTAATGTCCAGCTCTCGACATAAGTACGTGCTTCCTGTAATGTGTACATTACATTTGATCACGTTCCATTTAAACCTGGATAAAGAATGTGTTTCTGTTAGACACATAATCTGATCAATGGTGTTCAAGTTTTTGGTCCTGGATTCTGTAATTTGTAGCTAAATGAACTGTTGATGTAATGTTACACTAAAGATTCAAATCAGTGATTATAAACCCTGGATTCAAGGGAAACTGAAAGGTCTGCATCTGTAGACCTCTGGATCTCACATAGTATTAATGCAGATTCAAGAAATGTATACTTTGACACATATTTAAGACCTTAAACATTCTAGTTTTTAAAATGAAGGACTTGTAATTCTAGTATAATATAAATCTAGCTCCTTTGTTTTAACATTAGGATATGTGTCATATGACCTACAATCCTTCACTTGAGGTTTTTTCTGTACTCTCGCCTATCCAGTCTTGTTTGCCAGCCAGTGGGGAGTTGAATCTGTGCTATCTCTAAAGGACCTATAAAAGTTGATCTTAGAACAGCATTTTTACAATCAGTTGTTTATTCCGTAGGAGGTCCAGCAGCAGGTCCCGGAGGCGTTCCCGCTCAAGGAGCCGCCGGCGCTCCAGAAGCCCCAGGAAGAGGAGGTCTCGCTCCAGAGACAGGGGCCGACGCTCCGCCAGCAAATCCAGGTCAGTGACTCACGGCTTCCTTATGCCCAGCTGTGAGGACCTTTTTGGATACAACACTCTTTACAAATAAAGTGATCGTAAAGATACCACTCAAGAACAACTGTGAAATAACCCTGTGGAAGAAATGAATGGAAAGAGGGTTCTGTAGGGATGTATTTAGTGTGTAGCCCCTTTTAGTCAGAATGTTAATTTTTGGCTGTTAGAACTGATTGTTTACTAATCTGTACAAGAGATTCAGCCCAAAACTACTTTGTCATTCTGAAGTACTTGTATGACTCGATGAGGTGAAAATGGCAAGGATGTGATTATTACACCCATTTTTCAACACATACTCAGTTGAAATGACTGTTAATGACACTCAATTCTCTTTAAGTTGGCTTCTGAAAGTACTTTCATTATTTCAAAAAGCTGCTTAATGTGCTTGCCGGACAGCGCTTCAGCCAACTTGAGGGAATTAAGTGTCCAAGTGTCTAAGAGCTCTCTTGGATTTTGTATTAGTGTGCTGTTAGATCGGGGGGAGACCTCAGAAGGCAATTGTCTGTCAGAATAGTCTGACACATACATACACTTCCCTGCGAAAAATCAGCCATGCTGTTTTAGAGTTAGTACCAGGCTGAGGCTGCATAAACGAGCATATTTGCTCGGGATGCACAGTGATATTGGACTGATATTTCAAATGTTGATGGTTTAAATTTTGGAAGGGCCATGTAATATTTTTTTTTTTTGTACTGGCATAAGCAGATAGCTACTAGAAAAATAGCGACATCAGTCTTGCACATCGGTGGATCCCTAGTGTTTAGCTGATTTGCATGGACCACGGCTGAGCTCTTGCTGTTTTTCACTGAAATAAATAAACTATGCAGCACAAATGAACCTATTGGCATCACTGCTACCATTCCACCATACATAAAAAAAAAATCAGACAGAGAGCATGAAAAGGGCCTCATGAAGGTGATTCTGTTTCATTCTCAGGGATAGAAAGAAAGAGGAAAAAGACAAGAAACGCTCTAAAACGCCCCCAAAGAGCTACAGCACCGCCAGGAGATCTAGAAGCACAAGCCGGTAAATGTTAACCTTAACCACCTTTTCCATGCTCTGACCAGGAGATTCATGCTGTAGTTACTTGTGCACCTAGACTTAACCCAATCCATCCATTTATCCATGCATCCATCTTTCCATCACGCTATCTGTTCATTCACATTTCTTTTGTGTGAAATGCATACCTTCATTTGCATGTAATTGCTTCTGTCTTCAAATACGCTGTTAAAGGTGTACGTTTGTGTAGATTTTTTTGTCTTAAATGTGTAAATTGATTAATCATTAATTCAAATGATTCATTTTTCAAAATCAGGATTTCGTTACACAGAAGGTGTATATTGTATGTAGGTTGCGTGTTATTCTGAAGGGTCTGCATCTTAGCTGTTCTGTGATCTGCAGTTTTTCCACCTTCCCCTATACTCATTTTAATTTAGTGTCAGTTGCACAAGTTGCACTTGATGTTTTTCAGGTTTCTTTTTGAGAAGGTCACTTCATAGAGTATTCCACATAACTGGCTTTTCATGTTGTTAATTTGTAATGTATTCATACATGTTCTTTAGTATTATTTTTTAATTAATTTAATGTCTTCATATTCCAGGCGACGCAAGAGGAGCATTAGCCGATCTCCCCGAAGATCCCCGAAGAGGAGAGGGTCCAGGACACCATCACCAAGGAGGTGAGTTTTACTCAAATCAGATGAGTAACTAAACTTTACTTTTTTTAAACCAAAGGCTACAAGTGCTTGTTTTGTTAAATGTCCTAAAAGCTCTAAAAATGTTCTTGCAGACACAAGAAGGAGAAAAAGAGGGATCGCGAGAGAGAGAAGGACCGAGAGCGTGACCGGGACAGGAGATTGGAGAGAGGGCGCAGCCGCGATGAGTCAGAACGCTCTTCCAGTAAAAAAAAGAAGAGCAAGGACAAAGAGAGAGAAAGGACATCTGACAGCGAGAAACGAGATGTGAAGGTACTAGAAGAACCTGAGTGTTTTAGTGGACACAGTCACACGTATCCTTCATCATTCAACAGTCTAGGTACTAAAGATGAGGACATGAGCACGGTGGTTCCAAAATCATGCCTGCTGAATGGCTACATTTATGTAACCAGGCAGAGGACCGTTTAAGGACCGTTTAGTTCAAATGGTTCTAAATCTAGTTAAGTCTTGAACCCTTTTAAAGCGGTCATTCAGGAATTTGTATCAATGTCATGGCATCTGTATAAAAGCATATAGTTGCTACATTAAACTTGGCTGTTTTTAATGAATTGCACATGTTGTTATCTAACTTTCACACTCCGTCCTCAGGTCACTCGAGACTACGATGAAGAAGAGCAAGGCTACGACAGCGAGAAGGAGCGGGAGATGAAAGATTCTGAAGATTCCGGCTCCTCTCCCGCACGTTACGCGGACGACAGCGAGGGCAAACGCAGCCCAAAGCAGTCGAAGCAAAACGGAGATGACCACCATGAAGAGCAAGACATGGAAGTGAGTGACTGAGGCCCTAAAACAGAATGAACACTGCGTTGGAGGAAAATTTGGGTTTAATTCTGCCATCATGGCTATGTATCTTCTTTAATAACCTCAATTTAATGTTAAACTTTTACCCTCCCTTCTCACCCCGTGCTGTTCTAGAGTAACTGAAGTGGGTTCAAACAGTTTTGGAACACAAATAGGCTGCATTTTCCTTCCCTCTTTCAACTGCATAAATATATTTCCTGTGTATTTGCCTTACAAAAGGGAAAGAAGCCGTGTTTGTTTTTGGTTCTAACTGGTTAGACATCACACTCTGTGTGAATTTTTTATTTTTTTTTGGTCCTAATACCAATACTGTTTATTTTACATGTTCCTCTGTCAACCAAATCGACTGAGTTGCGCTTTTTGTGTGGTTCAGTTTTTTCAGGCTCACTTTTAATAACAGAACATGGTTTCAGTGTCACAAAAGTGTATTGTTTGTGTTGGAAAACATTTTTGCCCTAGTTCATCTGTTTTGATACCGATTTGGAACTTAGGTCGTTTTAAATAGTGGGTTCATGATCTGTATATGATTAGTGCTTTATATCCTTAGATATCATATCCTGTAGTTGGTCATCCATAAATTTAAGTGTCAAGTGAAATTTTTATACTGTAAATAAACTCACTTGAGTGGGAAAGTGCCTTGTTTTGTCTTTTTTTTTTTCTTCTTTCAGTTATAAGTTTCTGGGAAGCAATTCAGCGTAGCATTAAATCTCATTCTGATGTGATCGAGTCACATCCAAGTATGCTGAATATTCAAATGATACACAAGGGAGCGGCTTATCTATAATGTCACAGTAGAATATAGGCAATTGAATACACTAAGCTTTCTTCTGATTTTTTAAATTAGATTGTTCATCAAAAATTTACTGACTAATTTAATGTTCTAGGACTGATACACTTGCTACATCAGATTATATGATTATTGCTCATTTTGTCTTCCTTTCAACTATAAAGAATTAGTAATTCTACACTAGTTGTCCTTCAGCTTGTCTGAGTTTAATTCTGTTACATCTCTACATAATTTCAAGCACTGCACTATAAAAAAAAAATGCTGCCAGCACATTCATTTCATATATAATGATAAAAGGGAAACTTCTAGTGAAACAAACAATTCCAGATTTGCCGTACAGCATTTTTCTTGTACCTCACCTACATTAGCAACTTTTAGAAAGACATTTTGGTCACAGTCTTTTCAAAACAATCATGTAAAATAACCATCAATCTATTCAGAATAACAATGTAATTATTCAAAAAAATTCTAACATTTATAACATGCATTACTGAACTAGGAAGAAACTACATGACACAAATTCACCTGTGATAGCATTTATTTCTTTATGGTGCTCTGTAGGACCTGGAACAAGTTTCCTTTTCCCGCAAATCCAGCTTCCAACACACAGCAGAGCCACATGCTTCATTCTCGGATGTGTTGGAAACATGGACTGGATTTTCTGTCTGATAGGAAAATACTGTGGCCTGTGTGCCAACTGTACACTTAGTGGTAGTTATTTTTTTACATTGTTATTACATTAGTATTTGTATTTTCTATGGTGCGCAAAACATGGATTAGAGAAAAAAAATGAATGTTGCTAAACAGTGATAAAACTGTAAAATTCATTATGAATAGACTAATACTTTTTACAAGACAATGACTCACACAGTGAAGGATATGCAATATATACATATAAAAGAAACATGTTAACATTGAGCTGTAGTGCTGGTATGGTTTCTTTACTCAAGCTACAGGATCTTCCCAGGTTATTAAAAAACACAAAGCTACATGTAGTTCTGAGAGCAGCATGTGAACGACAGTAAATTAAAGTACACTGAAAAACTGAGGCGTGAAATTAAGTGTTAAGAGGGAATTTTTTGTACATAATTTAGTGACTGAGCTGTAAAAAGACATTCAGAGTGGTTCGTTATGAAGTGGTTCAATGGCTTTCATATGTTAATATTCTTCAAATTCAGGAAAATCTGGGGAAGAAATACTTCTTTGGGGACTGTCTTGCCTCACAACATCCTACTTGTACCCCTCCGCCATTCATAGATTTTCAAAAACTACCATAAAACCATCTTGGGCATCAAGCAACACAACCATTTCGTGTAAACCTTCAGTGAAGGAGCTTTTAAACAGGTATTAAATGCTCCAGACGTCTGGTTCCATTCACTGTGAACAAGCCTTTCACATTAAACCACTCTGAAGGACTTTGACTATATACAGCAGTTCTCACGTCAAAATCAACTAATCACAATTCTACTTTCATTTGACAGTAATGTGGTCTTACAGGTGTGAGAAAAAATAAGAGCATCTGCTACATATTCACAGTGGAACATAAAAACGCAACATAATATGCAACCATGGAAAGCAGGGTAACTATGTATCTACTTCCAAGGATAAAACAACTAAATAAGCCCAAAGAAACCGAGAAAAATTCCCTCTAGTCAGAATGCCCTCTTGACTTTTTTGCTGGTACGTTCAACAGCTTGTTTCACTGCTTCAGTAGCTGAACAGCTTCTTAAAGGACACTCTGACCAAGTACAGTGATGCCAATCAGTGCATAGCTCTACAGATTTGGCCGTAAGGCGGCGATATACCTACACTAATATGTCAGTACCGTATTCATTTTGGTTATTGCTTTTTAGAGGAGTAATTCAAAATGACAGAAGTTTAAAGAACGAGGCTCTTTGAAGGAAAATGGACGCTCGACATTTGACAAAAAAAAAAAAAAAAAAAAAAAAGGGAATTGTAACTGTGGGTACCCTTCATGTCCATGGAATATTTTTGAGTATTAGTCATAGCATGTGTATAGATGCATTTGTTAACTATATATATATTTATATCTAGATTCTTGCATGTTTAAATCTAGAATATACTACAGACTACTATTGTTTACACTAAATTATGTTTGCCAATTTGACGAAAGTGTTGCTATTGTAATTCTGCATCTGTTAGCATAGATTTGCTTGTTATGATGGAACCTGTTAAGGGGTGGGATATATTAGATAGCAAATGGACAGTCAGTTCTTCCAACAGTGACGTGTTGGAAGCAGGAAAAATGGGAAGACATGGAACTGAGTGGGTCGTCCTGATATGTCCTGGTCTACCAGGGACAGGTAGGTGGCTAAGGCTCACTGGGGGAGCGAAAGCTAGCCCATCCGGTCCAATTCCACAGATCTACTGTAGCACAAACTGTTAAAGGTAATGTTGGATATGATAATGTGGTCAGAGAACCCATACGAACCCATGCCCACTGCTGGAAGTGTATACTATGTACTGGCATGTGAGCATCAGAACTGGACCATGGACCAACTGAAAGTGGTAACCTGGTCTGATGAATCGTATTTTCTAATGTGGACGTCGGATGCTTACCTGGGGAGGAGATGGCACCAGGAGGGCCTGAACGGAAGCCCCAGCTCTAATAATATATACATCTCTTGGTCCAGAGGCAAGAATCCTACTCACTAGGCCTCCACCACCCCACTGTGATCATGATTATGAATTACATGTAAATGAAAATGTATCACAGAAATATCCCCTGGACATGAAACGTATCCATGATTTCAGAATGCCTCAAACAGCTCGGCTCCTAAATCTTCCTATGGACTCTTCACATGATGTATGTATGCAACAAACAGCGCAGTTGTTTCCCCAATAATCCTGACCAAAAACACGCAGCAGCAGATTGAGGAGCTACAAAAAAGGCAGTTCTGTAGAACTTCGTACAATATTGCAGACACACAATATGCTCGTACTTCTGCGAGTACTGAGGGTTTTCTATGGCTGGTGAGTAGACGCAGTCCTGCAGCTAAAGGTCCTGAGCTTTAGAACGGTAGAACACAATCTCCTCTATTGGCCACTAGAGGGAGATCTCGATGAATCATCAGAGCATAGTTTATGTTCCATTTCCTCACAACACACACCATACACACACGCACCATACACACATGCATGCATACATACATCCATAGTTCACAGTATCACAGAAGCAAATGTCAAAAACAAAAAGCTGTTTCACCACAAATGACTGAGGTTAGGAGGTCTATCCCTTTTTTTGTATCAAGATACTACATGAAAACAAATGATGGTGTAGTTTGTGGTGAGAGATCCTTGTATGCCTGGTCTCAGGCGGCACATACGCAGTCCTGCAGTTCTTAATGCAGATTCTCAGATGCTCAACAGCGGCCTTAAATTCAGTAAATTCAATTTTGAGTTTATTTACAGCAACCCGACCGCCAATGCCGAGGTATTGAGGTGATGAAAATATGTTTTTTCTTCTCTATGTGTTAAAATAAATAATTTATCCATATCCTTATCCATTGAACAGCTGTTTTTGTTACCGACGTCCACATCAGTAATATTGGACGCTGACGTGTTATTAGTTTGTCATTGATCTACACTGAGCTTTTAGTGTAGATTAAGCCACTGTAGACACAAATTAGCTCATTTTAGTGAATGAACATAAAATAATTTCTCTGGGTGTAACGTGCAGCCGGCACGCTGCATGTCTGTCCCAAATGCATGCTTTCAAAACTAGCACCCTTGAGGTATCTGGTACTGCAGGTTGTGGATGTGCAGAGGACTCAGGTGCCGCCTGGGACAAGCTTGTTGTACGGCTGTTTGATTCCAGAAACTTTGGAGTCGACTCCATACAATCATCATCTTAATTCCAAAAGTCATGGTATAGAGAAGGAGATCTAACCCATAAAGTAAATGTGCCCTATTAAATAAATACTACACTATGACGGATGGTTTTCAGTTCTTTCCCTAATCAAGGTAGGTGGTTCTAATTGAGTCGCGTGCCAATAAAAGATTACTTGCAATACTGCAGGTGGGTAGATGTGTCTGCACTTGCAAAGTTATTTTTTTGTACATCTGAGCAAAATATACACCATATGGACAAAGGTATTGGGACACACCAAATTTTCAGAGTTTGGGTTCAGCCCCTTACGTCCAGTGAAGTTCAATCTTCAGCAGACCAAGACAAGCATGGACAACGCCATGCTTCCAACTTTGTGGAGCCAGTTTGGGGAAGAACCTTTTCTATTCCAGCAGGACTGTGTCCCAGTGCACAAAGCGAGCTCCATTAAGACATGCTGGAAGAGTTCAGTGTGGAAGAACTTGACTGACCCACACAAGAGTCCTCAACCCCATCCAATACCTTTGGGGTGAACTGGAACAGAGATTGCGAACCGGGACCTTCTCAACCAACATCAGTGTCTGACCTCATAAATGCTCTAGAGACTGAACGGGCACGAACTCCCACTCTAAAATCTTGTGGAAGCTGTTATAGCTGCAAAGGGGGACCAACTCCATATTAAAGTCTATGTATTTGAATGCAAAGTCATTAGTCCCTGTTGTTGTAATGGTCAGGCGTCCCAATACTGTTCCCCATATTGTGTAGCTAATCTAGTGATGCGTGTTGTGGAAGAATACATTTTTCAGGCGGACGGCAATAGCCGAATCTCACACACACTGTCTGTGTGTGGCAAACCTTACTGTGTGGAACAGAGATCAAAGCTCTGGAGTCAACTCCTGATTCCCAAAATGCCTGGAACCGGAGCATCGCTTTTAGGATCAGACCAAGCTTACAGACTGGTTCCCATGAAGCTAAAGGTCAGGGAATCGGTTGGGGTCTTCTTTGTAGTCGGCAGGGATGGTGAAGACAGACTCTTCAAACTCAGTGTAGCGGAACTCCTGAAACGTCACCGTGGCCGTGATGGTTGGGAACACTGGGACGTCTTATAGGTCAGAAAAAGAAAGTTAACGTCATCTACAAGTCTTACGATGCCAATCACAAAAGCACTCAAGGGTTCACTAGAGAAAGCGGAACTTGGAACTGTGCTGTTCTGTGTTAGTAATGATGTGGATGTGGGCTGTGTGTGTGTAACCCATGAGTGTGTTCTTACCAAGTTTGACTGGAAATCCCGGAGGAAGCTTCATCTGAACGAATTCTCTGAGTTTGTTGAAATGCTTGAAGGGGGCGATGACCTCCAATACATTCAGCAAGCTAGAAGAAGCAAACGCACTCTAATGACTCTCATTGTTGTGATGTCACAAAAACATCAGCATGTATCTGCCTGCTCAGTCTACAGCAGTCCGACCCATTCATGCTGAAGTCATAGTGTTTCAGCACTGAATGTTTTTAAATGACGCACAATACAAGATAGTCAATCAGAACCGAGGTCATTTACATATCAGCCTCAAGAGCACAGCAACAAAAATAGGCTGTTTGTTTCATTGATAGCATAAAACTGACTGAAGCCTTGAGAGGTTTACAATTGCACTTACGATTCGATGCCCAGTGGAAAGTCTTGACTCATGGCAACAGTGGCCTTGAAGTTTTTCCGGCTCTCCTTACACACCTGCTCCCGGCCCAGAGTAGGCGGCCTGACACACACGCACGCGCACGCACGCACACGCATGCACACGCACACACACACACACACACAAAAACAAGAATTACTTTTTAAAAAAGTACAAGGAATTCTGTCTAATCCATAAAACACAGAACTGCGAATAACTCTAGTCTATGACCAGGTGCTGGATGGGAATCAGATTTCAGAGATCAGCAAAATGAGCAAAATAAGTACATTTTATGAATTTTATGGAATATTTCAGCTGCACAGTGTCATGGTATAACGTACTTTCCCACTTCTGCGGACATGTACTCCTCCCAGGACAGTGTGTTGGGCTCAGGGGCCGAGAGGGACTGTCTTCTGGTAGGCTTTGGAGTAAACAGAAAGAAAACTGTATTTTTAAGAACATATATATCAGACCTGGAGTACATCTTTGTTTTACACCCTATTCCATTCTCTAAAGCCCAATCTTTGTGCATTTCTTAATGAATGCAATGAATTAAAGTGGAAATAAATGCCACTAGATGTTTCTAACTAAATCTTGTAGGCTGTATTTGGCAAACAAAGGATCATTCATCCCCACTCCACTCATTCCCAGCTGTATATTATTTCCCTCTCGGTCGTTCTGTTCTCTGATTCAGTGTGACCCAACGCTCACCTCGAAGCTCTGCTCTGCCAGGCTCCCTCCTTTGCTCAGGCTCTCCATGATGGCTTTGTTGCGCAGGATGTCCTCCTCACTGAGATGCTCTCGCCTCTTCCTGGACTCCAGGACCAGACCCTTCACCATGTAGAAATCTCCCACAAAGTTCCCCACCTTCTCCTGCAACACAGAAGACAGACTTTATATAGTAGGGTACATTGTAAAAATCAGTATCTTAGGTAAAACCTCTTAATAAAGAATGTTCATCCATTAATAACCACATATAGTTACTATCATGTTATTTCTTAGAATAGAATCATTAGAATATTAGAAGATCATTTTACTTGATTTGTGATTTATTTCAAGAGAAATTCTCTGAAAGGTAATTCTAGTTGGTTCAAGACAAGACGATGCTTGACTGAAGTAATCTCAAAACAATCAAATTAAAATATGGACAGGACTTGAGATGATTTTACTCTTTGAGATACAATTTTTGCAAAGTAGATAATTACTGCAGTTTGTTCATGCAATAAATAATTTTAGTAGAAAAAATGTAGCTTTTGCATAGGCCACATAAGATGTTTTTCCCCAATATGTGAAATTAACAGTGCACTTATTTACACTTTACACAAAATCAACAAAATGAGTAATTTAAGCAGGGGTGGCCTAACTTTTGCATCTGCCTGTAGTGAGACCCAAAGAGAAGTGCAGGTAGCAGACCACAGAAATCAAAACACAAAATACATTCTCTCTCTGGCCCTTTCAGTCAGAATCATAATGTATTCCTAGAAATTCCTTGGGGCTAAGGGTCTTGCTCAGGGACCCAGTGGTTGTAGGCAAGTATCCCACTGAGCTACCTGCACCCACTACGGATCCTAACACAGCTGTAAAATAATATAGCTACGACTGAGCCACAGAGAAAGGAAGACTCGCTCACTCATACGCTGCGTTACTGCGTATTCTTCCACCGCACACAACCAAACTAGTTCACCCACGTAGTCCGTAAGTACGAGGCTACCGGTGTAAGTCGAGTAGGAGTGGGGGTGAGTGCTGTAAACTCGAGGATTCTCTGTAATTATGCAGATTTGAGAACGGGGCTGGAGAAAGAAGCTCTCCCACCCAGACTGAGGCCAGTTTTATCTGCAGGATATGTCGAGCTGCACATATGGGGGATCCCACCGCCTGCAGTGAGGTTCTGATCTGAGACTGTTACCGTCTTGTCCGCCCTGAACAGCCAGCCGATCTGGCTGCGGGAGAAGGTGATGGACTTGGTGGAGAGAGTGGCTGAGTAGATGTCGCTGCTCATCAGAATATCCACCTCCTCCTCTGTGTCCATCTCTGAGTCCTGAAGGGGAGAGGAAGGACAAAGAAAAAAGCCTTTCAGGAGTAAGTCACCACTGTCCCACAGGAGAAGAAAGAAATGCTGGACTGTTCTCAGCTTTGGCAAATGCAGAGTTTATACAAGAAAACCCTTTAACTGTACCCTTATAATTTAGTTTTTAATGAATTCAGCCCTATAAATGATTCAGTCACTACTCTGCAATTAATATGCAAGCTTTGCAGACGCAGAACAAAATCACTAGTGCATCAGAAAGAAATGGGGGTGCAGACTAGGAAATAAATATAAAAAATTAGGAATGTGCGGTCAGCATTGTTCATGCCTATATTACTCAAATTACTGTGTAAGAATTACAAGCTTTTTATATTACAGGGTGCTGTGAAACAGTGATGCTTCACAAGATTAACACAGTTTAATAGTACGGCTTCTCTTAGGGATTCCCAAAAGATACTGTTCTGTTTATCTATGACAGATACAAGCTGTACAAAGTGATATATTCATTGCGACATTGGTGGTATCCACAATAAAACACACCATTTGCAGTTACCTCATGAACATTTCAGGCTCAGACCTCAAAAGTGATCTACACTAATGGTTTTATGTAGAGATAGGAAAGCTGCCTAAATGCACTTTTCCACAGGTATACAGGAACCATGCTGTACCTAGACTGTACAGCAATGGCACCCCGGTAACTGTTTCTGATGCGTCAGCAGTGACCTTTTCTCCCCGCTGTTTATGTTCAGTCAGAGCTGTTTTTGTTATTGTGGTCTTTAATGTCTTAGAATCTTAGTTTTTAGCTTTTTCTCAGCATTCTATAGCCATTCCGTGAAAACCTCACCCAGCAAACTTGCTAACTATGTATTGGTACACCTTTGGGTTTCTCACAGCATTAGAAAACTCCCACTGAAATTGATCATCAGCCCAAACAGACAGGGCTGCTTGTACTTTGTCAATTTCCTAGTTGTTAGTTTGTATCTCCATTGTTTTTTTTGGCATGGGCAAAAAATGACCAATGAGAAAGCAGTGATCCAGTCAGTGATCCAGTCAGCGATCCAGTCAACGATCCAGTCAACGATCCAGTCAGCGATCCAGTCAGCGATCCAGTCAGCGATCCAGTCAGCGATCCAGTCAGCTCGGCTGCAGCCTGCTTTTGGCCCTGCCGGCGATCAGGGCTGTGACAGCCCGGGTACGTCTCAGGTACAGGTCACTTTATTTGTAATGGAAAAACTTTGTTCGTGATACAGCACGCTTCCTTGTGTTATAAATGTTTTCTCCCTAGAGGCGTTTAGCCACTGTGCTGTCTGCTGCTCGAACCAACTGCCCATCAATATCAGATCTGCAACAACTGTACCTTTAAAAAAACCTGATAAAACTGCCCTATTCTTCTCTTCCTTCTTTTAAATATCTGCAGTTTCTTGTATTCATTTTCTATACATTCTTTCATTTCTTTTACTTCCTGCTGTTTTTTTGCCTCCTGATTTATTTGCTTATTCTTTTCCAGGTAAACAAGCTGAATGTGCTCCTTTGTGTGTGAAGATGGACTGTGAAAATAAAGGTGACTAAAGCTTGACTGAGTATGCAGAACAGAATGATGTTATAACGAGAGTGAGGAACTGCAGCGTGATCCCGTGTATTAATCATGCAGAATCCAGCACTTCTCACCTCATGATGGATTCTCTGGTACACCTTCTGTTCGTTGTCCAGGACGATAAAGGCCTCAGCAGGGGGAGCTTCTCCGTTGAAGATGAAGCTGAGGTTGCCTCTCTGGCATCTTCTGTCGCTGAAGTCCACCAGCGTGGTGTCTAACCTGAGAGCAGACCCACAGACATTTATTTATTGCCTCAATCTGCTCAGCTGGGTTTGTTGTGCCCACAGTGAGAACCAGTTATGATCAGTAAGAGATCAGCATCAAAACACAGATTGTACAACATCTAAACATTTGCACACTACAAAGCAAACCATCACTGCTGGAGCAAAAACTTGTATCTCCAGATTTGTTTGCGGTTTTACTTTTCTTTTTTTTTTTTTTTACATACTCTGAAAAAAAATCACCCGACTTTTACAAAAATCCTCATAATGAACTGAAGAAATTGTTCAAATAAATAAATAAATAAATAAATGGACCACAAACGCCCATTAAGGCGAGGATGATTTTCTGCTACTCCTGTAAAGTCGCTAATTTAGAGAAACAAGGTTTTGTGTATGTTCTCGTATCGCTCCTCTTTGGAATGGTTTTGTACTACCTGATATTATTTCCCTGCTTGTAGATCTTGCAGGCGTCAGACGGCAGAATCCGTGACAGAAGCGGCACTAAAAACAGAACATTTTCATGAGCACAGACAGTAAAAATCAGAGCTACAGATTTATGAATGGGCTACTCTGCAAAAACCAAGCAGCCGTACAGCAGCACAGAATTTATCAAGCTGCCACACGGGGGTGTTTATGCTGACGGAGCAGGAAGAACCGTTCATTTTCAGCCCGTTCCAGTGGAGAGGAGAGGATGCAAATGAGCCACCCAAGAGCTTTTTAAAAGTTCAGTCCAGTGGCAAGAGCACTTTACATTTGAACCATCAGTCTACTGCAACATGATAAAACATCCTTTAAATCACAGTAGTGCTATTTCAGCTACACCCACCCCAGCTCTGGAAGTCCCAGTGAAGCTCCAGGTAGAAATCACCAAGCTGTAAAATAGTGAGAAACAGTTTTATTTTAAAAAAAGTACATCGGACATATTCAGAAATAACTAATTTATTTGACGAATGGTGTTTAGAGCACATGGGCCTGGATTCCTGCTCCAGTGAATTTACAAAATGCCTAAGTGCAGAGCTGTTCACTTTCTGCTGAAACTACAGAATGCTGATGTGTAGAACTTTGAGTGTGCATGGGGTGTGTGTGTGTGCGTGCTTTACCTCCCACAGTGCTTTGAGCAGCCGAGGCCTTTTGTTCTCCACGTTTTCTCTGGACTGCTGTTTCAGCTTCCGCAGCAACGCCGTGACTAAAGCAAGGAGAGGAATACATTAGCAGCACAAGCTTCATCTGGGAAATGTCCCCCATCTCTAAACACCTCTCTGTCTGCATTTTACTCATTTATTTCAGTTCGCTTCAGGCAGAGCTCGATTGAACTGCATCACATGGCTATGCTAAGGCCTCCCTGCAGTAACTGGTGTGAAGGAAATCCCACTGCGTGTCGGTTATGTGACACTCCTTTTGTCTCTCCTTCAGTCGAGCTCATGAGCGCAGGTGCAAGCTCAAGTCACCACGGAGGACACGCAAAACACCTTTGCCAGCAAATAAAATTCAATCCTCACACACAAGTTTTCTGCCTCTCCTTCACTGCACTGCTAGACGAGTTAAGCTGTTTTGTGATGTATTCAGTGGCTGAATATTTTTTGTAATGTATTTTAAAGAGGATTTCGATAAAATGTCAGACAAAATACAACTGTGGTACTGAAACTTCTTACTGTGATTTTAATATAGTTTACAGTTTGATTTATAATGAGTCTGTTCATTATGTAACTTCTGTAATTATGGTGTTTATAAGCTATAAATATACATAATGCAAGCTAAGCACAAGGGATCCCACTCAGAATTCACCTGGTGAACTAGAGATCAGGTGTGCGGGGAGGGGAGGGGGGGGGGTTGCTAAAGTGGAGTGGAGTGGACAGGTCTTCTGATAATTTGCAAGTATAATTTCCCACCAAATGTGTCAGGAATAGCAAAAAAAATCTTTCAGGTTGAATATTCACATGGAGGATTTGCTACATTTGCGCCAAAACAGAAAGCAATAGGAGAAAACTGTTGCATATTGGAATTTTCCCCCCACCAGAAACGATGCCATGGTACTGTTCAGAACGCGGACTGCCAGGGGTTTAAAACAGAAATGCTCTGTAATGTTCATATGATGATATACCTGGCTATTCTCACAGATTCGACTGTGGAGAAATGCAAAAGCCATGAAGTGTCAATCAATTAAATGAGTAACAACACATATGTATTATTTATTACTTGGTTGCAGTCCTGCTCCTACTTCAATGTTGTGAAGTTCAGGGGTTAAATATGAAATAAAGCAGAACAGCTTTAACACATCCTACACAACAGTTTCACAACAGTCATATTTTCCTGCTTTTCTCCTGGCAGGCAGTCTTTGTTAGAGCCCCTAACAATTATAATACCCATGTTAACTTCATAACTTACTTTAACCATCAGTCTACGAAAGCAAATTGCTTCATTTTTATTATTATTTGTAGGTCATTTTTTACATTTTTGCACTGAGACCCATAAAATCCTGTTACATTTGTGAATCCTTTAAAATTGTTATATTGGTACATAAATAAGACCTAAAGTCAGACCTTCACACAAACAAGGAAAATTATCCAGTATAACATATCTGTGAGTTTCAAAAGCATGTGAAACTTAATATGAAGGAGAAACTAGGTAGGATGACAACCAGATGTGAGTGGGTGCCCTGTTTATTTAAACAACAGGGATCTATCAAAGTCTGATCTGAGGATCAGAGTCGGCACTCCTGAGAGTTTTTACTGATATTTTTTTAGCAACTGACACTGGTGACTGTGTGGTACTTGTACTTTTAGATTTGACTGCGGCTTTTGACACTGTGGATCACAAGATTTTGATTTCTCGGTTGGAAAAATGGGTGGGAATTACTGGCCCAGCACTTCACTGGTTCAGCTCCTATCTTACGGATAGAACGTTCTGTGTGAACAGTGAAGATTGTACTTCTACCAATGTTGCTCTTCCTTGGGGTGTTCCACAAGGTTCTATTTTTTCATTGTATCTTTTACCACTTGGAGCTATCTTTCGCAAACATAGCATTTCTTTTCATTGTTACACTGATGACTGTCAGGTCTATTTTCCACTGAAGTACAAAAACTCAAGCTCTGTCCAGCCTCTTATTGACTGTCTTGCTGAAATTAGGAGTTGGATGGCTTTTAATGTTTGGAGTTTTAATGAGAAAAAGATGCTATTTAAACCCAGTAGCACCAGCAGTTCCCCCTCTTTTGACCTTTCTTCTCTGGCACATCTTGAGAAGTCAACTATATCAAATCTGGGTGTGAAAATGGATCCAGCCTTAAAACTGGATGCCCATGTAAACACAGTGATGATGTCATGTTTTTTTTTCATTAGAAGGGTGTCAAAAATCAAGCCATTTCTATCAAAAAGAAAACTTGAAACTGTGATACATGTATTTGTGACTTCACGTCTTGATTATTGCAACTCGCTTCTTATGGGAGTTAGTCAGACCTCGAATGCACGCTTACAGCTGGTGCAGAATGCCACTGCACGTTTTTTAACCGGCACTAAAATGCGTGAGCATATCACACCGATTTTAGCC
>JBBPDC010000011.1:3257009-3278833 GCA_037974485.1 Hemigrammopetersius urotaenia | reverse complement strand
ACCTCAGAGGTGCCTAGCGGTCTTGGGAATCTAACCCAGACTTTCTGATCACAGGGCAAATGCCTTAACCACTAGGCATGAAGCCCCCTTCAAAACTCAAGGCATGTGTTTACCGTTTGGGTCTTTTGTTGGTTCTCGTCTTTCTTCTGATCCTCTATAAAGGTCTGAATCATCTTTACATCGTGCTGAACGCTAGTAAGCGTGCTTCCAATTGTAGCAACACTCTGTGAGGGGGAAAAACACAACAAAATGTAAGAGTCTTTAGGAGTATAAAGAAAACAAAATTACTACCCATTGTTCCTAACCACAGAAAAATATTTGTCTGAGCTTATATGGCCATCATATTCTGTTGACCAAGCCCTTAGAAAAGGCTTACCTTCTGAAGCTCCTCGACTGTTGTTGGCAGAGTAATCAAATCTGATGCTGATTTAATGTTTGCCTTCAGGTGGTTAACAGCAGAGTCCAATGTACTTATCTACACAGTGAGAAGAAAAAAAAAAAGACTCAGTGGGAAGCAGCCCAAAGGCAATCAAGCAATTTAACAGCACGTAAACAATTTGGCATCTAAGGTGAAGGGAAGTACATGCGCGATGCTCTACATCCACTGTGTTTGCAGCTATTTCTTTGATTCAGAATGTAAACATTATTCAAGCTTTAAAATGCAACATTCACTCCCCAGGACTTCCCATCCACAGAGTTAGCTACAAAAACAGCCTGTTTTGAAATTCGCTGTTCTAAAACACATTTACACCTACAACTGTTCAGCTTTGCAATTCATGCTGAATGAAGTAGTGCTTCCACCGGGACTGCTTTTAAAACAAGGCACAATACAAGACAGCCAATCAGATCTGAGAGCGTTTACATGTACCAGCCTTAGAAACACAATCTGTTTAAGGGATAAATAGATATTTTTGGTACATAAATATGACAAAAACAAGAAAAATAGAATATGGGCTCTTAAAACTAGACATACAGAACAACTGTAGATGCTGGATAACCAAATCAGTGAAGACCACCAGGTAGGGCCAGTTCAATTTAAGTTTAATTCAATCCAATTCCTCACTCTCATGAAGGTGGGTCACTTTTCACTGGGCTCCTTCACTGTGGCAGCTTATGTTTCACACCTATAATTCTCAGAGGCAGGTTGAGTTTAGGATCACAAGCAGCTCTTAGACCAATCAGTGAAGAGACAGTTGCACTTTACTTTCTACATAGTTAGAAGTGGCTTTACCTTTTGGTAAAACCACCCACCACTTCAGGTTTCGTGTGACTGGCTGGGTCAACAGAGAAGGTTAACCCCTACCGGTTGTGTTTGTTAGGTTTTGTGAAACCTAAACATTTCACAGGGAACAACATGGATTTCTATTATTATGTACGAGACTTATAGCTCACACTGTTCAGCACTTTGGTGGCTGTTTAAAATGTGCTTTATTAATAACCTGTGGTACTAGTGCAACTGTATACAGCAAATGGTGAGTGTAAACAACAACAGGCCATCACTCTCAGTACAATGCTCAATGCAGCTAATACATGTGTTGTTGGGTTGTTTCAGCCATTTGTATCAAAGTAATTAAACAACAAAAGAATGGATGAGTGTGGTTTTGACAGTGTCCTGTTTTGTGAAAAAGCATCTGATTTCCTCTGTTTTGTACGAACATCACACTAAATAGTTTTAAACACTAAATAGTAACATGCCTGAACAAACCATCTTACATAAGTGTTTAATTTCTTGAAGGAGAAACAGTTTGCAGCACTTATATCACCTGTGTAAGAAACGTGAAGTTCATTACTGGTTGTGCCACCTTTAGCAACAACGCGTCCTGTAACTGGAGAACAGTTTTGGAATTTTGGCCCACTCTGCTTTGCAGAAGTGCTTTAATTCAGCTGCAGCAAAGCATTTTTGATGGTGGCCTTCCTGTGTGAGGTCCTGGACACAGCATCTCAACACAGTTAAATTCAGGATGTTGACTAGGCCACTTCAAAACCTTGATTTCGTCTTTTTGGTGATTCAGAAGTGGTTCAGACAGTAGCCTTTCTGCCTCACCCATGTGAGCTCCAGTCTCAAACTGATGACTACACATTCTTCTGCAGGCATTTTCAGGACTTTCTGGTGTTTATTTTGACCATTGCGTGCTGTAGGTTGAGACCGTTTAGCCTAATTCACATGTTCTATTAAAGTGACGTATAGATTCAACAGGGCTGGAAATAATCTGACCTGGGAGCACCTGGACTGATCAAACCCAATTATCAGCTAAACGCATTTAATTAGCTGAGCAACTAAGGGGGGGCTGGATACGGGTGCTAGATAATGGTGCTAGATAATGGTTTACCTCCAATAAATGAAAATCATTTAAAAACTACATTTTGTATTTAAACAGGTTTAGTTATGTTTATCTTACATTATATTATGTCACCCTTAGTTAACATGAAACAATTAAGTGTGTAAAACAGAAAACAGAAGAAAGGAGCACGATTTCATATCATTATTTCATCTACACAGGTGACTACTGGATGTGAATTAGCTGTATAAGGATATTTAAAGAGTCAGATAGAACTCATTTTAACGTACTGGGGCCAGAGCAGTTCTTTAGTGCTTATGAACAAGGCAAGGATGCCTTGAAAAATGTAATGGATTCATTTGATTTGAAAGGCACCTTTTCAGTTTAAAGGTAATACTGGGGGTGAGTGTACCTTTTTGTTGATTTCTGTGAGGTTGGACCAGAGCTTATTCAAGCCCTTGTCTCCGCTCTCCAAGTTCTCCAACATCTGCTGTTTGGCCTTCAGCTCCTCACTGAGCTTTGGTATTTCGTGTGAGGACGCCTTCTGACTTGATTCCACTGTTAACACAAACATAACATCCTTGAAATGCTTACAGTGACTCAGGCATCGTAAAAGAGGACTTTAATCAGGATGTTACACAAGATTAAATTATAATCATAAATGTTTGCAAGACGAGAGACAGTACATTGCGGTCGTAGTCATAACTGTATAGTTTCAAGGTGACGCCTTCATTTTATGTCAAAGACAGACTTGCAAATCAAAGAGAAGCAATGAGGAAAATGTGAAGTACTTATTAAATGAATCACACAGTATTTGCCTGACACTTAACGTTTTGTGCAGAATTCTAAGTGCAAACGTACTGGTGCGCAGCTGCTCTTTGAGGGAATCCAAATCTTCTTTAAGTGCTATTTGCATCCATATCAGACCAGCACAGGCCATGACACAAGCAGCCAAAATGATAAACACACATAAGGGGTAGCAGATAGTGCAGCACTGGGTGTAGCTTCTGCAAAAAAGAAAAATATACGATAGTCATGTTAAATCTCAATAACACAATCCACAATAAACAGCACCAGCAGGTTCCTGAGTGCCGAAACTGTCTGAACATTGACACCACGAGATGCGCTCGAGCCAAGGTGGTACTCAAACCATCTGAGGGCGGGACCCAAGACACCACAACTGGACCACCACTCTCTGGGTGGCCTGAGTCTCTCTCCCACCATTTAGTGTGATGGTAGCCAGCATGGGTGTCTATTGATGTAACATGATAGTGTTCTCCAAGTGTGTGGTCCAATCATTTGATTGCACTAGTTCAAAAAGATGCAGTGTCTCCCTCCATGTGACTTGGAGGAAGGACATGTTCAAGTTCTAGCTACTAGGTAGATCTGGACATGATAAATTGAGCCGAAAATCTAGAACAACAACTACAAAACAGTACAGTCAACTATGCATTTCAAAGCGCCAACACTGGAGTTCACCACCAGTTCAGATTTTTATGGATTTAAACCAGACAGTCTTAAGAGGGTCTTAAGTGGGGAAAAACAAACAAAATGGGTCAATGGAGGTTTTCACTTAAGCAACAGAACAGAAGGCGTGTATTATTGTGAATCCATCAATAAAATCATATGTGGAACCAAGTCTTAAACATGACATTACCCATGACAACAATGTTTCTCTTACACAAGTTCTGGAAAGAACCTGAAATGCAAAATTCCAGACAAACTTCACAGTGGTGGTCATGGGAACCAAACATCTAAAGCACTTTTAACATTTTAACTTTTAAAGGTCACCTGACAGAAAGATATGTTAGGAATACACTGAATGATGCCTCAACACCAAATATACTATATGCACAAAAGTATTGGGTCGTCTGGCCATTACACAAACGGACTTCAGTGACGCTGCATTCAAATACATGGACTTTAATATGACGGTTGGTCCCCCTTTTCTGAGTCTTTCTGAGGCCACCAGCTGCCTTGCAGCTGCCTCCAGTTAACATCTCAACGACTGAACTAGACAATAAAAAGTGTGAAATAATATTTGAAAAGCCCTTTGTGTGGTCTCAGAGTAAGAAGGATACCAAAATGCAGAGTATTATGTCCTGGGGACCTAGATTAAGACACAAAAGTGCTGTCTACTTACTTTCTGAAGGTGCCCACACTGCTGAGGCTAGTGAATTCATCGTCCTCCGAGCTGGACTCGGACTCAGAGCCGGGCGGTTCGGTTCTCAGGAGCCGGTGTCCAGAGCCCTTCTTCTGCTTCTTCCTCTTGTTGTCTCCCAGTCCTATCAGGGCATTCAGCTCCTTACGCTTCTTCATCTTCTTCTGGGGGGTCAGCACTCCTGCCGACCCCGACTTTAGCCCGACCAAATCCAACGTTTTATCCAGTTTGGTTGTGTTTGATTTAGTGGGTTGCTGGTGGAGGTAAAGAGGTTCTGGTTCTGTTTACCTAACCCTCCCTCCCTCCTCCTACACGGTCACTTCACTGCTGTGTTTACAATCCAGCCACAGCTAATTCTGCTTAATTCCTTCAAATTACAAACAAATTAAGTTCGCGTTTATGTATCACGGACACCCTATGAACTGTGAGGTGCCGGTAGTAAATAAAATGGTCTTGTATTGTTTTTTAAATCTCCTGCCAAAAGACTAACTATAATCTGGCTAGCTAGCTTAGCGCCATGGCTACATGTGTTTCCTCCCATTCTGGGCAAGGTAACAAGCCATCTTTGACGATTTTTCAGTCATTTCTGTCCACTACAGGTCTCGCATCTATTCAAAGAGTCAACAAAGTTTAATTTAAGCTACCCCCGGACTCGCTAGAGCCATTCTTTCATCAACAATACCATTAAAACCCTTTAAATGTAGGTCTCTACCCTGCCGTTGCTAAAACGCTTCCTCCCGAGCAACGTTCCGCAGAATGTCGCACTTTTGCCGATCTCTAATTCATGCCGTAGTGAAAATTGACCAGGCACATGATGTACAAATCGCAGGATCTGCTTAGGTCTTTCGTTGATCTCCAATTCATCTCGTAGTGAAATTGGCAGCACACATGACACACAAATCGCAGAATCTGTACAGGTCCGGGTTTGACAAAAACAAGGGTAACTGATTTCAAAATAAAACCCCATTTTTTAAGTTAGTTTTCGTTTGTCTGATCGTGGCTAAGTGTGGTCCGCTGTTCTGTAGCAAAACATGTTAAATTCGTTTATTTCGAAGTTAAAACTGTTTCACCAAACAAACTGGTTGAGAGGGAGTCAACTCAGCACCTTAGGTCCAATTTCTGGAAATAAAACTGTAATCATCGGTAGGGACGAGGTTGCAAATTACAGCAAGAGTTACTTTCCTACTCATCATTAATTACTAATGAGTTAATTACTTATCCAAGCACGGACTGCTATGAGAACAAAATGATGGCATGTTGTTTTATACATGTTCAAAATATGTTTTTGATGTTTTGTGTATTATTATTATTATTATTATTATTATTATTATTATTATTATTATCATTATCATTATCATTATTATTATTATTATTGTATTTAATTTGTATTCTGTATTGCATGTTACTTCTGAAATTAATTGATTTTTCCCCCCAAAAAAGTCAGGGTCAAAAGCTAGACAGCAGGTAAAACCATGGGCAAACAACAATAAAAGCTTAATTTAAAGAAAAACACTTTTCCAGTAAACATGAGACGCCTGCTGGACATGCAGATTATGTCTCAGTCTGTCCGGGACTATAATCTGTATGTCTGCATGATGTGCAAATCAGGTCCAGTATGTGGATGTCTGACTATGAGCTCTCTTGGAGGTTCAGTAAACTTCAGCGCAAGAAATGTCTGTGGACGTGCAGGACAGGGGCAGGAAATTTGCAAAAGGTGTCCAAATTAGTTGCTTGTTGTAGCATAATGTTCCTGAGTTCTACTGTCCACATGTTTATTTACAAATGTACCAAAAATGAAAAGGCATGTTTTTAAATAGAAAGACATCATAAACATATGGATTCCAATTGTCTTTTTAACATGTAAAAAGACATTTAAAAGACCTCTGGCACATATGTAGGATGCAAGTGATCGTTTGAACAACAGTTATGATATTGGACAGCATTTGATTGAGGCTGGAATGCACCTATAAATCAGTAATGATGCTAACTTCCTTGTCATGCACGAATTAAAACTGTGGGTAAAATTAATTTCCAATTCCTTACTTTTTATGCTTTTTTTCACGTTTCGTGGAAACTCAGAGCGACTCAGAGGCCGTGTTTCAGTTCAGCAAACCTGCAGTCTCTCAGAAATAGTCACCTTTTAGCACATATTATACTTCACTGCGATCAGCATCCAGATGAAAAAAATATCTGAAATAAAAAGGGCTGGAAGTGGGTGACACTTGACTTCTTTTGTGTCTGAGGCTTGTTTCAAACTCATGACGTCTGCACTTGACAGGCCTCCTAGGTTTCGAGTTCAGACCAAAGGCATCACTTTCAAGATTCTGAAGAGGAGCCTCAGGTGAGTCACTGTTGTGAAAAAGTTTAGGTCTTTATCAGTTTCCACTTGAGGCACATAGTGATGCATAGATGTGGTACCGTATATAGACAGGGGGGTTCTCGTGTGTGATGTGGGAGCACTTTTTAGCACTGGGGTTTATTTTTAGAGCTGTTGTAAATGGTGCCTTTTTTAAAGAAAGAGTTAATGTGGTGAGTTCTCATTTGGTTAATCTAAAAAAATAAATGGCTTGACTGCTATTGGAATGGTGACACAGTGGCAGAGTGGATAGTGCAGCTGCCTCTCAGCAAGAAGATCCTTGTTTTGATTCTTGGCCGTGTTGGGCGAGGGTCCTTTCCATGTGGAGTTTGCTTGTTCTCCTACTGTATGGTTAGGTTCCTGCCTGGTACGCCGGTGTCTTCCCATAGTCCAAAAGTCCAGAGGTGAATGGCTTGCTGTAGGTGTGAGTGTGTTTATGTGTGTATCTGCCCTGTAATCTGACCTTCCTGTCTCCTGGTTAAAGATAAGAAGTTCAGCTAACAGATGGATGATATTGGAGTCTTTTTCCATGTTTCATAGTGCCGAGACAATATTTCTTGTTTTTTCAGAAAAGAGACACATTAAAAACAGACAGAACTATATTATTATGGTAGTCAAATAACCCTTAGACTTAAAAATACTTATTCATGAACTGCACACTCAGATCATACACAGCTGCGTATGCTGACAGGGCACATAAAGAAATAAGATGCCTGCACAGCACATATTAAACTCCTCTGACTGTTTTTGGCCTCTGAAGCCTTTATGCAAAGATAAGCCTATTTTCTTTCTTTGCACTTGCATTGAGCTGTTCTGCTTTCAGATGTAATGGAAATATGAAAAGATTTTAATTTATCGCCTCCTGGGGTTTAAATGTTAGAGAAAAGACAGCACTGGGCCATACAGCCACTTAAGTGCTGAAGCATTCCACAGTAAAGCCTGTGCTGGACTGTCACTGCGGTTGAAACTATCCACAGGTCCAGTCCAGACAGGAAATGTCATTTTGAAGGTGTGAAAGTAACGCTGGCAGTCGTCCCGAGTTCTCTCGCCCTGATGTCACTGGTGGCTTCTTCTTAAGTGCTTAGCCAGTGAGCCAATAAAGATCTTAAACAGTGCTGATCTGAACCCTGCACTACATGGACAAAAGTATTGGGACCATTAAACCAACATGACATTCCAGTACATAGACTTTAAAATGGAGCTGGTCCCCACTTTGCAGCTTTTACAGCTTCCAAGTCTTTCCACAAGATTTAGGAGTTTCTGTGGGAATTTGTGCTCAATCATTCTGTAGAGTATTTGTGAGGTCAGACACTGATGAGAAGGCCTGGATCACAATCTCTGTTCCAGTTCATCCCAAAGGTGTTGGATGGGATTGAGGTCAGGGCTCTGTGTGGGCCAGTCAAGCTCTCCCACACTGAACACATCCAGCCAGGTCTTTATGGAGCTTACACTGGGACACAGTCATGCTGGAACAGAAAAGGGTCAAAATGTGTCCACAAAGTTGGAGGCATGGCGTTGTCCAAAATGCCTTGGTCTGCTGAAGTATTAAGGTTAAACCCTGCACTGGAGGTAAAGCGTCTAGCCCAAAACTCTGAATAAAGAGGTGTGTCCCAATTCTTTTGTACAGTGTATCTGTAACAGTCTTGTCCCTCTTGTCTTGCTCATCTCTGTCACTCCCTGACTTTGTTTACATTCACATGTGGTTTCTGTTGGTGTTAGTGTAACTCCCATATAATGTATAATTTTTTTATAATCTTGTCTGATCTCAGAAGTTGTGTATTTCCTTCATGTATTTAGACCCCAGTTTACCCAAAGACCCCAGACTCCAGAGTTGATCATGCTTGATTGTGTCTGTGTCTTTCATAGTGCTTCTATCTTAGTCTTTCCCTGTTTGTGTTTTATTTTCTAGTTTCTAGTCCTCAGGCTCTTGTGTATATCTTGTTTATTTTATGTTGTGTTTTGTTTCATGCAGAGGTGGGTAATCCAGGTCCAAAGAGAAAAAATCCTCACCAGGAGTTCATTGCAACCACATGTATCCTGCTACTGCTGGTTTGAAGGGACTAGAGAACCATGGTAGTCCTGGATTACCCACCTCTGGTTTTATGTAATCGGCATCTGTGTATCTGTATATACACTTCAGTGCTGTAACTAAACATGAACAACATACTGCAAAGAGAAATACACAGATGAAGAAATGTGTAACACAGGTGGCTGTGTCTCTTGTAATGTTTATTTGGAGAAATGTATTCTACATATTTTTGTTACTTAGTTTTAGCCTTTGATTTTCTTAATTTATTGGAACATACAGACGTTTCAGGGGCACATTTCACTACATGCTGTTCTTTGCATATGTGTTGCATAACTGTATGTAACAAATAAAGAACCTTGCATTATTGAATGGCTCCCTATTGTCTACATAGTACAGTATGTAGAAATTAAAATACAAGCACCTGTACATAGTACTGTATAATGTGTCTAAAAAAGAAGCAAGAACGTAATCCCCACGAGTGTTTTGTGTTCACTGTATATGAAACTTTTTTTTACTGTTAAATGAACCTTTCTGTGAATTTAGTCCTTTTTCACTGCTGTCAGAGAAGTGGAAGTCTGTACTGGGCTTGGCAACATTGTGTAATAGGTACTGAATTATTTACCTGACTGGAACAGCATTAAAAACACGAAGAGAATTTTTAAGTAAAGTGTGACTATCTGAAAGATATCTAACAGCAATGACGTCTAAACCAATGGGTGACCTTGCTTAAGTGTGTCTACCAAACAGAAAAGAATCCTGACTGACTTGAATTATCTTGGTATTTTAAGTATGTAGTCTCCCTGTTTCTAGATAAAACTAAAATGGATTAGTATAAATAAGATTCTTCTTCATTTCTTTGTACTCAAGTTCGAGGGAGCTTGACTTTTAGTGAAATTAATGATATTCCTGCTGTTACTTGAGTAGAAAGGTTTAGCAATAGAATGTGTATAAATATATGTATATATATTCATTCAACTGGTGAAAATATACTTTAAAATTTGCATTCACATATTTTTAAAAGCAACACAGTCTTACACAGAGTTTAAATATGCTGGTTGGTCCTGGCCTGTAAATTATACTATTAGGGATGATGCTTCAATGCAGTTTTATAAAAGGTCAGATATTCCTTTATAAATATATATATTTATATATTAAAAATATATAAATGTCACATACCACTACTTATGATACTATTTATACTAATATTTTAATGTGCGATATCATTACTTATATGTCTATTACAAGCATTAACAGATTCAGTAGAGTAAGTAAGTAAAGTTTATCTTTAAAGCACATTTAACACAGCTGTCACGGACCAAAGGGCTGTACAGACTCTAAAAACAAAATGACTATACATTCTCACACAAACACACACAAATAATAAGAAATAAAGTAAAATGAACCAAGACATCAGGGAAGCAAGATGCCATGGAATACAAATGTGTTTTTAGCTTTGATTTAAAAGCAATAATAGTTGGGGCACTTCTTATGTTGGGTGGCAGCTGATTCCACAAACGTGGAGCAGCAACTACAAAGGCCCTGTCACCCCTTTGTTTAAGTCTAGATCGGAGGACATAAAGCCAAGCTTTGTCACAAGATCTAAGAGACCAAGGTGCTGAGTGGAGGTGAATAAGACTGGTTAGATAAGTTGGGGCCTGCCTATTAAGAGCTTTAAAAACCATCAATAAGATCTTAAATTGAATCTAAAATGAACAGGGAGCCAGTGAAGTGAAGTCAGGATTGGGGTAATATGTTGCTGCTTTTTAGTCCCAGTCTGCAGTCTAGTATTCTGTACCATCTGCAAACAAGTAAAGACTGAGGGAGACCCAGGTAGAAAGAGTTGCAATAGTGCAAACGTGAAGTAACAAATGCATGGATGACCATTTCCAGATCATGAAAAGACAGAAATGGTTTAAGGAGCTATAGGAGCTATTTTTGATAACGGAAGAAATCGACTTGTCAGTACAAAGTTCAGAATCAGAAATTACACCCAGTTTTTTTGCTTATGTCTTAACATAGGAGGTGAGGTAGCCTAGACTGCCTTTAGGGACCTAAAATGATAACCTCCGTTTTGTCACTGTTGAGCTGGAGAAAGTTATGTGCCATCCAGACTTTAATATCCTCCAGACATTCGAGTAGGGCCTGTAATGACTCACTAGATTTAAGTGGGAGACACAGCAGAGAATCGTCAACGTAAAAATGGAAAGATATGTTAAATCTCCTAATCATGTTCCCTAATGGAAGCATATACAGACAGAAGAGAATTGGTCCTAAAATGTACCCCTGAGGAACTTCATAAGAGACAGGAGCAGAAGAGATACTGAAAAAGACCTGTGTTTAAGATACGAGCTAAGCCACTGCATAGCTGTACCGTTAATGCCGACCCAGTGTTCAAGCCGCGCTGAAAGAATGTCATGATCCACAGTATCAAAGGCAGCACTAAGGTCTAATAGAATCAAAACCGCATTATCAACCGCATAAGCCGGTGTGAGCAGCAAGTCATTAGTCACCTTTAACAAAGCTGTTTCAGTGCTGTAGAGGGTTCTAAAGCCTGACTGAACGGGTACCAATATCTCAGCAAAATTTTTGAACGGTAACAGCTGTGAGAGGAATACTTTTTCTAGGATTTTTTGACATAAATGGCAGTCTAGAAATTGGGCGATAATTATTTGGACAATTTACATCACTGTTTTGTTTTTTGAGGGCTGGATAACAGACAGGACAACAGGAATTAATAATGACCTGAATGCTAGGCCAGAAAAGTGTAGGTTTTATATGCCTTACTATATTCTTACTAGCTCATCAAAAGAAACCTGATGGAATTGGTCAAAGGTAGCTGTGACTATTGGGCAGTGAAGTATCAGACAGAGAAATGGTGAACTACAATTTTACCATTAAAAAACATCTCACAGGTATTAGTCAATGCTTCAAAATCTCAATTTTATAGTGTAAAATAAAAAGTTGGGTCTGTCAAAATATGTGGTGATAATACCCAGCCCTGTTGTTTGGCTGAAGCCCTGGCTTGTTTGGCTGCTGTCTGAAAAGTTGATTCTTAAAACATTAAAAAGAAACTGTAAGATGGTCTTTTTTCCATATCCGTTCAGCTTTCTGACAAGTCCGCCTGAGAGAGCAGAAGGGTTGTTTAGGTTGTCATTTAATTTTTGGATGTCTGTATTTCAAAGGAGCTACAGAGTCCAAAATGGCTGAGCAAGAGGAATGGAACAAAGAGATGTGAGAGGTTTGAGAAGAGCTTGTCATCATCTAAGAAAGAGGTTTTAATGATTTTTTCCTGATACATTTCTGAAAACTTGTACAGTGAATGAATTAATGTGGTGGAAATAATGCCCAGCAGATCTGGAAGTACACAAAAGATTTGACAGCATGACCTCAAACACAATAGGCTTATGGTCAGAAGAAGATGCTGTTTAGATACTTCTGTTTACGGGATTCCGTGCCAGCCCACCGGACATTGCCCGTTATGCCTGATGGCCAGTCCAGCTCTGCTCACCGGCTCCAATCCATATCTCAGTACAATCCCAAACCGCTTGTTATTAGTAAACTGTAGTAATAGTTATTCACTGACTGAAGTGTTTTGTGTATATAGCATTGTATATTTTCTATCTGGGAGTTCTATCTGTGTGCAGTCGGAACATAAGCAATTTCTTGAAGCATCAATGATGTTTTCTGATTCTGATTCTGATTCTTATTCTATTCGATGCTGATGCATGTGTAATGAAGTCCAGGTGTAAGTCTTGCATATAAGGACTTATGATGAGCTAAAGTTGCTCGTAAATGTCCGCAGAGTGCATTTCAGTGGTTCTGTGCTGTGTTTGGTATGAGCTCACTTACTGCATCCGTACTAGTAAACCTGCGCACATGCAGAATCGACCTGAAAAATATTACCAGCAATTTCCTGACTTGACATTTTCGTGCAGCCAGGGGGGGACATGGCACGCTTGCGATACACCTTTAAACAGGCGTCCCTGCTCAGGTTCAGCGCTCCCTAACATCCCCCACTGCGAGCTTCTGGAGTGGTTCACTTTATCTCGCCTCGCCCAAAATATGTCAGAGCTCTGTGGGGACGGTGGCTTCTGAAAGCCCTTTACAAATCCAGTCTTTGACAGGCTTCACTGAGATGTGTATGAATGTGTGTGTGTGTGCGTGTGTGTGTGTGTGTGTGTGTGTTTTTCACTCAACAAAGCTCCAGGCAGTGGCAAAGCCTCCTCAGCAGGACTCCGCCTGTTCAAAGACACTCATGATGTTTCATCTATTTGCCACCTTTTCCCTTCGCTCCATTTGTGGAGGGGTGAAGGAGCCTCGTCCGAGACTCTTACAAGGCGGCTGGCGGCTGGGGTTGTGTGTGAGAGGGGGCGGGGGCATCTGATTAGATATAAACACTTGTTTTCACACTTTGTTCGCCGCGGTGGTCCTCTTAAGCTCATCGGGACTGATTCCTGTGGTTTTGGTTGGCAGACATTTCATGTGGGAGAAAGAAGCGAGCAAGTGTCAATGTGATGAATAGAAATTGGAGGACCAGATTGCTAATTAGAACACTTTCATCTGACGTGCACCATCATATGAATACAGATCACCACGGCTAGTGTGGCATGAAGCCGCTTTCCAGAGGGAGCCTATGGAGGCTCCACCTCTACTGGCAGCGTAACTGTACTGGGGCCTATAGATTGAGGAGGAGGCGTAAAACCTTTATTTAACCCCATATACTGTTACTCATGCAATTTTACACACAATATTTATGGAGAGCTTCCCCTTAAGGGCAGTTCTACCAATTTTCCACCACGTATTCCCATGGTTCAGATGTAAATATTCATTCTGAGTGGTCTGATGATATTAACAGTGGGGGTGATTGGAACTAGATGCCATGAGATCTGCAGCACAAATTGTTTATTATTCATTTATTTATTTGATTTACTTTAAAACCACCAATGAATTATAGCCATCATAGTGGTCATTGATTCTAAGGAATATTTTGCCAAAGAATGCATTAAAAGGACTGAACATAAGACACTTGAGCTAATCTTGTCTCGGGCATCAGACAGTGTGTACGTAAAATTGTGTAATAACTTTCTGAGAGACCTGTGAGGCGTTAAACGCTTCAGACGTCTGGTTCCTGTCACCACCTGTCCAGAATGACACATTAACACTAAAGCATTCTTGATTACTTTTTTTTGACATCTAAATGAATACATTTTATAGATATTCCAAAAATCAGAATTCCCTTTAATAATATCCTTTAACCATGTTAAATCCAGATCTTGACCCAAGACGTAGCAAAAAGGCCAGGGCTTCGTCCTTTATAGTGCCCTGCAGGTCACAGCAAAGTGAGAACTTTCTAGACATGACATTTCTCCCTCCAGTAAAAGAGTTTTAACCAGAGGGCCTGGAGAATGTCAAGTGGGTGTCTTCTGGAGAATTTACGTAACAAAGATTGCGAGGAAGCATTAAGCGTCCGCGTGTGGGTAGATTCCCCCACGTGATTTAAACGTTATTGTGAAGATTTAATGTTCTGCTCTTATGCAGCTGGAACACGGTCCAGGACTTCTGACTGCATTTTTCTACCCTGGATGCTTTCAAAACCAATATCCTGTGTTTATGTAGGCTGCAGTACAGGAGCGCCTTGCTTTATCTTCGTCAGTCTGGCCAGCCGTGCCTCACTGACCCAAATCATTACAGCCTCAGAATAAATGTAGAAGCTCAGATTCTGAGATTAGCCTCAAACCTTGCTTTTATTTCAGCTCACTTGGCCTGAAGAGCTTCACTGAGAGCTTTCTCAGGGTGAAGTTCCACTGACGGCCACCGTGGAGCACTGTCTGAACACGGGATAACATCCGCGACCCCTGGCTTGACTCAGCGATCATTGCAGATATACAGTGTCACATGGAGACGAATGGTGGCTCAAGACTCAGGACCGCTTTCTCAGTGAATCGGGACGTGCTTATAAAAAATAAATGCGCGTTCGGATTGCTCTCGCTGCTTCCTCCTTTTAATCATTTCATTGTGAAAAATTAAAACACGAAGGGTGCTCTTACCCAAAGTCCTGGGGGGCATTTTAATTTCAGATCGCTGCAGCTCCTCTGAAGAAGCTCAATAAAATTCTCCAAAACGTCATTCAAAAATGTGTAAATTGAGGCCGTGTTATTGCTTCATCACATCAATTATTCAAATCGTAATGTCTACAAGTGTAGATCAGGTTTATATTTGTTTCAGACACTTCATTGAATACGTCGAGAAGACAAACGTTGAGTCGTTCGACTCCTGTGATGGAGTTTTATTTTGATTTTATTATGGCATTATTTTAATTATCTCAACACATGTCTGGGTAATCAAGGTCTGATTACATTTGGGGGCCACAGAAAAAAGAAACAGTAATATTTGACTTTATTTATTCAGCGAGCGTTTTGTCTGTATAATTATATATGCGGGGACGGATGTCTGACTGGGCCAGTGGAAGCAGTGGTCTCTGATTGCCAGTAGGCCGTGATTGCCAGGGGCCTCTGATTGCCAGGGGCCTCTGATTGAGCCTTAGGCGGCCTCAGACCACAAGGCCTCGGGGGGCTCAAATGCTTCGGACAATCCAAACCCTGGATGAACCGATAGCCCTAGAACATGCAACATCTAAATGAATGTGGAAATATTATTAGCTATTAAAATGGGATGTCTTACATAGTGTTTAATAGTGGCCGTGCGTGTTTACACGTTACAACTGGGTTTAGCCTAAAAGAATAAGAAGAAATCATGATTTTTTGCAATACCTAATACCCTCTCCTGTGTTTCCTCACACGTGTTTGCACTCATCCCCTGTCCTGTCAGCACTGCACGCTAATAAGGCTAATTTACATGAAAAAGATACAATGCTGATAGTGCATATAAACATGAACTACTGTTGAATCTCACTTTCATGGTCTTTTATGTTCATTTATTTATTATTGTTCGAGTCTGGAGGGCCTCGCAGGACCGCGGTGCGTCTGCTCAGCGCATGTTAAACATTTGCTGCATACCGAAGAGTGTCTTCCTCTGACAAAACCTGCTTTACTATCACCAGAGTATAAATAACCATTGGTAGCTGTAAATGATTTAGTTTGGTTGTAATTTGATATATATCAAATAAACTAAAGTGAAAAATGCAGTACATATGTTCTTGCAGTTCAGTGTCTGGCCTGCTGTGAAACATACAGTCTATTACATTTCAATTAAATGAACATCATTCATCCACTGTTATTAATGCAGATAAACACTAAGCAACAACAATTAATTTACACTCTCATTCATTTGCTTAGGATACAGGATAATTGCGTCTGACAAATGAGACATTTCAGCAGTTGACAGTTCTGAATTCAATTAGACCACACTTTGTTCGTTTTCATTTGATTTCAGGTTCAATTTAATACATGAATGCTGATGAATGTGCAGATGCTTTTAGGTGGATCGTTCATAATGTCTCACAGACATGCCCCTCAGCCAAGGGGTTATTTTGTAAAGGGGGTGACAAAGTTTTTTTTTTTTTTCTTGCTTCCTAAATTTCTGAAATGGTTATGAAAACACTGCCTGATGCCTGAGACATTGTTTTATGATATTTTTTAAGAGAGTTCACCCATAAACCTCTGTTTTAAGATCCATTCCTTGTGGAGGGGCATTTGCAGCGTGTTGTACAACAAAATAGTGCCTATATTTTACTACATTGCTGGACTTCACAAGCCCTGGACATCACAACACCACTGTAAAAAAAAACACTCTCAGTTATTAAATTTTACAGAAAATGTAAAAAAATAGAAGAATCTGCTTTAGCTGGACCACATCCTAAATACTTCTTATTTTATTATTCTTGTTTTCTTTTAGTCTTACTTCTTTTATATGACATTTGTGTGGTGTTATGTTTCAAATACAATCACAATTCATTTCAGATGACCTCTTTTTTATCCAGTAAATGTAAACAGGCTATATTTGCCGCTGTACCTTTAAGACTAATTTATGTAAATGATTGGCAGCAGCTTATTGTGCCTCATTCTAAAAGGAATCTAGACTGAGGCCCTGCTTTGAATGTCCTGGATGGTTGAAGTTTAACTCTATTTGTCTGAATAGATGGATATATGTAATGTATGTGACATCACAAAAAAACAGTGGATTCCAAACAGGCTGTTTTTGCAGCTTTGCTTCTGTATTTAGACTATGTGGCCTGGGGGAGGTGGATGGGACATTTTGCAACCATAATAGTGTTTGCATACTACATTAAACTCTTTTATTACAAAATTGCAAGAAATACGTGGGTTTTCATGGGTCCTCTAACTCTAGCTGATGCTCCATTACTTTCCAAAACAATGTTCGGTGATTTAGTTTTCATATTTTTGTCTCATCGTGTCCTGTGAGGTGCCATGTGTTGTTATTTATGAGATGCTGTTATGAATAACTACTGGTTTAATGGTTGCATACGGAATGCCATGTCAAAAACACTTAGGCCCAAACATGAATTGCCAACACAGTGCTACAGGCATCGGAGTCGCTGCATATTTTGTTTTGTGGCGGACGGACCTCTAGCATTGTGGTCTTTGGTAATGGCAGATAATAACTAGGCTGCCAGTTGCAATGGTTCCAGACTGGAGCTTCAAGAGACTCGGAGGCGAGAATGCCTACACAGTTCAGCCTGATTAGGTTAGACCTTTCGCAGGAAAAGTATTTTTGCTCCCACGATAATGCCTTATTCATCAATGTCAGCGTCAGGAGTATGAGCCTACAGCAATTCCTCTTTGATGAATTGCTCCTGATCCAAATTGACATGCATGCTGAACATGGCCGTGAACTCCCTGAACACACACATCAAATTCAATCATCGTGTGCTATGCCGGAGACAGACGAGCTAAGGCCAGGTTCTCACCTGCTAGCTCCCCGAAGGCAGAGAGTTATCCAGGAACTAGGCAAACCAGACAAGGCCAGAGCCTTTACTGCAGTAAGTGTGTGTAAGTGCATTGTCCATAATGTTGCAGCGAGTGTAGCGGATGGGCTTTAGTGCACCTCTGGGAACTCTTGGTTATTCTGTTGATAAAGCCTCGGCAATTGAGGGCACAACTGAGAGACTGTGAACTCTCCCTCCGGAGCCATATTTATGGGTCTATCTGACCCCATACTCCACACACACACACACTCGGAGACAGAACCTTATTTATACACACAGAATGCATTGTGTTTTATGTCTGTGAGCGTGTGAAAGGACTTTAATCTGATGCAAAGGAAAACAAAAGAGAGAGATTGTTCAGTAGCCCTGTTCTGGTGGGGAGGAGTGGGGGGAGTAAATAAAGAAGTGTAGTTAGTGAAATAAAGAAAGAAATGTAGCATAAAGATAAATCAGAGATTGCGTTTCAAGTCTGTGGGTTGAATTAGGTTTATCTGTCGCATTCAAGTTCAGTCCGTATTTCATTAGATGTAATTGGTCTGTGGTAGATAAAATTAATTCAACCCCCAAAACTGTATTTGAAGTCTATCGTAATGAATCTAAACTCTGATAAGCCAATAGTAATAGGGGAGTCCCTGGGATCTGGCAATGAAGTCTCAACAGAACGTTCTTATCCGCTCAGCAGACTCCTTTCATGTTGGTACACAAAGGCCTTCAATCCACAGAGCCGCATCCTCTCGCCGAATGACCGCAGTTCAAGCACGAAGGTCTAAAACTTTGTGATGAACCGGAGTGGACAAGAGCCAGAGTTGTGTATGCAGACACATTTGAAGGAGGGCAGGACGTCCACACGGCGCAGCTTCCCATCGTAATGCTGGTTGATTGGATATGATGGGTATGCTCAGTTAGTCTGAGAGAACAAAGGCTAGGTCTTGCCTGTGATCTTATCCGGCTCTCTGAATGGCACGGCTTGAGGAACATGTGGAAAATATGTACGCTTGCAGTTATACTTTTGCCTTGGTGTTAGCCTGTAACTAGCGCATCAGATCAGAACGCTACAAATCACAGCTTTTCGTTTCGAACAGTGTATGTTTATCATGTTGAACGCTGATTTAATCATGTTTACCATGTTGAATTTTATCATGTTGAATATACTGAAGATGAAGTTTGTTTAAAAAATCTGATTTACTAACAATCAGATTTCTGCCAAATCCCATATTGTTGATCAGCCAAGATATGCATGCTATGAGGGTATGATGCAGATGTAACACCCAATAGTCACTCAAATCTCTTCTGTAAATATATGCCCCATATCTTTTATTGCAGGTGGCACAAATGTGTTGATATGGATTAGGGCATGGTGGGCTTTGATTCTGTGTGAGCTGCAAGAATGAATGAAACTTCACCAAGCAGCCGAAAGCTGTGGGCACCCAATTTAGACAACAGGGTCTGTTTTCACAAACCGCCTCAGGAGAATGAGTGCGGTTAAAATTAGTTTTTGACTGTCATAAATACGGAGGACTCTGATTCAAGATCAGTCCTCCTCATGACTTCTTTGTAAACACCAGCCTGGTGTTGCCTGAAATGTCTGCATGTCATGATGAAGTTTTTTTTTTCATTATTATAGCTCATACTCTGCCCTAAACCACATTCACAAATCACCACCCTAAGGAAGAGCTGGATGCAGTTTCAGCAGGTTGTGAGAAATGTAAGGATGTATTTATGGACACAGTTTGAGTTGGTATTGATGTCTAGTGTTTTAGATAGATTGGTCTCGTAGCTCCACTGCTTAACTGAATTAGCAAATTTGTCATTGGCTGATTGGGCTAAGTGGAAAAATGTGTAAATAAGATTTGTTTTTGCAGAGCTGTTTATTCAACATATTAATATGAACAAAAGTCACATTTTAGTATCTAAGTTTTTTTCTAAACACGGCTATATTTCATTGAATCACATTTAGATTGTTTCATTTTCACACCCTTAATGCCTTCTGTTTGCGTCACTTAAAACTAAGACTGAGGTAGAATATAGTGGACATCTAATTGGAATGACCCAGTGAAAACCTAACTGACATCTTGTTTGCCTGGCCGATAGGCTGAGGAAGACATGATTGACGGTTGTTTTGCTCTTGCCTTTCCCATGTAATAAGTACCAGTCCAAGTTACAAATTGCACTAGGGGTCTTTCTTTAACAAAGTAAACCCAGCGTTAATGAATGGTAAAGCATTTAACATCTCCCTAATAGCAAGGGATAAAAGGACTGCAATTACTGGGCAGATTCCTGGAGAATAATAGCAAAGACAATTCAGTTCTATTACCAGAAAGCACAAGACTGCCCTTGCCACTGATTCTCTTAAAGTGATAACCCTTAATGGGTCTCGTAATCAATGACAAACCAATTGGAAATCTCCTCAGTAGCCTCTCATTGTCGTCAGAACTCCAGACTCTGTTTAATCTCTACCCCAAACCCGTCCGACCAGATTTGAGCAACTGATTTCACCATCGGCTTTTTGTCGCTTTCAATGGCCAGCAGTGTTTCTCGGCTGCAGGGAGCCAATCGGAGGCTCAGAATCGTTGTTGTCAAGGCATGCGTTCCACATAAGGTTGGGAGCTGGGGGAGGTAGGGAAGAGGATGCGGGGTTGGGGTGGCAGGGTGGGAGGCTTGGGCTGGTGAGTGCTGTGCGCTTGTTTGCTAATGCAGAGGCTGATCTGTGATTCTCTTTGTAAAGGCGTCTCTTTTGCTCGCTGCCTGACAGGCCGAGGGATGAGTGAGAGTATGTGGGGGGATACACAGGGGAGGCCGTCAGCACATTTGGGTATTACCTTCAAAGCCTTTTGCCCGCACGCTGGATCACACTGGCATTAGCCTCATAAAAACACAGAAGTAGTGCGAGAGATAAGGGTTACAGTGTACCAAGGTGAAAACCATTGCAGTTGTTGCGCTCTCTGTCTCTCTCTCTCTCTCTCTGTTTCTCTGTCTCTCTCTCTGTCTCTCTGTCTCTCTCTCTCTCTCTGTTTTTCTCTCTCCGTCTCTCTGTTTCTCTGTCTCTCTCTCTGTCTTTCTCTCTCTGTCTCTCTGTCTCTCTTTCTTTGTCTCTGCGTTTTAAACGTCATTCAGAGCGTTTCATGCCGGGCACTTAATTGCAAAAGAAAGCGAACCCTGATATAGGACTGCGTAAATAAATGAAGACTCCCATCGAAGGCCTTTGAAATTCAGCTGCAGTTAATCACTTTCGGAGGGGATCCCTTCCCCTCCCCCCCGCGCATGACAAGTTCAAATAACTCCCTGCTGCTAGTGTAATCTACACTTTTCATATTCATTAATAATTATAAAGGTTTTCAGACTATTATTACAAGCCCGAGTCCTCGTGGTAACCCTAGCCGTCCTCCGCTTCATACTGTCAAATTTGGGTACATTTTTTTTGTGCAGCTTGAGCTCATTTTGCAGTTAACAGAAAGTCAAGGGTAGAAGCTTATTCGAGCATGCTCTCTGCTCACAGGGTCCAGAGAGTGTTATTTAATGGCCATATGGTATTTTGATATGTCACGTCTAACTACTGTATGATATAATACAGCATGTTTGCATTCTTCGTAGCTTTTGTACAGACCACGTATTCTGTTTATTTGAATCAGAATCAGAAAACTTTATTGATTCTGGAGGAAATTGCTTAGTGACTGCAAAGACACACAAAGAGACAAGAAGAGTATGAAATCTAAAATTTAGACAAGACCTAAATAAAAATGTGTCTACAGAAAAAAGCTCAATATTAAAATACACAGCATTGCTTTGTATAAAAACTGATAAAAGTAACACAGTTGAGTGAAACACTACCGACACAAATGGTAGTTTGGCGTAAGTTATTGCACCTATTAGAGAATTAGTAGTAATCAGAGGTGTCAAAAGTAATCACATTCATTACTCAGGTAGAAGTATAGGTACTAGGGTTTAAAAATACTTCTGTAGAAGTTGAAGTATCAACTCTAGCTTTTTACTCAAGTAAAACTGTAAAAGTACTGGTTACAAAACTACTTAAAGTATAAAAGTAAAAGTAATGTAAGGGGTGAAAATGTCATTAAGGACAAAAGCTTTAAAAAAAT
>JBBPDC010000011.1:3226825-3252242 GCA_037974485.1 Hemigrammopetersius urotaenia | reverse complement strand
ATTAAATCGGAGTAACGAGGCTATTTTTAAAATGTAAGGAGTAGAAAGTACAGATAATTGCGTGAAAATATAAGGAGAAGTAAAAAGTGGTCTGAAAAATAATTACTCCAGTAAAGTATAGATAACCAAAGTATTTGTACTTCGTTACTTGACAGCTCTGGTAGTAATATTAAGTAATGTAATATTGAACTGAGTAGTATTATTGCACATAAAGATATTGTAAATAATAAAGTGATTTAGCACCCATTTAGAAAACATCACATAATATTGCGCATGAACCCCCTTCCTGCTATCGGACCATGCAATCACTGTCGACTGATATTATTTGGGTTGTGGACAATGTTCAGCACAGCGGAAACTTCTGTTTCAGCATCACAGACATTACCATGCCACTGCGATATAAGGGTCACTGCCATGCGGAGAATGGTCTACCACACAAACAATATCTGCTCCACAGTGGTCCTGTGGCCGGAAACTGACCAGTCATGAATATGGTAATGGGGATTGTTGAACTGTGCAGCAACAAATGGTCTATAGTTTTTACTTGTGCACCTCTATCCTGTTTCTGATGAAGTGGTTGGAAAAAGTGTAAGTTGTTTATGGAGATTTCATCTCATCAAATCCCCTCCCAGCCGGTGAAGCTGCATAAGGCGCCTTTTGCTTCACAGACTCTGTGCTGATCAAATTATTTGCAAATCATCACCTTCATGGATTGTGATAAGCTGCGTGTGCTACATAATTCTGTCACTCAGCCCAGGATCTGCTCAGCGGCTTGCCTTCCAAATTCGGTAATTATACAAACGCATCTCATACAATTTCCACCTATTGGGCTATTATTATTTTCTTCCACCACTATATGAATGCATTCATGGGAATTCACTGTAAGCAAATAATAACAAGCATTAAAAAAACGAAGGAAATATAAAAAGTATGTTGTTCTAGCTTAAAATGTCAGACAGGCAGCTGTGCAGGAGAGATTCATGTGTCTTTCTCATCCCATGCCCTGAAACAAGTATTTGGCAATTAAATAAAATATTCTGTAAGATCTCTTCAAACTCTCAAGGGAACCGGAAAAAGCAGCAAGAGTTTGTGTGAAAATGCCCTGAATGAAAAACATGAACTGCTTTAGCCAGAATTGTTGCCGAGTGCATTCTCGTGGTGTGGAGCCGAGACTCTTTCTTCCCCAAAGGAACCATTCATTCAGGAGCGAATCAACAGTAGAGCCGCATTAACAGCACATTACCAAAGGCCCATCAATGCAGCAGATCCATTTGTTCATTTTCTTCTCACAAGTACATCCCTAAAGTGTAGCAAATACAAGGTGACACTTGCAATTAACTCCTGTGTGTGATTGTCATGATATCAGTATTTTGCTCAGCGCCACGCAGCACTGTGGCAAAAAGCCAAATGAACACCAAAAGTTTATTGGCGCGAGGACAGAAACATAATTAACATCAGCGGCATGCATTCATGCTGTAAGGACAACAAATGATAAATTGTCGTCATACGACCAAACAACTCCTTATATTGAAGTACCCAAGGTTTGTGTTGATGCTCGGGGTGTCAGGCGTCATGCTGAGCTTTGTTTGGTGTTCCTGTATCATGTAGAACCAAAGTTATTGTAATTTAAAAAACCCTAAACATATAATAATAACCACCACTGGCTTTTCAAAATGGCACCATACACAAATACCCATAAATAACAAAATTACAGAACTTTTTATCTAAGGTCATAGAAACTAATAGAAAAAAAATACAACTTTCAGAAAGGTCTCCGCACATAAGTGTGTGGGGAAAACCCTCATAGGGAGGGGCTCAGGAGAGCGGCCAAGCGAAAGAGCAGCAAATGGAAAAGAGTGTGTAGGAGTACATGCACCATTCTAGACTGATTTACACCAGTTAGAGTTTTAATCAATACAAAATACAGACAATATACAGTCATTACATAGTGCTTGCTTACTTACTTAAATAGCTGAACATATTGGAAGTGTATTGAATTGTTTTCCAAATTGCAGTGCTGAAAAAGTAACACCCTGTGCAGCTCTACTCCTGTGTTAATTGATGTAAACTTCTCTACCAGGCATCCCGCTCCATATTTTGCTGCTTGTCGCCAGCGGCGTGCCATTAATATTGTGTTCAAAATACACTCCAGTGACGCTTTTCCCTCGCAACTGGCAAACAGCAAAAGCATCGTGGAAACATTCCTTGCCGTGTAGCTGCTGATATAAAACAAGTCTTCCAGGAGCCATGGTGTCAGAAATGACAAACAGTGTGCATTCAGCCTAGGGCACCATGATGATTGGCTTTTTTCCTATAGGCTACACTTCTATACAGGAATTGGTAGTTGCCACGCTAACTCAAGCTCGGTGAACTGCACGCCATGCAACAAGCGCCACTGTAGTAAAGAAACACTCGTGTTGCATTGATACAGGATGTGTTGGTTTGCTTAATTTGGTGGGGAGTGGGGGGGCGGGGTTAATAATAAAAGAGGATCATCTCCAAAACCTGGACTTAATCTACAATTTCCATCCTAAGAAAAACACTGGAGATGTAGAGATATGCCCATCGCGTGCCCTCCCCGCTAATACTACAACAAGGTCTCCTGGCATAATTCAATAATACAAGGCCACGTGGGAAGAGACAGATAAAGAGAGGATTAGAAATAGATGCCGGCTAGCGCCGTCCCGCTGAGGCGGACGTGTTCGAGGGTTTCCGAGTGGCTGGCAGGGCAGGGGGTAAGAGATTAGCTAGAGCTTTGGACTTGTCTAAGGCAATTCCACACAAAGCCAGAAACCCAGCTGGGAAGAGCTGTACCCCCTCCTCCAGATTCTGCCCAGCCGCATCCACAATGACCGAGCTTGCATGGAGACTTCCTCTCATACACTTCACACTGCTTAGATTAGAGATAAGGCATATATCTACCTATCTATCTATCCAAGGGTGGCAGAAATACAATCACAATACTCGACATTTCACAATGTATAATATATAATGCCTTGCAAAAGTATTCAGCATCCACAATAACACACACAGATTGTTTCTATTAGTATTTTTTTACAGCAAACATATACGCTCTTAAAGTAAAATCGAAATTGCTGACAGGTCTTAAAAAAAACCCAACTAAACATGTTTTGTGTATAAGTACTCGGTTCCTTCAGACTAGGGATGTCGCGATTACAGATTGTAATGTCTGTGAAATAATCACGGTTTCACAATGATTTCGCATGTAATAATTTGACAATGCGAAAGATTACATTCTGTAGACGTATTTACCTTTTATTTACTGCTGTCTTTTTTAAAACACATAAAATGTAAACAAATAATACAGTGCATAATTGGAATATAAAGAAATGGAAACTGCCCTTTTAAACATAAATAATAATGTCAACAGTAGTGTATCATAGTGAAAACAAAAATATAAGTCTAATTCTTTAGAATTAAAATTAAGCTTACATATTAGCTCATTTCTCTGTTATGTATCCAAAGGCTGCAGGACTGGAGTGCTCTTTTATCTGGACTACTTGCTTCAGTTCTATCAGTTTATATTAAAGTGCAAAAAGATGAACATATTCACATTCTCAGTGCTCTGTCTTGACCCCTGAAGAGACAGGATATGACCCCTTGAGCTGAACACTCTTTCTGGCGGCATGCTTGTTGCAGGGATGCAAATGTAGTTTCTGGACACTTTTGAATTTACATTTATGGCATTTATCAGACGCTTTTATCCAAAGCGACTTTCATTCCCTAACTACAGGGGACAGTCTCTCCCTGGAGCAACTTTGGGTTAAGGGTCTTGCTCAAGGTAGGATTCGAACCCACAACCTCTTGATCCGGAGGCAAGTATCCTATCCACTGAGCTACCTCCACCCTATGTAATGGCATTTCTCCCACATTTGCTTTCCACCAAGCTATAGTTTTGCACATAGTTCAGCTGTGATTTCCATCCATTTTTCATTGCTCCAGGTTGCTCAGTTGGTGGACTGCTGTTTTTAAATAGTGACACAGAATCCCAGTTGGACTGATCCCTGTGACTTGGCCATTGAGGAACATTCACCTTTTTGAGCTCAGCTACCCCTGTGTGCTTGGGAGCACTGGCCTGCTGAAAGGTGAGGTTGCTTTCAATCTTTAGTTTTGTAGCAGACTGAAGCAGATTGTCTTGCAGTATCTCTCTGTATCTATTTGTCCTGTATCTATTTGTCCTTCAGTTTTGACAAGATCCTTCCAAAAAGCATTTATGTATCGCTGCTAGAGTGTTTGTCGTGGAACGATCAATATAAAGTTTGTGCCACACAGTTTAGGTCACTATCCACTGGTTTTGTGTAGTGTACACTATTGATCTGTTTTTATGAACCAAGGTATTTTCAGTGTTCCAGTACGGACAATAAACCTGGTCTACTTAGCCATTGACCCACACTCAAACATGAAGGTGCCATGAAGGTTTCTCTGAGTGATGCCATAGAATAACTTCTACCTCTACTGCACATCATTTAAAAGGTACTTGAAAGAACCAATTCATTGGGAACGAGCATTGCCTCGAGGTTCTTTAAGGCTTTCAAAGGCTTACAGATCTCTTTTTCAAATGGAGCAGCTGGTGGTTATGGAGTTGCCCAACGATCAAAAGGTTGTGGGGTTGAATCCCATCCCTACACACTGCTGTCCAGACACCCCTCATTGGCGGCTGCCCCCTGCTTCACTTGGTGAATGGGTTAAATACAGAGAAAGGATTTAACACTGCTCACTATACTGAGCTGTGGTACATGTGACTGTAAGGGACCCCTTTACTTGACTTTAGGAACCCAAAGTGCTTCTTCTGCGGCATCATGCCAAGGATCATTTTGTCTAGCTTTGAGAACAGACCTGTTGTATTTAATGTATTTTATTCTGTGTTTAATGATGACCCTATGAATCAAGCACCTTGTATCAAACCTCCAACCCCCTCAAACTTGACTTTTTAATCTCCCTGATTTATTGTATCCATTTAAACAGTTACCATAATCCATTATTACTTTTCTAAATCTCCTTTAAAGCCACCTTCTGTCTCTGACTCTATAAATCAGAGTCGAGAAAAATCCAAACTTTTTTTTGTTTGCTGAACTTTAATTAGGCCAATAATTCTTTCAGAAAACTGACTTCACCCTGTTACTCATTTTAACATTCTTGATTAACATTAAGCTGCTCCTCCATTCATCTTTCCTAATAATTATGTCTACCAAGCACAGTGCATGGGCTAAACGGTGATGAGAGAGAGAGAGAGAGAGAGAGAGAGAGACAGACACTCTCTTGAGGAAAGGTGGGTCTAAAGTAGAGACTAACTTGTTCATTAGTGTCCCTTGCAAAATTCTGCTCATGCACTCAGCTTCACACTGAAACAGCTTTGGTTGGGCACTGTTTTTGACTTTGTGTCAAAATCAATTGTGGAAAAAATACAACATTTAACTGACATTTAACTTGCAAGCACCACCTTATCCACATTGTTGCTGACAAGAAGCTGTTTGCCTTGAAGTCTGGGGCTTGTTGCACAACCGGCAGAGAATTACAACCATCAGTGGTTTGATTACAGCCCTTCTCTGGCTCGTAATGGACATGAAAGATTTGGAAGATTTCGAGAATTCTCTGAGCTCATTGTGAGCCAGGGTACAAAAGGACTGTGATGCAAATGACCAGAAGGCTTGAGGAAAAAAAAACGATAGTTGCAGTGGGGGGAAATCACACGTTTGCATACACAATTGCACTCAAAGCGGCGTCAGAAAATCTGCCTACACACTCGCACTCTCCCACTGCCCAGAAATCATAAAAAAAAAATAGAATCGAATGGAGGGTTAAGTGTGGGGGCTGAAAATCCATTATGGCTGCATGAGTGAGACTTTATAGTGGAAATGCGGTGACATCATCATTCCAAGAAACTGTAAAACTGGCCTCGCCACGACTCCTTGCAGCTTCAGCCGCCGTATCAATCTAGATGCTGCGGTCTCTCCTCAGACTTCAAACGCTCAGACAGGCAGCGGCCCAGTGCAGAGAGAGCTTTTCGGTTTAGCCCCGAGGTAGCGAGAGGTGTGAAGAAGGGAAGTCTTCCTTCCAGCGTTGCTGTACTGTGCTCGATCCTTTTGGATTTTGGGAAACTCATCACTCGCACTGTGAGGAGCGATGAAGCCATGTAATGAGGTCTGTGCTGGTCAGAGCTCCGGCCGAAATGTTTGAATGTAAATCACAGTCATGTGTTTAGACTGAAAACTGTCCTCACCATTACCAGAACAGAGAGGAGGGAGGGTGTCGGGATACGGCCTGACGTCAAAACATATGCTGAGCCACATCCTCAAAGCCACACAATTGCTTTATTGAAGAGACAACAGCTCATCTTGACAAACCACTGTGTTTCAGAAATCACTGAAAGCCTTCCTTAGTCAGTTTATCAAGACCAGATGAGTCGTCCACCTGAGGTCAGTGTAAGATCTGTTTTGAGCCATCACTGAGCCAGGATTTATGATAAATATGATCTGAGACATGAATCACATGCTGTGTGCCTCAGCAGATGGGAATGCATGGGAAAAAAGGTGTTTTGAATCAAATCGACCAGTGTGGAACCCTGCTGAGCTGAGCTTTGAACGCTGGAGACTGGTTAGAAATGCGTTTGAATGGGATGTGCCATTTTCTTTCCCCACACACAGATTAAAACATGTCCTCGCCTAAAAAGGATTTTGAACGGAGTGTCTTCGACATCACTGCGATTCACTGCACGACTAGGCTTAATCTGTGTCTGGGAAACCAGCCCGTAGTGACTTTGACCGGCGCTAAGAGTTTACCAAGTGACAGAGCATGGAAATCGCTCTGTTTCTTCACCAGTCAGGGCAGAGCAAACGGGGACACCAGGAGTGCTTGTAAAACCCAGAATGCACTACACTTTCATACTGGAGTCCTAATTGTGTTTTTGATGTCTCTGCCATCGTAGCTGCTCACCTCTCCAGCTTGCATCACCTCAGTAAGCCTCGCTTGGCACCGCAGCCCTTAGCGTTGGCATGCAAGAGGCACAAAGATGCTCAACTCCATCAAACAGAGATTAACTTTCTTTTTGGCCGTGAAGGGCAGTCGATGAGTGTACAGCACAGAATAAGGCTTTGCATGGATTACGGCCGGAACTTCGCAAGAGAAGAAGGGTGTGGGGGGGGGCCGAGAGAGCTTGAGCAAATACGAACTCATCAGGCTGAATTTAAAATCCTCTATTTTCAGAGAGGAGCCGGGACTGAGTATACTCAAGGGAACATGAACTCCACCTTGGGGCTTAGTTAACACAAAAGAGAGAGACAGTGACTTCAGAAAGTATTCAGACACTCCTTTACTCCCTTTTCTGTTCCTTTTGTTTTCTTACGGACTTAATTAAAAACCCGTTTTAAGTATTCAAGCCTTTAATTTAGTGTCTCTGGCAAAAATTACAGCTTTGCGTATGCCTCTGTAGCAGTTTGCACATCTGGATTTGGGTATTGTCCATTCTGACTCACGGGTCCTGTCAAGTTCTGTCAGACCATTTGGGAAGCGACTGTGGCTTCTCCAGAGACTCTCAGCGGGGCTGAGCTTTGGCTGGGGCACCGAAGGGCATTCAGGGTTGCCTGTGTGCTTTGTCATTCTTGTGCTGAACAGCGAGGCTTTGCTCCAGTCTGAGGCGCTCTGTGCCCTCTGGTGCTCTTTTTTAAAAAATGACTTCTCTGTTTTTGTCTGTAATCAAGCTTTCCTACACTTATGAAAATAAGGGAGCTTTAAAAGTTTCTTCACGTCTCATTTCCAGAAATGGTCCATTTGGAAAGCGAAATGCTCTATATAGCATTGTTCAAAGAACCCTTTCTGCAAGGCGTATTTTTAAGAGTGTAAAACCTAACCAGTCTCTGGTCTGAGAAACGTTCTCATAAGCATAACGCTGCCATCACTGTACTCTGCCATATGGAAGAGGGGTGGCATTAGAGAGGTGATGAGTGGCACATGGCTTTAGCCAGACATAGCAGTTTAGGATGATGAGTTTAATGTTGGTCTCATCAGACCGCAGAGTGCATTTCCTCGTGCGTCGAGAGTCCTCAGATTAAGTGTCATTTAGCAAACTCCAGGCGGGCTGTTATATGCCTTTTATATAGATGTGCCTTCTGTCTAGACAGTCCATCACAAGGAAATGATTGATGTGCTGCTGCAGAGATGATTGTCCTTCAGGCAGGTTCTTCCAGCTCTGTACAGGAACCCTGAAGCTCTGTGAACATGTCCAATACCAGACGCCACAGCTGAAGTGACATGAAGTCAAATTGCTTTGATCTTTGAAACAGGTCTGATTTTTTCAGTGCTGTTTGAACACAATGTTTTCATAATTGAGGTTCATAATGAGGTTCATAATGTTCAGGAATGTGTGTTAGACCCAGTAATTGTGTCTTTGATAATGATATGTATTATACACACAAGCTATGGAATTAGTAGATGTCTCTATGAAATTATAATAGCTATGAAACAGCCCAAAGGTTGTAATGAAGGAAATAAGTTCAATTGCTGTATTGCACATTGTCAAAGAAATTCAAAGAAACAGACGCTGTAGTGGGCTAAAGGTAATATATGATGTAAGACATGACTCAGAATATGGAGGTGCTAATTGGCTTCTGGTGTAAAACTCTTTAAAACTCTTGCAAATTTCCCACCTATGGGACCAATAAAGGGTTACCTTATCTTATCTCAGTCAGTAAAAGTAAAAGTAAAACTTCGAATAACTATCTCCAAAACTGTCCCAGAACAGTAAATGCGGATTATGTTTTATTACTTGAGTTCCCTTGCAAAACAGTGTTCTGGATTTCGTTTCTCTTCCTCAAACCAGTTCAGAGCTTTGATCTTTTTTAAATCAGATTTGTTCCGTCTAGCTGTCTTGATCCCAGAGTCTTTTAGTATTGTGATCACTTGCCATCTGTGGAGGATTGTTCACAGTTCTCCCCTCACAGCTGCCTGCCATTTTAACTCTTATCTTTCCTCCAGCTGCTTCAGCTGTGTTTGTGATGCAAACATACATGACCGGCTGTCTTTTCTGCCTTTGCAAGTTGAAAGTCTACATTGCAAAATGTTTCATAAGGCATTAAATGCACTACAGCCTGTAGAGGCCCCGCCCAGACACTGCTCTGCCCCCACAACAGCCTGATTTAAACATGCAAATGAGATTTCAATCAACATCTGGATGCAGAGGCTACATGTGAAAAGGCCAGGCAAGTGTAAACGTGTCCTGATTAAATGACGGTCTGATTGCCAGCAGCGGATCAGGATGTTTAGATGTCCATGCTAAGTATATAGAAGGCCAGTTAGATCGCTGTTGTCATCAAACACTGGTTGCAGCTTGTCAGTAGTCGCTTTCGCTCGATGATAAAAATGAGCACATGAGGGTCCTCACAGTTCCCTTCACCCTAATGACAGACGTGGGCTACTTACAAACAGTCAAGTCAGAAACATTAGAAATCTAAAAATCTAAAAAGAGCAAAAAAAAAAAAAAGGCCTGCGGTGTAAATACAAGCTGAGGCCTTTCTTGCCTGGTCACTAAATTTGGCAGGAGCTCCAGCTCTGTGGGGCCTGTTGGTGGTTCCAATTTTGAAGCTCAGTGTGCTCATGGGAACCATCAATGCCGGAGCAATATTTTACGTCCCTCCCTGGATCTCATGCCTCAACACAATTCTATCTCTGAGGTCTGCTGAGACTTCTTTGGACTTTATTGCTTGGTTTTGCTGTGACACACACCGCAAACTGTGGGACCATTTAATAGCAGGTGCGTGCTGTTCTGATTCATGTTCAGTTGAATTTGCCACGGGTGGCTGCAGTCGAGAACTCGGGGCACACTGCAATCAAGATCAAAATCTCGCGGGCAACAAAAGAGCAAAAGCAAATGCAACCGAAGTCAATCTGTAGCGTCATAAGAAAGGATGCTTTGATCATTTAAGGGAAATTTCAGTTTGGTAGATTTGCTGCAAACTTGCTTTGCTTTGCCATTAACATGCTTTTGATTGGTAAAAAAAAAAAAAGAATTAGAATACTTTCCAAAGCCGATGTCTGTTTCGCCCCTGGTTTCTTGATATCAAGGCTTATAACTACACTGTACTGGAGATCCATTTATTTCATTGCTTTATTTAGTGGAGGGCAGAACATCCAGAATATATTGGTCATTTTACCAGGCAAGCAGATCTGGAAGCAAATTCCAGATAACCATGAAATGAATGCGGGTAGTTTTGAAATGGTCTCTTTGGTAAATGTCATTTGGTCTTCAGAAAACTCTCAAAGTGGCAGAGAATGTGGGAGTAAATAGGACGGGATGTAAATTGGACTGAATTTCGCATGCTGCTGCTTGCTATACTCTCGTGTTTCGATTGCGTTGTGGAGATTACAGTAGCAGAGCTCTCTGCTCAGCAGTTGAAACTGCAGTCTACATTTTCCATTACATCCATATGGCCAATGGTGGAAACAGCAGGACACTGTGGCCTTTGGTGAATGGTCTAAATTGTAATAATATTCATTATAATTACAACAACAACAATAATAATAACATGGCCTAGTGGTAGGATACTTGCCTCTGGAGCAAGAGGTCATGGGTTCGAATCCTACCTTCAGCACCACCACTGGGTCCCTGAGCAAGACCCTTAACCCCAAGCTGCTCCAGGGAGACTGTCCCCTGTAGGTAGGGAATGGAAGTCGCTTTGGATAAAAGCGTCTGATAAATGCCGTAAATGTAAATTACAGCTGTATTTGAGTGATGCAGTTGTTTTCTGCAGTGTTTCTGTTGTAAATGGGCATTAGTTACTGAGTTAGTCCAACATGTGATTTTCAAAAGCATTCTGTCCTAGCAGCCGAGGCCAAACTCTTTGATGGACTGTAAGAATAGTACAGTATAATAAATGTGCACAGATGTGTAGCACAATGTAGCACAGATACATTTTCCAAATCCTGTTAAAATGTCTACAGATCTACTATCTTCTCCACCCATAACTCCTGCAGTTCAGAAGTGGAATGACAGAGATATTGCGGGCGTGATTCCGAGGTTGAAAGACGGGAGGTTAGAGAGCATTCTGAGAAACATCTCTGACACCGGACCGCTTTCTTCTTTGCCTTTACTTTGAGGAAAACTTGAGGAGGCCATGCTGCACAATTGATTATGGGGGGGGTGGGGTGGGGGGATACTTGAAAACTCATAAAATCTGCAGCAGGATGTGGGGTTTTGTTGAGACAGCTTTGTTGCAGCTTCAGTTACTGCAGCATAAGCGTATTCTCTGTTATCAGCACCAGTGTATCACAATAAACCACCTTTACCCCTGAAAACCGGTGGACTTACGGCTCACCCTTCCCTGTTTTCGGCTACCCCCACCCCTCCTAGTTTTTTTAGAATCCTGATTTGTATTTTTCATTTATGATTTATTTATTTATTTCTGACAGCGCCTTCATTTGAATTAAAAAATGAACTTTCCTTTGGCTGGTCTAAATAAATGTTTACACAGAGGCGCCTGTTGGAAAGGTGACAGAATACAAAATGCACTGCTGTTGGCACTGCATGCAAAACTGGCCTTTAATTATTATTTTAGGAAAGAAGTGTGTGAATTAATAAACTTCCAGTAAAATTACATGCACAGACTTTATGGGTCTCTGTCACTTCAGGGTCCTTGGAACCATCCTAATGTCCCCCCCAGTTATGGCACCATTGTAACATTAATTAACAGAAATTAACAGATTATTGAGGCACATTCAACTTCCCAAACAGGATGCTGTGTCATTACTACATTCAAAAATTAATATGAATAAATAAGATATCGGTTCCTTTGATGTATTTTTTGGTGTTACATTCTGCCCCTCAGAGTTTTTGGCTTTAACTTTGTAAATGTGTGGTACAAACTATGTTATTATTAATTTGGACTTACATGAAGGTGAGTTTGAAGACTAAACTGCACTAAAATGCCCAAACTCCAAACTGTATAATTAATTTGGGGTAAAAATGCTAAAACATGGTCATTACAGTGAACATAAAGTTTGTTTGTACCACCTCATTACTCCATATAATTAAGTAGGTAAGTATGAGGTATTTTACTGCCCTTTATTATCCTAATATCTAGAGCATATTAGATGTTTCAGTATAATTTAGCTAGACACTCTTTTAACCCAAAATAATTGCCACTGTATATAAAAAATACCTTTTACTTTGTACCACATTCACCTGGTTATTCTATAGAACGTAATAAACTGTAAAACCAAGCATTACTGCTTCGTTTTTCTCCAGTTTCTAACATCACACAACCTACTTGGTCTTTTATCCATATCTCCCAGTAATATAGTCTCAAACCTATCTCCTAATTTTATGTGACTGATTTTTATTTTTCATCAAGTATTATGTGGGCTGTAAAATGAACACTTAAAGTTACAGACAGTTGGGATCACAGCCAAAGATGAAAAAAAATCACACCTTTTTATTATCTTCTGCTTTAATTTTCATTTTATATTCAGATTTTCCTTTTGGCTTCATGCCTTTGTGATTTTGTGATTTCATGCCAATTCATATCACTTGTGTGACACATAAAATTACAATTGCAGACAAAGAAGGGACCCGTTCTGTGAAATGTCAAACGTACTTCTCCTTCTCCTGGGGGAACCGAGGACCCTTTCATTAAAAGGAAGACCTCACTTGTTTCCTGTCTTGTTGCCAAAGCATTGAAAACTGCTTGCACTTTTTCTCCCAGTGACTGAAGTGTACAGGCCTGTGTTTCGGGGGGTCTCTCGGCTCCCTTGGATCGAAAATAACAGCAGGTCTTTGGATTCTGACATGAAGTCGGCAGTAAGTGTTCGCTCAGTGTTTTGTGGATTAAACATCATGTAACTCCCAACTATGATCCGGCTAATGTGAACAGTCTGTGACCGACACTAAACTCAAGGGTCCAGCTTTCTGATCACAAAAACACTGGTCAGCAGGAGTGCTTTCCAGAACTCCAGGGTTTTCTTCATTTCCTCCAACCTTTTGTATTTCTGTTCTCACGCTACATGTCAGGGTTTTTTGCTGCTTTTTTTGCAGTGTTACGTCCGTGATTACCTAGTCAGTTTGTACTGCAATAACAGAAGCGGGTCGATGAGGCAGCAGCTGTAATGTTGTCGTGAATAGTGAACTGTTTCATGTGACTGACCTTATAAATGCTCTACAGAATGAACGGGTGCAAATTCACACAGAAACTCAGAAAGCCTTCCAAGAAGAGTGGAAGCTGTTGTAGCTCCATATTAAAGTCTGTGTATTTGAATGCAGTGTCATTAAAGTCCCTGTTGGTGCTCCAGTACTTTTGTCCATACAGTGTGTATGGGATCTGCGAAAAAAAGTTTGCATTTTCTACATTTCTATACAGTTATTTTTTTATTCACTTGATTTAACTATTACTGTTTGGGAACATGAAGGAGTTATTAAGTCATACGTATACGTAATTCATATGTATACTAAAGTCAAAGTGAACTTTATTGTCATCTCAACCATACCCAGTATACAGAGAGACAGAATGGCAACGATCAGGTTCCACAGTGTTCATATGGTGTATAATGTAAGGTCAGTGTAATGTCACTGTGCATTGTATATAAATATAAGTGAAGTAAAATGTCCAGTGGTTGTAAAAATCAGAACCGTGATTATTGGCCAAGTATGTGAGCAAACATATACAAGAAATTTGATTCCGGTTGACAGTGTCCCTCAAACACAACAGAATAAAACAACAGCAATATATAAATTTACAATGAAAAATATAATGAGAAATATAATATACAATAATGTACAATCTACAATATGAATATGTAATATGGATTTTTATTTATAAATATAAAGATAAATGTTAACAAGTGTATGTATATATATATATAGGGTTGTAGGAAGGAATTAGCGTGTATAGAGGGCTGAAAACTTTTAACCAAACCTTTCCTTTCACTTAAGGAAACAAGTAAAGTTAAGCAGTGAACAGTTATGGACAGGTATTGTTCTGTTGAACTGAGTACAAACGGCCAGAGAAATATTACTGAACGGGCTCCAGTTGCTACTTGCTAACAAGCAGCGCCATGTGGCTTCGCCTGGGTCCTAATGCCCGCCGGCTACCTACAGCAGCTTCAACAGCCACTACATCATTTTAATTCAGTAATGATAACTAGACTTATTTTTAATTTCAATTCATAGTCATTCCTATTTGTACTCAGTGATATCTTGTATGAAATGTTTGGATATATAATTTTAAAATAGTAGGAGTCGAGAAACCCGATCTCATAATCTTAATTTTGGTCATTAATTGGGTAGCACACATATTCTGAATGCCTTGGCAGAATTCAAATGAGGCATCTTAATCTAGATTAATTCCAAGATTACAGTAATTACAGTGATGTAATTCCAAGATTACAGCCTGCATTCTGCAATAGAGTATGCATTCTTAAAAAAACTGTGCAAACAGTATGACAGAATAGACAATATAACCATTATATAAACAACATAACTAGTATAACAGTATAACAATATAACCAGGTATATATAGCAGCTTAAGTACAGATTCCTTTGTGCATTCTAAGAATTGTGCAAACAGAATGAACAGTGTGGAAAATACAACCATTATTGACATTTTACCAAAACGTGGGACACTTATGGTGAAATTACACATTTTGTTGATTTTTGAAGTGAAAATAAGTTCTACGTATTTCAATACCGGGTTACTTTTTTATTACATTTTACATTTTGAAGCAAAAACAACACATTTTATATATTGGGTTTTATTTTTGCCTTGATGTTAACGATGCACACTCTTTTTCAGTTCGGAAACCAACATAACATGGTCTGACTGGGTTTTCAGACTTTTGCAGTGGTTTATTCTGTTGTACACTGAACCCAGAGAGTGACCGCCAGTGTACAGGTTAGCCAGGGTTGGAAAGTACATGATGATGTGTTTGGGATGTGAGTAGAGATCATGTTGGTAATCATGTATGAAGCACAAAGAAAGATGAAGGAAGAGTAGATCATGGTTCGAACAATGTTACCTGAAAGTCTTGTTCCGAAAGTCTTGTTTTCTGTTTGCGGGTCCTTTATTTGCAAGAGAATATCATTACAGATTTAAGAACGTTCAGGCTTCATCGCTTCAGCCCTCACTGCTGTGCTGGGCTTCTGCAGATTTGTGTAGCAAATCTAATTACTCGCTCAATCGTTTGAACTGTTGTTTGTTTTGTCCAATTTTACGGCCCATGGACGGCAGAATCCAAACACCTACAATTACACCGTGTGTGTGTGTGTGTGTGCGCCCATAAGAATTGGTGACAGCTTTTTTTCTGAGGTGTGTGCACAGACGTTATAATTAGGAGCATCTCCTGCATTGGGCATTCGCTCTGATGGCCTGGCCGTGCTCGCTGTCTTTTGTCTTCAGTTTTCCAGCGAAGCTGCAGCCCTCTGCTGAACTCGGGCTCCGGCTGGAGATGAAAGAGCTCCGCCAGCGCGATCCCCCCGATTCCCCTCTTTTTACTCTCCAGTGCTGCTTTGAGCTCACTCTCCTTACTGTCACTTTCTTGTGTTTTATCATCATATGCTGAATTTCTGCTATTTCATTTAAAGCTTTCCATATCTGACAGGTAGAATGTGTGTGTGTGTGTGTGTGTGAGAGAGAGAGGGAGAGAGAGAGAGACAGGGAGGGTGAGAGAGAGAAACAGAAAAGGAGGGGAGAGAGAAGGAGAGAGAGAGAAATAGAAAGGGAGGAAAGGGTGAGAGAGAGAGAGAGAGAGAAATAGAAAGGGAGGAGAGAGAGAGGGAGGGGAGAGAGTCGGGGGGAGAGAGAGAAATAGAAAGCGAGGAGAGGGTGAGAGTGAGAGAGAGAGAGAGAGAGAGAGAGAGAGAAATAGAGAAGGAGAGGGAGAGAGGGAGAGAGAGAGAGAGAGAGAGAGAGAGAGGAAGGGAGGGGAGGGAGAGAGGGAGAGCAGGAGAGAGAGGGAGGGACAGAGAACTAGAAAGGGAAGAGAGAGAAAGAAAGAAATCTTTATTCAAGAGCAGGAGACGTACACTGCAGGGCTAATCAAGCTGGCCTACTTTCCTCTGTTCTTTTCCGGCGCTCTGGACAGATTTTTAATCCGGACAGACTTTTCACTGAGTTTGCTCCGGGCCATCAGTGTACAGCTTTCTAAATTTAGGAGGATTTTCTCAATGCCGAAAGAAGGCATGTGTAGAGTATTTAGAGGGCGTCCAACATGGGCAAATGTTTTAAAGCTTGTTAAATTGTACTATTATAGAAATAGCTCAGTTTTAAACAAACTGTTTTGCAACGTGTTCATATCGACCACTGCTGCTGTTGAGCTCCAGCAACATCCCACCTTTCATATTTCATTTATTTCATTCATCCTTCACTCATCTCACCCTGCTCTTTGCAACTGTATTGGAAGACGTTCTTCACCAGGGGGCACTAAAGGGAAGGGGACGTTTGTTTTTGCAGAAAGGGTTTGTTTGTTCATTTATTTATCTGATGTGCAAGTGGAGGTCATTTGGTTCGGTTGGTGCCACAGAAGAACAAATTCCTATAAGAACCTTTCAATTCATTTCTCTTCGGGAAAGCAAAGCTTGCTCTACGAAAAATACGAATGTAGAGGGTCTGTGAAAGAAATAACCTTTACAGCGTTCTCTGAAATGTTATTCACACTCCAGATCTCTTTTTCAGACATGTTTCTTTAGGGATCCAACAAGTAGTTCTATAGCGTCGCACAAAGAACCTTTTAGGCCTCATTTGTTTAAAAAGTGAAGAACGTATGAGGTGGAAAACATTTAATGGACTTTACATTGAATGATCTGTGTTTGTGTGCCATCAAATCATCGAATCTTTGAAACAGAAGGTGGAACTACTTAAGTCGTAATGTAGATGACTAGCACACCAGTTTTTTTTTTACCATTTGTCCATTTATTTAAAAAAACTGTAGAATTCTGTTCTCGTTAAGCAGTAGAAAGTTGCTGAGTGAACAAATATAACTGAAAATGTCAAATTTCCTTTGTAAGATGGAAAGAATCTGTAACAGTGCATGTCTGACTCCCATTAAGTGGTGGTATAGTGATGAGGAATCAAATTCTAGATTGTCCTTTAACTTTAATTGCACTCGTTCACTGTTTCATCCCTTCGTCACTTTAATAGCTCGCTAAATATCCACGTTATAATACTAATTATAGTAGGTGGCTTTCTATAAGTCAGCAGTGATGAATGTAAAATATGATATTTTCTGGACAATACAGTTACTCAGAGTGAACATACTGTAAATTTAATTGTTGGCAAAGAATAGGGAACATACTTTCAGTTGATATCAGGTGAGTTACTTGCAAATGTAGAAATGTCAATGTAAGTTAATGTAACACATAATTTTATTCATTTCACTTTATTCATTTTATTATATATTTGCATCAGAAATCACCCATGCAGTCAATATACTATATACTATATAATTTAAGTACACATTTTAAGTGATTTTTTTAATGCTCACAGTCTAAAGTGAGAATATGTACAATCTATCATGCTTATTTTAACAGAGGCATGCCAGTTATTTATCCCACTGTCACTGAGATCTTTTTTCATACAGTTTGCATAATTTTTTAATGAGACATTTTAACAGATGATTTACATGAAGAAAATTACCAGCCTCTAAAAGTGATGAAGTGTGAATAAGCCCATAATTCTGAATATGTGAAATATTCTGAAATGTTACTCTGTCTATACTGATACAGAATATGCTACTGAATACAGTTAGAATGGTGTATTCAATATTCAGCCATCACTGCTTACTCTCTGTAAGTATAGGATGTAACTTGCATTGTCAAAATTGTAAAATTTTACAGGAGAAGGTGTGTTATTAATGTTAAATGGAAGTTCATGTAAAAAAGTGTTAATTTTGGACAATTTGTATTTGTGTGTTGATTATTATTATTATAACAATAATACTACTACTACTACTACTAATAATAATAATATTATGTAATATTATATTATATAATAATTATTATTATTATTGTTGTTGTTATTATTATTATTATTATAACAATACTACTACTACTAATAATAATAATAATGATAATAATAATAATAATAATAATAATAATAATTATTATTATTATTATTATTATTATTATTATTTTCTTTTGGCTTTATTTAGACTTTATGTTCTATATTCTTCTTTTCTGGCCTATATGAGCCCTGTTAGGCCGGAGGCAGAGTGCAGGAGTGGCTGAAAGCTGATGGCTGTGCTGAGTTGGTTGAATGGACTCTGAGCCTACAAACACGGGTGCTAGCCTTCGGCCAGACTTCTAATACTCAGTGATGACTGTGCAGTCGATAATGTGTTGCTGCACACTGTCTCTATGTGTAAAAGGAGGGGTGGAGTGGGGGGGGTGTCAGTACTAACAGCGGATTATGAGGCCTGGAACAGGTATTTTCACAGGCTTTAGTTGTGTCAACAGTGAGTATGAGCGTAACAAAGCCCGGAGCTTTCAGAGCCCAGGGTTTGCTGGGCTGGAACAGAATGCATAAGGGAGATTTACTGCTTCTTAACATTCTCTACAGTTGTGTATGCAGTACTAAAGAGTTCCTCTCACGGTCACCGCAGGAGAAACAGAGAGAGAGAGAGGAAGAGAGAGAGAGTGGGATTAAAAACAAAAATGTAATGGCGCTTAGATTTCCTCGCTAACGTGCCTGGCAGAACAGGAAGATACCACCTCGCTTCTCCCAGTTTACGGGGCTCTACCTCCAAGCTGTAACACCAGCGGAGCTTGGAAAGTGATTTAGACGCTCGAAAAAGAACAGAGATGACAGAGCAGGAGCATCTGGTTCTCTTATCAAATCTCTTGTTCGAACTGTGGAGTTAATCTTCTAGCCATTCAGTTTATTACACAGCTGTTTATATGTTCACAGTTGCATAGCCAATTACACTCCTATCACATAATTATCTGAGTTATATTCTGTATTGACAGGTTTTAGTCTGTTTCCATTTTTTTCTCCACTTATTTCACTACCATGAAAAGACAAAACAGAGTGGGATGCTTTTTCTCACAACAGTTTTTACCATTCCTTTCAAATCTTTAAGATAATGCTTCCTCTACTTATAGCTGTATTATATATACCATACAGAATCTGCACTTTTGGCAGAATTTCTTAACTGCTCTAATGAGTTATTAGAGGAAAAAAATAAGAGGAGGTATTCTAAAGCCTTTATGCCATGAACCTCTGGGATGATAAATGAGCCGCTCCTGGAATTTGTATTCATGAATTCTTACAATGTTTTCAGTACTTTTGCATTCCATAATATTTTCCTTGAAAAAGAAATAATAAAGCAATCAAAACAGACAGACAGACAGACAGACAGACAGACAGATAGATCGATCGATCGATCGATGGATAGATAGATAGATAGATAGATAGATAGATAGATAGATAGATAGATAGATAGATAGATGGACAGACAGATAGACAGATAGATAGATAGATAGATAGATAGATAGATAGATAGAGGGGGTCCTCGGATTATAACAGTCTCGATATACAGCATTTCGAGTTTACTCACAATTTTGCTCACTCCCATAACAAGTTTGGTTGCGGCGTATGACTGAGGGAGCTGGTTTTTACACTTATTTTTCTATTTTTTTCTGTTACTACAGTACAGTGTATTTATGCCCTTTTCCTTTTTCTTTGGCTTACTTGTGTTTTTATGTTCTAGATAATGATTTTACAACTGAGTTAGGAAACGTAAGTGACTCAGACTAGGGTGTGTTTCAGCTTACAATTCAGGTTATATCACTATCGAAGGAACGGAACTGTGTTGTAACTCGAGGACCCCTGCAGACAGACAGACAGGTAGACAGATAGACAGATAGAAAGATAAATAAATAAAATTGAGCCCCATCCGGTTCCTCTAGGGTGAACTGGAGTGGTGTTGGCAATTATTCTCTGACCTCAGTAATGCTCTTGTGACTGAACAAACAAACAAACAACCAACGAGTAAATAAATAAATGAACAACCTGCAACCAGAAAACGAGCCTCCCAGCATCATGCAGTGTGTAAATGGTGAAGTATGAAGATTACTGTTTTACTCATGAACCCTCTGTCTAAAATAATTATTGTCATTATCTAATGATGCATTTAATTACCTCATGAGATATTCAGCAGCTTCGAGTCTTCCTTTCACATTTTTTAAGACCATGCTTTTTCTTTTCCTATTCAGGCCATAATAAAGCACATTATATCTAGGACGATCCAGACACTTCTAATTAGGGGACAGTGCTGCTTGAAGTCAGACTCATTGCTCTCCCTGGTGTTGAAATGTGCACACAGTCAAGTCATCTGCATGGAAAAGCACTGAAAGTTGAATAGGACAATTTGGAGCAGCCACACACAAAACTGAAATCGCTATGTCCTGTGCCAAGAGGGGAATAAAAGACCCATAGCGTTGGACTGTGGATTGGGGAAAATGCTTCCTCTGAACTGATGGAGCTCCATCCAGTTCCTCTGGGATGAGCTGGAGATGTGCTCCAGAACTAATCAACATCATTGCTTGACCTCAGTGATTCTCTCGTGACCAGATGTAATCAAACCCTCACATATTCCAGCGTCTACTTTAAAGTCTTCCTTGAAGAGATTTTCTTACCGCAGTCTTTTATTGCAGCAAAGGGCCGGACAAGCTCCCTATTAACATCCTTAATTTTCATAAAGCAAGTGTCTACAGATCTAGTCATAATCTTCTCTTGTTCTTAAAACACAGATATGTTTGAGATTGATAGTTTCAAAATGATGCTTTTGTTTTTGCTGGTGATAGCAGAAACTTAAATGGATAAAAAAAGTTTGAACCTAAAGCATATATATGTATTATTTACATGGATCTGGAAAAGGCCATTTATTGTCTGTGACAGTCTTCTGATGTTAAATGCAAAAATTGAGGCGGAGCTGACCAGCAAGGTGTCAGATGTTGAAGAAAAGTAAATTATCCTTTGCTTTATCCAAAAACATTGAACTGACAAAATACAAAGTGAAAGAGCATGATAATCTGATCACCTAGAGGCCACCTCTCTAATCCTCTAATGCCAAAGCAAAAAGTGGCTATTTCTGCCTTGAAGTCTACTCTTTTCCGCTAATAATGTAACTCCTCACTGCTCTGCTGTGCTTTCATTCATTCAGACATCTGAAAGACCTTTCACATATTGAGGGCGATAATGTAAGTGTTTTTCACACATTAGTGACCAATGGAATTACTTTAATTGAAGAAATCAATAATAAACCATTAGCACAGTACATAGGCAGGGACTAACACAGTGCATCCAACAGTAAGGGCAGCATGGAGCGTCTTTTATGTAGAAATAGAAAATACAGTTGAAGACTGAAACTGAATTCCAGATGCTGATCCATTTTACTGTGGCTATCTTTTACACACACCACATTTGAACAAGTTAAAGGGGATCAAAAACACGACCCTCTAAAGGGGTATGGGGCATTTTCAGACCCCTTAAAGTCTAGAAAACAGAGAAAGTAATTTTGAAACACATTTGGTTAACACAACTGTTAGTATGTAAGTATACATGTGCCTACTTAATTATATACATTTTCTATATTAATTTACATACTGTACTGAAATCGTGCAATCATGGCAAAAAGGAGGATTTTCACACTGGGTACAAAACCTGAATCAAAAAAAGATCTTTTCAAGGGTTTTAGGACATATTTGGTTTAATTCACCTATGTAAAAAAAAAACTGTTTACAAACGGAACCAAAAACAAAGGTTTCTGGAAACAGAAATGAAAGCAAGCACTTCTGAAATTGAGCCAAAGTCAATCATTTAAGAAAACAAAATTGAAAATCATTGTTTCTGAAAAAAAAAAACCTGAAAATGACTATTACTGAAAACAAAACCTGAAAAATTATTGTTTCTGAAAACAAAACTGAAACCAATTGTTTCTACAAACAAAATGTAAAATGTTTGTTTCTGGAAACAGAACCAAAACCGATCATTCCTGAAAACGGAATAGAAACTTTTCATTTCTGTCACATTTCTGGAAACAAAACTGAAATCGATCATTTCTGATAACAGAATCGAAAATGGTTATTTCTCAAAGCAGAAGAGAAACGGATCATTTTTGGAAACAGAACGGAAAAGGCTAGTTTCTGTAAACAGACATAGGACATGGTTGGTTTTATTCACCTATGTAAAAAAGAGGGACAGCCACTGCTAATGACTGTATCAGCTTTACTTCTAACTGCTACGTTTCTTTTTAAAAAGTGCTTCATTCCTAGCCATTATAACTTGGTAAGCACTGTAGGGAAATGTCCATGGAAGTGGCTGTTGACTAAGCTAATGAAGGAAGGCTTCAGCTTTCAAAACAGAAATGCATTTCAGGGCTGGATCCCAGTGGATGCATGTCTCGGTAAGTGTAGGGAACTAGGAAACAGGGGCAAAACCTGGCGGACAAGGCTAATGGGGTTGCTGATGAGCCAAAGTGACACCTGCTCCCGCGCTCCTTGAGAAATTTAGGTGCCAGCTTAGGAATTTACCCTCCCCAAACATTTGCATATACACAATAAGATGGCTCCATACGTTGGGCTGAGGAGACGCCTGCGGGCCATGGAGACGGTGACCAAAACACAATAATTGTGAGTCAAATTCTTCCTGACACTGATCCTGTCTTGTATGGGGACTGGCCCGGGAATCGGAGGCGTCCCTCCACAGCTTGTTCCTGTCACTTGCTGCCTGGCTGCTGTGTAATTTGCCTGCACCCTCATGCCTAGGCGATGTTACCTCCCACCGCCCCACCACCTCCATCCACCCTACTCTGCTCGCAGAGACATAATCTGCCTGTCAGCTCCCGCCCCGCCACCTCCACCTCCACAGCCCCGCCGAGGGTTCTTAGATAAACACATGCAGTACCAGGACTTCATGTAAATACAGCTGTCAATAGTGCAATTACAATATTGCTGGCAAAACAGCAGTTTACCACAACATTGCTCCAAACACAAGGCGTGCTTGGCAAGCGGCAGGAACAAGGGCAAGAAACGAGAAGTGACTAGACGTAAGCGGGATGCTAAACAGAACAACCACAGCGAGGATGTCAAAACAAAACGTCCAATTGACTGACATTAGTGTCAAGCTCTCTGTCAAGTCTGTTTGGGAGATGGGCTCGCATAACAATGCGTGGGAAAAAGGAGCGATTTAGAAAGTCCAACAAAACCTGTCAGACTGGTGCATGCATGCAGATCTCTTGCTGCAGTGACAAGAGTTTTTTTTTTGGGCCGCCATTTTGTAGAGGCAAAAGCAGTCAGGACCTCGACGCCGCACCTAAAATGTCGGCGTGACATTTATTTCAAAAGCCAAAGTAGCATATCTCAAAGCACCGGATTTGGAGAAGTTTAGAGCCCGTTTTAAACGCCTCGTGCAGCTGCAGCTCGGGATGGACGAGGCTTTTCTTCTTTTTTCTCCAGCGACAAAGTGAGACGACTCGCACGATAAAGCGAAGTCCTGCAATTTCCTCTTCACCCGTTACTCTTTCAGTTAACACGGATTTCAACTTCTGTTAACATTCTCTCTTCCACTTTGTAGTCCTGAGAAAACTCTGCTCTGAATGTCACTTGTGGAAGTGCATCCGAGGTCTCCCGCAAAACAGCGCTGGAATCATTGTGCTGTTTCAGAAATTGATCATTTCTAAAACAGCCCAAATCAATCTTTTCTGACAACAGAACCAAACCCAATCACTTCTGAAAACGGAACCAAAAACAAAGGTTTCTGGAAACAGTAACAAAACCAAGCACTTCTGAAAATGAGCCAAAGTCACTCATTTCTGAAAAAAAAAATGAAAATGATTGTTTCTACAAACAGAACGTAAAACGGTTGTTTCTGGAAACAGGACCAAAATGGACCATTCCTGAAAACAGAATAGAAACTGTTCATTTCTAGCACGTTTCTGATAACAAAACTGAAATCGGATCATTTCTGATAACAGAATCGAAAACGGTTATTTCTCCGAAGCCGAAACGGATCATTTTTGAAAACAAAAGTGAAAATGCTAGTTTCTGTAAACAGAACCAAAAACGTTTGTTCCTTGAACAGAAAAATTCTGGAGACAATAGTTTCTGAAAGCAGTGTGTGAAACCCTGGTATGAAATCCTGGAAGTCCTGTCTGAAGCTGCCATGTCTGCAGCCTTTAACTTCAAGAAAAAATTTGATGCTGTTCACCTTCTGTTAAACAAATCATGTATGAATTAAAAAAATATGTGATTTGTGTTTTGTGTGACTTAAAAATGACCAAAACAGAAAGAAATGCAGTGCAGTTAAGTAGATATAAACCACTGCTTTGTGAAGACAGGTCATAAATCAAGTGGCCTTCCCCATCTCTGTCATTCTTCCGGAGATTTCTCGCAATTCTACTATAAACACTGCGGCAAGGTAAAATGACTTTAGCCCACTTCCTCATGGAAAACTAATCTTGTCTGAATAATACTTCACACATACATTCACATTCACTATGCATTGTATAAAAATGGTGTGCAATAGTGTTTGACTACTTTTAAGAAGTGAAGGTCCTCCAATTTAACGTGCTTTACAATGAAAAGTGTTTTTTATTTTAGAACTCTCTGCTGAAAGTACTGTTTTGTGACTTTTGAAAGCTGTGTGCATGCAGGAAGGCACCCCCATGCTTTGGCATACATCTGGAATTGGCATGAGGAAATGGAATTCTAAGTAGGTGCCAAGAGACTGGAAGCTCTAAACAGATCCTGAATACTGAAACCGCTGCCAGGGCACTGCCAGGTACACCGATCCAAATGATCAGTCTGAAATGACCAGCCTTTTTCTGATTAGTTAATAAGCATATACTTTAATTATAATTCAAACAAAGTTTACATGATGACAAAAAATATATTGGTTAAAATCTAAAACAGATTTTTTAATAAAAGGGGCCCTTATTCTTGTCCACTATAGTAGATATTACTCTATTCAATGTCGGAAGAGCTCCAAGTTCCATAAAGAATCATCAATGTAATGGAGATATTTTAGTCTTCATATTAAATGTATATACCAGTGAGCGGCGTCTGACATTTAATTTGATCCTGTTGCTATTCTTCTTTAATCACATTTGCGTTAATATAGATTTTTAATTAAAAAAAAGCATGTTTGTTATACCTGAAGTTTAGATAAGTTTAGGTAAACTCTGTTCTAGTGTATCAAACTGGTAGCCCTTCGTATGGCTCAGTACCTGTGAAGCAGCTCCCAGTTTCAAAAAGTTGGTGACCCCTGAAGCAAGCTTCTCTCTCTCTCTCTCTCTCTCTCTCTCTCTCTCTCTCTCTCTCTCTCTCTCTCTCTCTCTGTGTATATATATAGGGCTGTCAGTAGATTAAAATATTTAATCGCGATTAATCTCATGTTTGCCATAGTTAACTCGCGATTAATCG
>JBBPDC010000011.1:3213679-3223699 GCA_037974485.1 Hemigrammopetersius urotaenia | reverse complement strand
TTTTGAGTAGTGTTAAGTTGTGGTGAGGCGTGTTGTTTTGAGTTTTGTTGTGTTGTGTTAAGAAGTGTTGAACTGCGTTGAGTTGTTTTGAGTTGAGTTGTGTTGAGTAGTGTTGAGTTGTGTTGAGTAGTGTTAAGTTGTGTTGAGTTTTGTTGTGTTGTGTTAAGAAGTGTTGAACTGCGTTGAGTTGTGTTGAGTTTTTTTTGCTTGGTGTGTTTGCTTTTTACTTTTGCTCTGTAAGGGCATGTTGGAGGGCAGAGGTTCAGCGCTTTATGGTGTAATCAATGTTGTATTGAAGTTCAGGTAGAAGTAAAACATCTTTCTGGGGTAGGATTAACCAGGGGCTCCTCTCGTTTAAAGGACTGCAGAACTTTTTCATCAGGTGACAGGAGGGCTTTGTATCCGAGCTGTGTGAAATGTGTGTGTTTTAACGATTTACGAGATAAATGTGGATCTAAGTTGAGGGCCTCACCTCTCTGTTCCTGAGGGTTTGCAGCTGTTATGGAGCCCCCTGTAAAAACCTCCCTCACCCAGGTTCTCTGGAGACCTCCAGTGGAGGACGTTACACTGTTTGCGCATTTGTATCAGAACTGAACACCTCTGTTTCACCACTCAACATTCTTTATCATAATGCTTATGATAAACTGGAGCGTGATCAGTTAGTAATATGGAAATGTTTCAGAATGTAAGAACAGGACACAGATACTGTTCATACCAGGTATTCATATCTGATCACAAGAGACAACCCAAACACACAGGCGTTTATACCTGGCACTTTGACTTGTGATCTGATTTGTTACATAGTTTCCCTGCATTGCTTTTCGCCTACTGCCCTGGTTCTGAGATCAAAACCCTACTTGTGTCCTATTAGCCTTCCTCACTTAACTCGGATCACAGGCATCTTCTAAACAGTCTTGCAATGTTATGGATATTCATAATATATACATATAAAACTTATAATACATATAATCCTGTATAAAAGCTTAATTTGTTTCCAATCACAGCACTTTGAAAGTTTTTGGATTGTTAAAGAAATTGTGTGTCAATCAAGGCTTTTTCTATCTCTTTCTCTATCTCTTTCTTTTTCTCACATTTTTTCTTCTCTATCATTCTGTCTCTCTCTTTCTCACTCCCTTACTCTCTTTTTCCTACCTCTTTATTATCTTACTCATGGGCTCTTTAACTTTGTTCCTGGAGTGTTGATGTCCATCATGGTTTTGTACTTTCCCGTCTCACCCAGGTTCCTGCAGCTGGTTTTGAACAGATGAGCTGAACCAGGTGTGTCTGAGTAAGAGAATCATCGGCCGTCCAGAACCAGGACTGAAGAACCCTGTCCACGAGAAGGAACACACGTCCACAAGAACATAAAAGTCTTTCAAATAACATGGTTCATTAGTTCATTTTCCAGTTAGTTTCTGTTTAATTATCATTCCTTCTCTTGATGTGGTAAATATATGACTGAAATCCGCAGCTCGTAAAGCTACAGAAACGCCGCTCTGACTCTGCTGTGACTGGTTGGTTGGGGCAGGCGTGGTCGGGTGTTGGAGACTGACAGCAGATCTCTTTAAATGGGCTCTTTGGACTCTAAAGAGATGGACCTGCTCCTCCAGAGCTGAGAATGACTTCACCCTGGCTGGAAAATGTTATCCGGTGCCGACTCTGCGCAAATGCTAAAGAGCCCGTGTGGGTTTGGTATGGTCCAGCTGACCCCTAACCCTCTGGAGATGTCTGTGGATTGTTTCCATCACTTCTCTGCTCCGACTCATAGCTGGCCCATTTACAAAATGGTCAGTGGAATCTCCTGATGAGCACAGACTATTTTCTTGTACTCTTTTAGAAACAGAGATGCCAAAAAGGATTACTAGGAGCAAAGCCAAAGTAGAACTATGTTTGATGCCTTAAAGAACCTTGTTTAAGTGTTTCTAAGAAAACAAAAGTGGTTCTTCAGTGGCATAGCTCCTAAAAACCCTCAAGTCACATGTTGTTCTAAAGTCTATATTAAGGTTCTTCACATTTGCTAACACGAAGCATCGCTGAAAACCCGAGTAGCACCTCTAGCAGACCAAACGGCCCGATAATTCACAGAAAGTATATTTACACACATACTGATGAAGCTCCAGTGCATTTGTACATGAATCAAATTCATAAAAGCAAGTTAGCACTCTAACCTTAAACAAAAATCCTGCTTTAATATTACAACATTTTACTTTTGTGTAACATGTTTTAGTGTAATTCCAGTAGTTTTTAACGTTTAACAGTAGATGCTGGTTTTACTACCAGCTCTGAGCTCTCTTCCAGTTCAGTAAATATAACAGCTCTCTTCTCCCCATGGATTGGATTAGTTTCTCCTCATCTATTTTTTGGCTGCTTTAACAGTGTTTTGAAGAAAGGTGGTTGGCTTATCAGCAGTAGCCTATTTTTGTTGAGTTGGAACATTAGCATGAACTGACATGGCGCATCAAATTTAGAAACAGGGTGTCTGTCAAAAACAGCACGGCGCAAGTGTCTGGTACAGACATCTTCATTGATTCCAGAGCGAGTGTTTTGCTTTTGGGGATTTCTTGTGTCATTTTCTATCAGGATAAGGGGTTATTCTGACCTAACTGAGAGGAGCATTTACAGCAAATAGGGTAACCATTAACATTTATTTTAGCATGTTCTTAACACCTCTGAAAAGTCTGGGGCACCTTGTGCACTTTATAAATGAAGCATTTACTTTAATAATTAAGTTAGTAAAACTGCTACAATCATGCAAAAGTTTGGATAGTAAATGACATGTGACGTATCAGAAATAAGTGCACATCCTCCTCTGAGAACACACTTCTACACATTATAATGCAGTTACTTTTCCTGTTATAGTTTATCTCTCCAACATGTAAACTCTGAAATTGTGCACTAAAGTGTGCAGAAATATATTAAAGTGTGTTCTATGTAGAGAGAGTGCACTTATTTTCTTAGTGGCAGCATATTTCATCACAGATTTTACTGAGAATGTCAACAAAACGTGTAATTTGACAAGAGAGCTTAAACTTTTGAATATGACTAATGTACTAATCATCCGTCATTAAATAGAAAATCAAGTATCAGTCATTTGTAAATAGTTTGCTCCATTCCACCAGGTTTAAATCCAACCAGTAACAGTTGTGTTCTCCCATAATATTACTAAATACTATTACCCAAGCACTCACTGAAATGATGTTCACCCTAGTAGAGACATAAGCAACTACCCATACACACCTCAGCTGCCAGTGTTTTCTCTCTCATGTGCTTCTAAAATTGTTGATTTCTGAGGAGATCAGATTAAAGCTTTGAGAGAAATAGAAATAATCCACTGTTACTACAGATCGGAAGATATCCACAGGTGATTCAATCCATCCTTCTATTGTGAGAAGATTAATCAATGCTGTGGGTCCAAATGGATGTGTAGCTGTTCAAAACGCCTACACTAGAACATCCAAACTGGACATCTGAGAGGTGGAGGAAAGCCCTGCAGACAAAAACTGAAAGCAGGTCTTTGGAAAAAAGGTGGAAGATAAAAATACTGAAACATCTGATATTGTATCTAGTTGAGGCCTCTGCGTAATCTTCTGTTAAATATATTTTCTGGCATTGAAGAAAGACTGACTGGTACTTAATGACTGGAAATGGGTGGTCTCTGACTTTTTTGCAGCATTGCAATCACATCAGAAACAGAATCAGAAAACGTTATTGATCACAGAGGAAATTATGTTATGACTACACAGACACACAGAGACACAGAGACCAATATATAATGTCTAAATAAATCTAGTATGAAATACACATAGTCAAATGCGGGTATAAATACTATAGATAAGTAACAGTGTAGTAAATTACTAATGACACAGATGGTAGTTAGGAATATGTTACTGCACCCAGTAGAGATTAGTAGTATATAAGTAATATTGATATATTAGTGATATTCACATGGTAAGACAAGTAAGACACAGAATTAACATTGCATTGCACAATATTGCACATGGTAGAGTGTTGGACATCACAGCAAAATAATAATGCACATAGTTATACAAAAGGTGATATTTACTTAAAGGGGACATATGCAAAACTCACTTTAGTTATAAAAGGTCTATGGGTTTTACAAAACATGTTCATGAAGTTCTTTGCACAAAATCACTCTCACATAAAGAGATATCACCTTTATTCTTCACAGTTTCAGGCCCTTTCAAAGTGAGCCGTTTGGACAGAAGGCCCCTGGTGACGTTAAACGGGGCAATTTGCATAGAACCGCCCCTCATCTGTCAAGACCCCACCCACTAGATTAGTTGAAGATCCGCCATGTTATCTGCTAGTTTTATGAGCACGGATAAGCCAAGCGCTGTGGCTACAGGCAAAGGCAAGTTACACATGAAGTGTTGTGTTGTTTCTGCAAAGAACAGTACACACACTTTCTCCCAGACAAAGAAAACTGTAGAACTGTAGAACTGCGTGACTTTCATTTCGTGTCCCAGCAATAATCGGTTTTGTTTGGAACAAAAATATTAAGTAGGTGGAGCGGAAAATTCAAATAAGGAGCTTCACCGTCGTGGGGGATTTGTACCTACTGTCTGTGAAAAGTCAGCAGATGAGGGAGATGTAAGTACTGTCAAATAAATTACTTCTGTGTTTCTATCGCAGTTAAGTACTAACTTGTTTGTTTCGTTTTGTTTTGCATGTGTCAAACGAGCAGCATAAGGGGTGGGTGGAGCATGGGGTGGGTGGAGCATGGGGCGGGTGGAGCATGGTGTGGGTGGGGCGTGGCCAGCAACAGCTTATTTGCATGAAATTGACAGAGCCCTGAAACGGCTCAATTTGAAAGGGACTGAAACTGTGAAGAATAAAGCTGGTGAGATCTCTTTATGTGAGAGTGATTTTGTGCAAAGACCTTCCTGCACATGTTTTGTAGCCCATAGACATATTATAATTTGTTTTATTTTTTAAAGTGAGTTTTGCATAATACGCCCCCTTTAAACCAGCAAAGTAGCAACAGGTTATTGCACAGATTGTGTAGATGAGTAGAGTCTGACGGCGGTATGAAGGAAGGATTTAATGTGGCCTTCATTGGAGTGCTTAATGCTGATGAGTGATAACATTTTCCTCTAAATATCTTAATCTTAAATACAAGTTCTTTCAAACCATCAAATACAACATATGCAAACTGTATTAAAAGCAAACAATGACCATAAAAATGACCTTAAACTTTTGACTTTCTTCGATAACAGTAGCAACTGAGTTTTGGAACACAGAGGTGGCCCAGTGTCTTACAGTGAGTTACTTTAATCAGAGATTATTTGAGCTGTCTTGGCGGCTCGCTTTGTTCAGCTGATTTATTTGGTGTCACTGAATCAGGAGTGCGGTGAGTACACTTTTGCTGCTGTGAAGGATTTAGCCGTGCGAGACAAAGAGCTGTCAGTCAAAAGGATTTGTGCATGTGGGGACGAAAGCCCATAGTGTCAAACATCACAGTCTCTACATTTGACTAGAGGCTGTTGATCGCGGGGCGCTTCCAAAACATGTAGGTTCATATCAAATGTGCCTGTGTTCCAACATGCACTCTTTAAAACAAAAGGAGCCAGAATGCTTCACTGGAGCGCTGCCACTTTTAGTTCCCTCAAAAAAACTTTCAGAGGAACGTTCTTGAAAGAAATAACCCTGCATTTTTAAACCTGATCTCTGCCAGCTGCATGTGTTGCTTTTGGTTAATTATAAGACTGCAAGGTGGTGTCACAGCAAGTGAAATGTCTTATGACATGTTATTTTCGTGTTGTAGTTGCTAAAAAATGCTGTGAAGTGCCCTAATACTATTGTTGTGCTTTGGTAGTATAAATACACGCAGACAAAAACACACAGACAAGACTGTATGAGTTCAGTTTGGAAGAACTTGATTGACCTCAACCCCATCCAACATCTTTGGGATGAACTGGGACAGAGATTGTGAGCCAGGCCTTCTCATCCAACATCAGTGTCTGACCTCATAAATGCGCTACAGAATGAATGGACACACAATCCCACAGGCGGAGATTGTTGCTCCTGATCCTGGTATTTATGGACTATAGACTCTCAGATCTTCTTCCAATAATATTTACCTCTCTGTACACTTAGTCATACCAACTCTGTTAGCTGTAGAGGGCCTATCTGCCTATAAACGTATTCACTATGGCCCTTCCTTGTTATTTATTCACTACTCTTGTTCCTTTCTCTGGGTCGACCCGAGGAAGACGGGTTCCCCTTTTGAGTCTTGGTTCCTCCTGAGTTTTTCCGCGTCTTTGTCGCCTTTGGCTCACTAGGGGCTCGGACCTGGACCCTGTAAAGCTGCTTTGTGACAACCTGGTTGTAAAAAGCGCTATATAAATAAAATGGAATTTAATTGAATTACAAAAGTCTATATATTAGAATGCAATGTCCTGTTGGTGTAATGGTCAACTGTCTCAATACTTATGTGAAAGTGAAAGTGATCATTCTGTCATACGTGAACACACCACTGCACACAGTGTGAACAGCACAAAATACAACCTCTGCATTTAACCCATACACCAAGTGAAGCAGGGGGCAGCCAGGAACATGGCGGTGTGTGTGTGTGGGGACGGTACCTTGCTCAGGGTACCTCAGCTGCACCTAGCGGTCTTGGGGATCGAACCTGGACTTTCTGATCGCAGGGCGAATGCCTTAACCACTAGGCCACCAGCTGCCCCATGTAGTGTACATGTGTTTGTGTATGTATGTATATATATACACATGTTTAACTGTAGCTTTGCAGTTGGGAATAAGAGGCTATTTTTGTTCTTTTTTGCTCTTATTCACGTGTTAGATGGGCAGACTGGGTAGTTGTGTTTGGTTAGTTTTTTTATGCTTATTTTATGCGGTTAGATGGTATGGGGTTTTGTTTGTTATTTTTGGTGTTTACTTATCCCTGATGAAATATGCTGCCACTAAGAAAATAAACAATTTATTTGGCTTGCACCATGTGTTTATTGGCACTTCTTGGGTTTAGAAGCTGGGAAGGAGAAAAGGGGGTCTGTCCTTTATGTCTCAGGCTTTGTTTACCAGAGTGTGACACTGGTTTTAAATAAATCTATGCACTGAAACTCTTGTACTGTGTTGCCAGATAGTTGGACTTGTTTTAGGCGTTATTACTTTGTTAGATTAAAATGATCTACCAATAGAATTAGACTCTTTCCCCAGAAAAAAATGAATACATTTAGAAATAAACTGTACAAATGTGTGAGGTAAGAGATATATTTATTGCAGTTCACTGAGGCATTATTCTTAGCTGTATATGGACAATTACTTTGCTCAGAAAAGGGAATTGATTTGAAATACATTTATAACAGAAGCCAATGGGCCGTGGCATGAGTACCAAGTTGATGCATTTTTACTTTTTTAAATAGGATGAGCTGTTGCAGGAGATTTTTGCTGCCCCCCCAACCTCCTACCTAAAGAATAGTATGGTATAACAAAAGTGTAGATAGTCTCACTGCATGAGCTTGTAATTTAATTCTACTTTATTAATTATTATTGAGTGAAGACTTGTCATTAAGCAATAAGCGCTCAGGTCTAATAGCCCTGCCAAGAAAACTCTACAGTCATTTACATTATCAGTTTTCAAAAGGTGGTAAATCAAGATGTTTTTTTTTTAAAACTGTTCTCCCACACACCTGATAAATCATGAGCACATGGAAGGGTTGGGTTATTAATGTGGGACTGGGACAGAAAACGTCAAGGCGTTTTAAATGTCTGTCTCCTCTCCCCATTTTCACTCGCTTTATTTTCACTCGTGAGGTCCCGGAGGGCCGGTTAAAAAAATTCACTAGCGCTCCATATTCGGTGGAAATAACACCAGCGCCTCTCGCCAAGGCACACTGTCCGGGCGACAGCTTCAGGAAGTTCCAGTGATGTTTTAATATCTTAAAATGCATGTCCACTGCCAGGCATGGCCTGATAATAATAAAATAATAAAATAGCTGCATACAACCCCCCCTCCACCAACCCCCTTACATAGCACACCGTTTATCTTCTGAGAAATGTAATATAGGCCTACATTCTGGAGTGAATTGCCGTATTTGTGAATAATAGAGAAGTCCGCTCTATCTGTAATTTGATTCAGTTCCCCCACTCAGCAGAATATTACAGGGTTTAATTCCAAATTACTTTGCTATCGCTTTCCATTTCATAAACATTTAGTAATGGATGGGGCCACGGCTTTATCAGATGCAGGGTTTCTGGTGGCCTGCTCAGGTTATGCACTGAGTTTGTTTAGTATATATTAAGGGCTGTTTTACTTAGAGACAGGCAGAGAGAATGAGCGATCGCGTCGGAGGCCCGTGGGAGGAGACTGTAGCCAGAGTTATCAAACTGAGAGGACAGGGCTATTCTTGGTGTTTTGATTTCATCTGCAGGGGATTAGATGGAGATTCGTTCTTCAGCCGACTTTTCCAGCCGGAAATGTGTTTCTCTGAGCGGGACGCATCAGATCAGCTCTTAGCGGACGATACGGCTGGACGTGATGATAGTGGTGTTCATGGAAATTTAAATAATGATCACATCATGCTTGTATTTTCTATAAATGCCTCTCCAGATAATAAAAATAGGTGGCAAATTGGTTCGGAGGCACTTTCTTTGACAGTCTTTTTTTAGGTCTAGTTTACAACCCGGAGCTGAGTTTCCAGAAAGCATCTTAGAATAAAAAGTGGATACTTAAATGGTAGAGCAGATGTTAAATTGAACACTTTTGCTACAAGATAAGAAAACCATAACACTAAAACGCTTTTGAGAAACTGCGTCCAGGTAAGTGTGTGGGACAAACTCCAGAGCAGTAGGTAATTATTTTGATGGTAAGTTTTCATTCAACTAAATTACACAGAAATGCCAGGTGGGTTTTGGTATCAAGTGTTTGAGTGGTGAGGTACAAACTCTAAAACTGTTTTTTGGCTTGAAGTGATAGTAAGTAAACAGCCATTTTGCTAAATTCAAGTCTAGTGCCATTTTCTAAGCAGGAAAATAAATCAGAAAGGTCTCTGTCATGCAGTTACATGAGGTTAAATATGATTCAGACTGATAGACACTTGTAAAGGGGGCATTTGACTGACATGCTTATCCTGACTTACAGAAACAGTCTTACAGTCAATAGTTACAGTCTTACAGTCTGTAGTTACAGGGACAGTCTTTCTGTCTGTAGTCACAGGGACAGTCTTACAGTCTTTAGTCACAGGGACAGTTTTACAGTCATTAGTTACAAGGACAGTTTTACAGTCATTAGTTACAGAGACAGTCCTACAGTCATTAGTTACAGAGACAGTCTTACAGTCTTTAGTTACAGAGACAGTCTTACAGTCTTTAGTCACAGGGACAGTTTTACAGTCATTAGTTACAAGGACAGTTTTACAGTCATTAGTTACAGAGACAGTCCTACAGTCATTAGTTACAGAGACAGTCTTACAGTCTTTAGTTACAGAGACAGTCTTACAGTCTTTAGTCACAGGGACAGATTTATAGTCAGTAGTTACAGGGACAGTCTTACAGTCAGTAGTTACAGGGACAGTCTTACAGTCTTTAGTCACAGAGACAGTCTTACAGTCAGTAGTTACAGGGACAGTCTTATAGTCAGTAGTTACAGGGACAGTCTTATAGGCTGTAGTTACAGGGACAGTCTTACAGTCTGTAGTTACAGGGAAAGTCTTACAGTCAATAGTCACAGGGACAGTCTTATGGTCAGTAGTTACAGGGACAGTCTTACAGTCTTTAGTCACAGGGACAGTCTTACAGTCATTAGTTACAGAGACAATCTTATAGGCTGTAGTTACAGGGAAAGTCTTACAGTCTTTAGTCACAGGGAAAGTCTTACAATCATTAGTTACAGGGACAGTCTTACAGTCTTTAGTCACAGGGAAAGTCTTACAGTCAATAGTCACAGGGACAGTCTTACAGTCAGTAGTTACAGGGACAGTCTTACAGTCATTAGTTACAGGGACAGTCTTACAATCATTAGTTACAGGGACAGTCTTACAG
>JBBPDC010000011.1:3180825-3195992 GCA_037974485.1 Hemigrammopetersius urotaenia | reverse complement strand
ACAATGTGTGTGTGTGTGTGTAAAATGCACAGAAATTCCTCCATATGTGTTGTGAGTGCAGTAGTGTTTGTACAGCAGTTTCACTCCTGATTCAGTTCCTGATGGGATGAAACAAAGTATAATAAAAAAATATAATAAAATACTTCTATGTATTATTTTTAATTATTTTGTTTGGTATTTTTAATCAAGTTTGGTCAGTAGTGTATAAAACAATAGTGACATACACATTTTACACAGACACCCTCCCACAAATTACAAAAGCAATAACCAGAAAAAAATGATGCAGCTCTATATATATTTACAGACAAAATTAGATGTTTAGTATTACTGTATTACAGTAAATCATGGGGAAAAGCCTTGTGACATAAGAAAATGTTATTTTATACACTATTTAACAACCAGCTGCAATGGGGATCCACACTGCTTCGCAATCTAAGCTACCGCTTAGGACGCAGTGGCCACCAGGGGGCTTACAAGATTTGGCTCATTACAGTACCATTATGTTGTCTAGATGTTCCAGTGAGTTAAAACAAAAACAACTTACGCATTCATGAGAGACATTTCATTCATATCCAGACGTCACTGAGACACAAATGAACCAGTATAGGTTAGTTAAGCAGCCTGTAGTAAGTGTTATTATTAAGCCTCAGTTATTTGTTAGCAACCAAGATAACTATATAATTTATTTATTTGTAATATAGTTTTGTCATTTTGTTATGGAGGTGACATTAAAATATTTATTACATATTAAAATTATACATTAATTTATGTATTTTTCAACTGCACATCTAAGCAGGTGGGTTAACATTGTTTAGTCCCCCAAATAACCAATGAGCTTGTGGAAATGGACCGAAGGTCTTATAAGAAAATCTGTCAGTAGATATCAGTAACTACATGGACTATGATGCTATTAGGCTGAGTTATAGAATTGGGCAGATGTCTGGAATCAGTAGGTTTTGCTCATTTAAGGTTTTTACATTTATAAAGTTAGAGATTCAACTTTTTCCTTTGCGATAGGAATGATATAGACGCACTTCTACATATTTTTGGAATTACTGAGTTTAGGTTTTTGGATCGGAGCTGGGCAGTTTTTATTATGAATCTGTCTAGCTGTGTTCTTGCCTGACTCTGGTGGTAAAGGAATGTGGAAAATTTCCCCCAGTGATTTCAAAAGTAATTCTGAAAGCATCCTCAGAAATGATGCCTGGAAGATGAGCCTTGTTTATAGAAAGCTTGCTTAGCTCTTCTCTTGGTCAGCACTCAAAACCAGTTACAGAGGAACTTCAAAGCCAGCACAGAGCTTTGTGCGATGCAGTGGTCAGTGCAGACAATCGTGCCTTCAGATTTAATTTCGCTTGAAGGACTTGAAGTATTTCAGACATCACGATTTCTTGATCTCTGCCCAGTATGTACATGGAGGGTATTATATAGAGGGAAAAAATCCAATATGTGTATTGTCCTGTGAGTGAGGCATTGAAAATATCTCCAGCCGCACAATAGAATGCTATGTCCTCTATAGCTGCTGCTCCGAAGAGGGTGATGATCTAAAAGTCTTTGTTGCTCAAGGACCCTGAAGTTTGATTAAAAAAATGGTATCATACCTACTGGCAATATTTAGTGTACCTTTTGTTCTATATTAGTATTTAAAGATTTGTTGTTACAGGCGTTTGTATTACAGCTTGTGACTTTTCTGTATATACAGCATCATGGCAAGGTGTGAATAAATTACTGCCGTTTGATTGATTGACCCCAGATGTTGTGGTTGTGTGTGTGTGTGTGTGTGTGTGTGTGTGTGCGTGATATCAAAGCAAGCTCAGGAGGGCTGTGGCAGTGTGTGGCCTGCGCTGCCATTCTGCTAATGATTTGGCATTGACAGTCTTAGGGACAGATGGGGAGTGCAGGCGTTCCATTGAATAAAAAATGAAACACACTCACATTTCCTGAGATGAACGGAAAAAAAAAAAACAAGAGGAACGAGTCTGCCTTTTGAAATCTTAGACAACGCTGTCTAAGGAAAGAAACGAAAGGAAAAGGGAAGTTAATTGCATTCAGCACCTTTCAGTGCAATAATGATGCCAGGGATGAATTCATTACATCTGGTCGCTCAGATCAGCGAAAAAGCGAAACGTGAGCGTCGACGATTTAGAAACACATCCGCATTTGAAGAAAATGCTTAAGGTAATTAGAGAGAGACTCGGTTTTCTGTTCTGAGGAAATGCAGCGTCTCAAGGCCTGCGCTTCTGCCTATGGCTTCTTCGGTCTTTTATTTCTTCCCCCACCACCAGCACCAGCGCCGAAACCACAGCAGATAATACCGGAGGGCTTCGACTCCGGGAGGATGTTACATGGTAAGAATAGACAAACTCCAGCCACATATTTCTTCCAGTTGCATTAGAACCGAGATTGGACTCTCGGCCCGGTCACAGCGAGGCCTTTGTTCTGGACGTCATGGGGCCTGGTGGAGAGTTGCTTGAGGAACAGTATGTTGATGCAGTGAGGAAGAAGAGGGTCCGGGGCGCTCCCCTCGGTGTGCGTAAGTAATCACGTCCCCGGCTGCTGTCTGCCATCCAAAGCCACAGCACATCCTGTGGGAGCGAGTGGGAGGCCGTATGACCACATCAAACAATAGCTTTCTGTTCTAAACAAAGCCAGGGCAAACTGCCCGAGGCCCGCTCCCTGTAACCCCCCTTTCTTTCTTTTTCTTTCCTTCTTTCTTCCTTTTTTCTCTTTAGCTTACTTTCTCTTTCTGTCTCTGCCTCTCCATCTCTCTCTCCCTCTTTCTTCTGCGCTCTCTTTTTCTTTTCTTTCTTTTTTCTCTCTCTCCCCCATTTCTTCTCTGTATTGTTTTCTTTCGTTCCCTCTCTCTGTTGGACACATTCTCATAGTTTAGCTGTCCTCCATCTTCACAGTCTCTCTCTTTCTCTCTCACTCACTCTCTCTGTCTCTCTCTCTCTCTCTCTCTCTGTCTTTGTTTCTCTTATCGTCTGCTCCAATTCCTTTTCTCCTCTCTTTATCTATCTCTTTCTCTTGTTTCTCTTTCTTATTCTCTTCCTCTGGCTTGGTCTGCCTCTCTGTTTGCCCCCCCTCTGCCTCGGGGTCTCCGGATCTCGTCCAGCAGGCCTGCTTGTACGCTGCGAGTCCTGACTGTCTGTCAAACAAATCCACACTGGCCTTTTTCTCCAGCACTTTCATTTGTATGCACAGGCCCACAAGCTTGGCAGGGACTCACACAACGAGAAACGTGTTGATAAAACACAAAACAGCGGCAAGGCGAGTAAACATGTGTCCAAATACAGCCAAGATTCTGCAGCACATTTACCTGTGAGACACAGATTTTTTGTGTGTGTGTGGTGATTAAATTTTTATAGGCTTTGACTCCTGATTGTTTAGCAGAATCGTTCATTTTCAATTAACAATAAGAAGCATTTTAATCGTGTGTTTAAATAATGGTAACCAAGTCCAAAATGATCTAGATAAATTGATGAGTTTCTGTAATTATGGTTCACCAGAGTACAAAGCACTTAGTTGTTGTTTTTTTCTTATTGTGATCTTGCGTGTCCACGCCCCTTTAAGCCAGTGTCATTAAACTGTCACGAAGAAGACACCTGGAGATTTGCTGCCAAGTGAAGTGGTGATATTTCACCTACCGTCTGGCCTGCCGCTCGATCAGTGCTGCATTGTCGGGGCAGGTGAGATCGCTTTAGTACAGATAAGATTGTTTTTCTTTAACACTTCGCACATTGGGATGTGTGGGGAGTGCAGAAAACAACAGCTGTCATGCAGGCCCGGCCACCACCACCCATAATGGCTCAAATGAGAAGGAGGGCAGAGGGAGGGGGAGGGCGTCTCTGGAGCTTTCCGTGAAAGATGCTATTAATAGGTGTTGGAGGGCTGGTCCACCTGCTTGTCCAAACTTTTACAACACTTTGGCCCTTTGGATGAGCACTGTAAATGGAAGATTCTTCAGTTTAGTACATTTGGGGAATTGTATATGTATAGCACTTTTTACAACAGACATTGTACAAAGGCCCCTTTCCAGAAATGTCGTGGCCCCCAGTGACTGTCAGTGAGAGCAACAGTGGCAAAAAAACACACTAAGAATATGAGGAAGACACACAAAGAGGAACCACGACTCAAAGGAAACATTCCCTCAGAGCACGAGGAAAAAAAGCAGACAGGAGCCAAGGCATGAAAGGAAAACCTTCCTAAGAACCTAAAGAAGAACCTCTGAGAGGAACCAAGACTCAAAAGGAGAGGCACAATCAAAGCATCAGAAAGACAAACTGTGAGGAACCAAGATTCAAAAAGAATCCCTCCTCTTTCACAGCATGAGGAAGAAGCACAAACAGGGACAAAGACATAAGTAGAAACACAGAGAGGAACCAAGACTCAACAGGATAAACTCTGTCAAAGCATGAAGAAGAAATACGGAGAGGAACCAAGACTCAAAAGGAAAAACTCTCTAAGAGCATGAGAAAGAACCACATTGAGGAACCAGGAAGCAAAAGGAAAACACTCCTGGCTAATGAGGAATAAACAGAAAAAAACTAAAACAACTGTCTTCTGTGTGTGATCTGATACCAGACGTGGAGTTAGGGCCCTGGTGGAATAACAAATTCTGGTACAACCTTAATCCACTAGCAGCTCTTAATTTTAAGTCTAGGTTTATTAGATTGAAAGATGTGTTTTTTTGTGGACCACAAAGCACAGGTCTCTGTCGCTCTGGATAACAGCATCTGCCAAATGCTATAAATGTAAATGGGAGGAACCAAGACTCAAAATGAAAAAAAATCTCTTTAAGAGAATGAGAAAGAGACACAGAGAGGAACCAAGACCCGAAACAGGACCTGGCCTGCACTGGATGGTGGAGGTATGTTTCAATTGGGATAAGTGAGATTAAACAAGTTGATACAAGTTTAAACGTGAGATTAAACAGAAGCAGTCTGATCAAACAGAGGAAAGATCTGCGAGACATGCCAATGCTGAACGCTACAAGTCTGCCAGAAAAAAGATCTAGTGGACTACTGATTGTGTTAGACATACACAGGATGCTGAATTTGAGAACATTATTGGGAAGGAGTTTAGTACGAGAGTAGGGCCGGATTACAGCTTCCAGAAACAGGTTCGGAGAATATTTAGGGATTGGCAGTAAGGAAGGTAATTATAAATCATGACTGGAGAGTCTGAGAGAAAAGCTCAAACCTTCTATATGCACGGAAAATTAACTTTCATTGTACCAGAGCCGCACCATGACCTGCACTGAGTCTAAAGAGAGCGTGGAAACCACAAATGTTGCATACTTTAGCGCCGGTGTTGTGTTTTAATGCCCGACACATTGAAAAGTGTTCTGACAGTTTGAGCAATTCCTGATTGGGCCTTTCATTGAACTCTAATTTTAATTGAATGTAATTCAGTGTGAGTAAATGGAGCTCTGTGGGACATTTGACATATCACTGTTGATTCTACAGTGCGAGGGTGCCAGCTAGGCTTTGTGTGAGGGAAGCTGTTTGCGCCGCTTTACCCATGTGTAAATGCAGGAACGCTTCATTAACAGATGCTCCGATAACTGGTTAATTGACTCCAGCTGGCTGCTGTGGGTTCTCTTTACACATGGGCGTGGCTTTCCAGGGTGTATTACGCCTCCGCAATTCCTCCGTCTTGGATAATACAATGGATGCTAGCAACCCAGTGGTCAGAGAACTTGACTTGACCGTGGCTCCAGGGGTTCAGGGTTGAGATCCCCAGATGGCGGCAGCTATTCGCAGTTTGCCCTTGAGCGAGACTTTTAACCTCAAGCTGTTCTCACAGTTGGTTAATGGAAGTAGCTCCGGGCTCACGTAAAACAACAAGTGTTAAATGAACTCCTGCCGAGTTAAACACAACTACGTTGGGCCTCTTTAGTGGTAGATTTAACTCTCCTGGAGTTGATTTCACACTATTGATTTTACTGTGTGAGGGAGGCAAGGATGGAGAAGCAGACAGGGCCTGGGGGGGTGGGGGTGGGGGAGGGTATTGGTAGGGAAAGAGAGTGAGAGAGAGAGAGAGAGAGAGAGAGAGAGAGAGAGAGAGCTTCATTCCATTTTCCACAGAGGGTAAAGGAAATACGAATATCTGTGGCCTCCTTTCTGATCCTCCTTAAAGCCTTTGCTGCTTTAATATCCAGAGGATTGTTTCGTGGCCGTTGTGGCGGGTGAACTGGACAGAGGGTCAGCCCCAGTTCAAGCTAGAACAAAGCCAAACCCCAGTGCGTCTATATGCGGCTAACGCGTTATCAGATTGTTCCCACCCCAAAGTGGACGATGCGCAATACTGGCAGCTATCTAGCCTTCTCTTGTGGAGAAGTCCATTTGCGCTAAGCCTTGGCCGACGTCTCAGAGGCTCCTTGTGAGAACCATTGTGTGGGATGACTTGTGTGTGATTAATCATTTAAGTGCAAGAGCACAAGCACTGGGTACACAGTAATTAGCATGCAGCTAAGCCCCAGTTCTGGTAAAGTTGGTATTGTCTATGATTTAGATTCCACTGAAGAATTAAAGACAAAGGACAGCAGTTGGTTACTTAGGGATGTAATTACCCTTAATTTAACATTTAACATGTTAATGCTGAACACTGACCCTTCTGTTGCTTTGGACCGAAAGTGATAAAAGACACGGGGCGGTGTGTAGGGAGCGCTGCATCCAAAAATGACACTGGCGCACAGATAAGACAATAAGAACGAATGGATAGCAAGAGCAAACCTCCCAGAAGGCCGCACAGCAGCCGAACCGTTCCCATAAATTGTCACAACACCGAAGGAGTATTCTGTTCCAACATTAAATGAGGAAGTGAAGAGAAAAATGGGTCAGAAAGTTCAAAGTCTTCATTCCTCCCAACCTTCCAGCGACCCGTTCTGCGAGGGCCAGGGATTTGTAATTAAGTCCAGCGGATTTGACTTTTTTGGCAGCAGAAAGTGTTGCTAGTAATGTAGTTTCAGAGGAGTACGGGAAATTTGTGAAAATAGCCCGAGGCTCACAGGCTTGGGCGCAGCATGGGGGCTCTGCCTGGGAGTCCGCAGAACAGGCAGAAGCCAATTTACTGTCGCACACCTCCAGCTGTGGACACCCCTCAAATCAATGACCTGTGTTTATATGGATGATCGCGTGTGCTGAGACCACAGGTACCGCCCTCAGCAGCCCTCCTGGCTATTGTCTTTATGCTGCTGCCTGGAACGCATGCGCTCAGCCCCTTCGAAATCTGCTTTTGTTTTGCTGCACATTTCCTATTTAATTTTGTCAGTGATTGCATTGTTAATTACTCGACTACATTTACATTTGATTTACGTTTTGTATTGACAAGTTCAAGTTTATACTTCAATTTTTTTCCATTCTGCTGTCAAAAAAGGATGAATGCATAGCAGATTGTAGGGAGACATGATCCAGTAAGATGACGTGCCCCGGGCCAATGTCACGTCCCACTGCGTTTGTGTGGAAATCACCTTTTAACTGATTTCTGGGCTAAACTACACAACACATTATGACTGCACACATTCAGCAATGACACTACGCTTCCCACAATGGACTAGCATCTCTTCTACAAAAGGTGATCAGGCCACACAGTAGCTGCTCTCAGTACAGAGCTGGTAGGTGAACACAAACATGTACAAGTGCTTAATTGGCTATCTGTGTTTAACAGCAAGTCAGCCGTGGAGCTTCTATAGTAATGCTGACGCTTACTAGCTTAACTATCTGTGGATGGTAGTTGTTTGATCTGAGTGTGTATGATTCGTTTTGTTATATTACATGCATGTGTGTAATTCCTTCTTAAATGAAAACATAACATCGAGAAGCCTTGGGAGACAAAGACAAGTTGTTCAAAGCAAATCAGACAATCTCAGAATCCACATCAGTATTTTGACTCAGAAGAGAGCCTTTAATCGCAACTGGCTGGACAGCTTTTCCTGGTTAGAGATGAGACTTTCTGTTTTTAATGCAGACTGTTCTGTTCCTGCGACTGACAAAGACAGATTGGAGTGTGCCCCCCTCCCACATATTTTCGGGTTTTTCCCAGTACAGCCAGAAGTCTAGAAATGATCCTACAAAACAAGACTGCACACAGGACTTTCACTTCAATTACATTCAAATCGAATATTATAATCAAATGTCTCGTCTTTGCCTTTTCAGCACAGATGTGTTATTAATTCCTAGCATGCATGTCTGTGGTCTCAGTGAGTTATGAGTGAGAAATGACTAGAAAAGGCCTGGGAGGATTAAAAAAAATTGATTTTTGTTCACAGTCTCCACGCGGCCCAGCCTTCACGCGTCCCAAACCTGAACCGAATTAATGAAGGTGCCTGTTTGTTTTGAGCAGTTGTCGTCAGGGTCGTGAAACGCTGTTTAATTGTTTGCTGAGTGGAGCGTGTGTGTGTGTGTGCTTGTGTGTGTTTGTATTCAGCGGACAGTCGCAAGTTTCGAGGTGCTGAATGCTGTGTTTTCTTGTAAGATTAGCCCAGCGTGACGTCCCTTTCAAAGGTCTCCCGCTCCGATGAGAAACAGGACGGCCATTCCTTTTGATTCATGCACACTTTGTCAAAATAAAGCCTACCCGACGCCCCCGTCCAGCCCTTGCCTCAGATGTACTGAGCTTTGAAGAGGGAGGAGGGGGCCAAAAAAGGTATGAAAAAAAAAATCTCACTTTTAAATAGCGATGGACTGGCGCTGGGTTTACCAGAAAAGCAAAACGGCAGGGCACAGTCGTGCACTTGCCAAGTAGTCGGCGTCCTACACAAGTGGCAAATTCCCTGCCACTTGCAAAATGCCCCGTGCACCCAGAATGGACCCCCTGATTTGAAACAGGGGATCCTCATTTATTATTCAAATGGAGCCGCGGTCCGGCAGATGGCAACAGAGGGGGCCTGCAGGGCTGAAGGAGCTGAAGCTCAGAAACCTGCGCTCTAGCCCAGCCGCCGCCGCCACCAAACAAGGTTCAAAGAGAATCAGCCATCGTGACAGAGTGGATTAGCATATTCCCATTGAGGGTGCGTACTTTAAAAAGGCTGGACACGCTGTCGGTAAAGAAAAGGCACTGGCCTGGGCCCTGTTCCTGAGAACTGGAACTATTTCAATGGGCAGCTGCATAGCCAACATGTAACACGGCTGTTAGGGCCTTGAAGAAAAGCTGGCTTTCAAATGGGAACTTCTCACAGAGCAAGTTAGTGCATATGGATTGCAAGTGCCAAGCCCTGTAGTGCTACTGGAGCAGCTTGCATTGATACATCAATGCGCCTCGGCCTTTGCTGTCTAATTCCATGAAACTAAGCTCGCTCTCGCGTCGCTGACCAGACCTTTAATGGTAAACTTTAATAAGACTTCGATCCTCGCTGACTCGAGCAGTTAACTAAATAAGACAAAGGACCGGAGTGCTACAGACACTGTGAAAAAGCAACAACAAAAAAAGCACGCCAAGATGGCAGCGCGTTTAATCCCGCTAAAGCTAATTAGCAGCAGCCTCGGTATCCGTCCTCCTCGGGTGAATGGCGGGAGGAGGAAAAAACATCCATCAGATGGTATTTAAAGTGCAGAGTTAATAGATTTTCCCTCTCGTGCTCCGGGTGGTTTTGAGCGCACTCTCTTTCTCCCATCTCGAGCTCTGGCACCTTGACCTTCCACAGAGGTTCAATTAAAACGAATGGCTCTGGATTTATACTCCAGCTCCTGCCTTGCGGCTCAAAGACGCCACAGTGGCGGAGGACGGGGCTGGCGTAAGTGGTGTTAAAAAGGCTAAATGGAAGAGGATGGCATCAGACCATGGCCTGAGGTGGCACCATCTGCTGCCCGCCACTGCCGTCACACTGCTGTCCGCGGTCGCCTCCATTTCAGCACATTTATGAACATCACTTCACTCTGTTCCTAAACGGATCATAGTTTGGAAGTGTGGCTCTCAGAAAAAAAAAAACATTAAAGAGCCCATATCATGGAAAACTGAATTTTCCGCTTCTGAATTTTGGAGTTAGATGTAGTATGTATCAAATCACTCCAAACACAGTGTGCTTATAATGTGTTTAACCCTACCTTAGTTTACCCCTGAAAATACACAAAACCCCTTAATGTTACCTTAAAATTAGATTTAAGGCATGAGTGTGAAACCCCTTCATCTTAATTTTAGGAATTAATTCAGAAGGTTCTATTATTTAAGGGACACGTTTAAAACTAAATTTGGTTTCATTGCGTGTTAAAAGTGAACTGTTCACTGTGGCTTTCATACAGTCAAATATATGGCACAAAGGCTGCAGAAAGCCAATTTAGGATAAATTATTTTTATGATGCCAAAAAAAACATGTTGCTTACATCCATCTATTCCTACAGCAGTTAAGCTCCTCCCATTTATTCTCACTTTATAAGGAGTATTTCAAGGAGCCATCAAAGGTCATTTTATATATCATTCTTAACAGCTCAGCATCAAAAACACCATGAATAACTGTTAGACACTTCCACAAAGTCAAATGATCAGCTTTTTTTGGTACTTAAAATCAACCAGAAACCCAAATATAATTTTAAGTTATGTGCTTGGTCATATTAAGCACAATGCATTGTATCATAACCTCTAAACACCTTTTGATGTTCCACTTGTACAGAAAGAGATCATTTAGGATTGTTTTTGGGATGCCACAGAAAAACAGCAGTTACACACATCTATCGACCTAGAGAGCCTACAGCTCTGGCCAATCATAGTGAAGTTATAAGGAAATAGCATGTACAGTAATCCCCCACTTTTCACGGGGGTTACATTCCAAGAGCACCCGCGTATATTAAAAAACCCTGCTGTTGTGTTTTGGTTAAAAAAAAATGCCTAAAAGGCCTATTTTTATAGTGTAAACCCGAAATATGCCCCCAAATATGCTCCCAGAACACTTTAATTTCATTTTAAACTCAGTTAAACTGCATTACCCTTAAAGAAAAAGTAAAGGTAAATAAATAATCATAATAAAGCTTAAAAAACATTAGCGGTTAGCATTAGCATCATGCAAAGACTTGTTCACAAAAGAATAAGACAGCTCTCTGTGCTGATGCTCAGTTAAGTCAGGGACCAGGTAGGAAATATTGGTTATATAGCTTACTAATACTAAATAAACTGAGACAACTTGAAAATTTGGGGGGGAAAGTTTAAAACACTACAATATGAGGACAAGACACGGAGCAGGCATGCGTCAGCAGGCTGCTTCTTCTTTTTATGGTGTCTGACAACTTTTCAGTGTATTACCGCCACCGCTCGGTTATACAGGTAAAACGATGAGTTTGGTTCTTTAAAAAAACCTGCGTGTGACTGAATCCACGTAAAACTGAGGGATTACTGTAGTCCCTCTCTCTCTCACCACTCACACCTAGCATTGAGCAAAAACTACACTGGCTGGGTAACCTGCGGCAGACAAGCCTCCACAGACACTGCTCTCTCACTCTCCTCACTTCATTTACTCGCACTTTCAAAATAATCCCATATCAGTTATATCAGTATTTTTATGCAGGGAACCTTTGTTTATGGTTACAGCAGTGAAGTTGTTCAAAGAATGACTGTATTTGTGCAGTTTTTTTATTGTGCTGTGAGGCATGTCAGCCAATGAAGAGAGGCATGCACACACACACACACACACACACACACACACACACACACACACACTCATACACACACACTGGGCAATCTTCCTCACGCACATGTTGCTAGTTTTACTTGCACACAGATTTATTTAAAAGAAAACCTGATAGTCTTTATTCTCCTTCTGTGCTGAAAGTGTTAGTACAGTAACTGACAATCTAGCCTTTAACCATTTTCCCCCTCACTTACATCTTAGAAATGTACAAAATACCCATTAAATTTGAGCTTTCAGCAAAAAACAGAACCTACATTAAGTGCACAGTCAGAATGATGTTGAACCTGTGTTATAGTTTGGGCAAAACATATCAGTTCTAATGGATATCACCATTTTCTCTTGTGAACGCTCACCTTCCACAGTTGAATGAAATAATGTCCTATTCACAACGAACATCCTGGTTCACTGAAATGTGTCATGTTTACAAAGACAAATGTGTTCAAGTTGACTTTAAACCTTCCTAAACTTCATACACGACCCTCGTGGCAGAAAATAACACACGAGACAAATGCTGTTACTTTATTTGGAGGCTCTTTGACCTTTAAAAAGGTTCTTCACACTCACACATCTTATTTAGCGTTCATCGAATGGTTCTTTGGGGAACAAAAAAGTGGTTCTTCTACAACAGAGTTCCACAGAATCCTTCTGGTGCCTTCATTTTCCTGCCTATACTCTCTGCCTTGTTTTCCAACTATTTATTTATTGTTCTTTAAGGGCAGGTTCCCATCGCTACCTTCTGACCAAAACAGTGACGAAACTTTTTCTTCTCCAAAACAAGACTATTCACACAACTTTTACGTCACACAAACGAGGTGTAGAGTTTGCACTTTTGTTGACTTGGATTTCTCAACTTCTTTCAATGACTAAATAAGAAATAATTAAGAAAAATCTTTATATAGACCTTAGAAATGGCAACTGTCCAGAAACAAAAAATATTCCTAATTTAAAATAAAATTTATTCCAAGTAAATCAGGACCATTTTAGGAGCTCATCTGGTTCTACACATGTTTACATGAGGTTTTAGCAGGATGTGAGTGTGTATCACATCACTCAGACATGCTCATTAGTAGCGATGAGTTAAAGAGAGGGGCTTCTAAGTGTATGGGGTGGGTTACAGTAAAAATGACTAGGGTAAGTTAACGTTAGACTACTCAAACAAAGACTGAGAGGCAACGGAGAAACATAAAAGAAACCATTCCGAATTATATAGGGGCACAAAGGCGTATGATAGTTTAACAGAAAACACATTCAAATAATAGCCCAGAATCACAGACAGGTGTGTGATAGGCCTGGCTAGAGGTCAAAAACAATCAGAGGTAAAGACCAAAAATACACAGATAAACTACCCGTATGGAAGGCCATACTTTGCAATGATTTTCCACATACTGAGAACAGGAAATGCACAATAAACCAGTGGCTCCCCCAGTGGTGAGGAGGTAGAACAGCTTTGCTGGTTGTAAAGTGCATCACTCTCTCACATTAGCTTAACTTTACAACTATTATTTGGGTTTTTATTAAACCAGGATGCATAAGTTCACATGTGCTACTAAAGTCCCTATGAATTGTCATTGTATTTCCTGGTGACGAATGGGTTTCTGTTATGGATTCTTTACTTAATGTTTGCTGAAGGCAAAGTGTTTCTTTCTTTTTTATGGCAGTCTTTTGCAGTTTCGTCTGGTTTAGATGTCATGAGAGTATATTTTGCACATACCCTATACAGACCAAAGACACACCTGTGTTTAAGGGTTTGGGCTAGACCCCTTACTTTCAGTGAAGGGCGTAATCATAATGCTACCAAGACATTATGGACAGTGCCATGGTTCCAAATTTGTGGACATAGTTTGGTGTCCTGCATGATTGTGCCCCAGTGCATAAAGCAAGGGAACAAATACATATAAAATTCTATATATTTGAATGCAATGATCCTTGGTGTAATTGTCAGGTGTCCCAATACTTTTGTCCATTTAGTGTATGTAAAAATCATGGCTGTCAGAACAAAAACTACTTTTTTCCATTTGATTCATTTTTTTGAACATGGCAGCGGTTGTTTACACTGTGTCATGATTATTTTTATGACTATTGGGCTAACAGAAATTAACATGCAGTCACACTTCCCTCAGTGATCATGAGGCTGCATGACATCTGCATAATGACAATTGACCTTAACCTATGCGGCATTTTTAAAGGCTAATTTCAACAAGTGTCTACTGTCATTACACTTTCAGGGGTGAAACTGATGGATTTATGACACTTGTCAGAATAAACCTTTATGAATGTTACGTCAGCCGTCATATAAAGACTTAAATGTAACCCTATGAGGAATAGATATTTTTAAATTAGCCATTAAATTGCATAAAATATGAATGTGTCTCTTTCTCTCCCTGTGAAGTTTTCACATATTTAAGAAATATGATGTTTTGTTCCAACAGTGATAATAAAAAAGGTTTAGTAATTCAGTGGTAGCACCAACTAAGACTCTGATGGATGTCTGTATGAGCACAGTCCTTTATACCAAGAGTGTGATGTTGTGCAACAAGCTAATAGATCTATTTGTCATGAAATGTTCACACAAAATGATCAAACTGTATAAAAAATACAACTCCAAAAAGGTTTTGATTTGATTTGGTGTTACTTTGCTGCACGTTACAACCTTGATAAACATCAGTAGATATGTTCTGATGGAAATATACTCAATAAAGTACCATTTTAATGATATATTCATGCTGTAATGCTCTGATACATTCTGCATCCAATCAATTTCTTGCAAAAAATGCCTCATTAATTATCTCTAATCCAATGCAAATTAAAACACACCACACACCTGCAGCTCAAGTATCAAGCTCGGAGTTCACGATGTCCCAAGCACGCGATTTACATCGCTGGAGATTTAGCAGCCGCTGATGATTATGACCCCTGCTACTGAGGGTTTACTGCAAAGTCCCTTGTTCTGGGTGAGTTTCAGCAGGAGGCGAAGGGAGGCAGGGCTCGTAAATCTATCCCCAGGTCAGGGTTTTATTGCGCCTCTTATAAACTACAAACATCTGTCGGGTGGGGTTAAGTTGTGGTAACTCTCAGTAAAAGACAGGCTGTTGCCCAACAGAAGTGCTGCACCTGACTTTCGGCTAATTGGTAAAGCGACAGACATCGACAGTCCACTGCCATGAATCTGGAATGTTCTCCGCTGTGAAACACCACACTGTTCCTCACCACAAGTCTCAGAGGTATAAGTTCGGCTGGGCTCTTTTGAGTTTGTTGTTTTTAAAGTTATACATTATATATATTATAAAACCTTTTTTTCGGGTTTTATCTTTTATAGGAGCAAGTACTGAACTGAACAGCCTTTTTAGTTGTTAAGAATTAATACAAATAATTTTCCTTAAAGCATCATTTTAAATGAAATGACAAAACATGCAGTGTTTACAGAACTTGAATAATTCAAAGAAAACAAATCTCTGGTTCTCTCTTAAACAAAATGGCAATGATGAGCTTTGAGGAGCTTCTAGTAGTGTTTCACCTCCAACTGGTCTCAGTGTGAGAGGAGAGAGTC
>JBBPDC010000011.1:3156254-3170588 GCA_037974485.1 Hemigrammopetersius urotaenia | reverse complement strand
CTCCATCTCTCCATCATTCCATCTCTCCATCACTCCATCTCTCCATCTCTCCAACATTCCATCTCTCCATCACTCCAACATCCCATCTCTCCGTCTCTCCATCACTCCATCACTCCATCACTCCAACTCTCCATCTCTCCATCTCTCCTTCTCGTTATCTCTTTATCACTCCATCAGTCCATCACTGCAACATTCCATCTCTCCATCACTCCATCACTCCGTCTCTCCATCACTCCATCACTGCACCTTTCCATCACTCCATCACTCCATCTCTCCATCATTCCATCTCTCCATCACTCCATCTCTCCATCTCTCCAACATTCCATCTCTCCATCACTCCATCTCTCCTTCTCATTATCTCTTCATCACACCATCAGTCCATCACTGCAACATTCCATCTCTCCATCTCTCCATCACTCCATCTCTTCATCACTCCATCAGTCCATCACTGCAACATTCCATCTCTCCATCACTCCAACTGTCCATCTCTTCATCACTCCATCTCTCCATCATTCCATCATTCCATCTCTCCATTATTTCATCATTCCATCTCTCCATCTCTTCATCACTCCATCAGTCCATCACTGCAACATTCCATCTCTCCATCCCTCCATCTCTCCATCACTGTATCACTGTATCACTCCATCTCACCATCATTGCAGCTCTCCATCTCTCCATCTCTCCATCACTCCATCTCTCCATCTCTTCATCACTCCATCACTCCATCTCTCCATCATTCCATCATTCCATCTCTCCATTATTTCATCATTCCTACTCTCCATCACTCCATCTCTCCGTCACTCAAACATTCCATCTCTCCATAATTCCATCACTCCATCTCTCCATCACTGTATATGCGTTTGTGTGTATGTGTGTGTGTGTGTGTGTGTGTGAGTGTGCTGTGGTTTAGTTAGATGTCATGTTTGATGAGTTACACAGTGAGAGTTTTCTCGTTTAAATGGGTGTGAAACTATGTACAAAGTTCCTGAATCAAATGCCCTGGTGTGTGTGTGCGTGTGTGTGTGTGTGTTTGTGCATGCATGGGTGAGTGTGTGTATGGTATGTGTGTGTAATTATGGATGATGTGAATTTTCTTTCCTCTAAAAGCTTTCACACATCAATAATTCCTTGAAGAGACCAAACACACACACACACACACAACCACATATACACAACCACACACACACACACACACACACACACACACACACACACACACACACACACACACACACACACACACACACACAATCTCTCTCTCTCTCTCTTTCTCTCTCACTGTCTCTCTCTTCCCCTCTCTCTCAAGCCTTGGCCCAGAATAGCAATGTCAGTGATGGGTGTGTGTGTGTCTGGGGGGTGGGGGTGGGTGGGTTTGCAGTGTGAGTGGACCACCCTGAGGATCAGCTGATGGCCCCCACCCAGTTTTATGGCAGAACCTGCTGTTCAGAGGCAACACAGTGCTAACATACAGTGCTATGAATAGGCTTAGATCTCTCTCTCTCTCTCTCTCTCTATCGCTCTATGTCTCTCTCTCTCTCTCTCTCTATCTCTCTCTCACTCCCTATCTCTTTCTCTCTCTCTCTCTCCCTCTCAATCCCTTTCTCTCTCTCTCTCTCTCTCTCTCTCTCTCCTGCCCCAGCACTAAGTGTATCTCTGCCATGTTAAAAAAAACAAAAACAATATAAAAGATCAAATATAAGTTCATGCGTTTCTCATCTCTTGAGCTCATTTAGATTGCTGGATATGAGTAAGAAAATAAGACTGTTACATCATGCCTATGTAGGCTGCCACAGTGCAGTCTAATATACAAAGAAAGAAAGGGAGAGCGGTAGAGATTTCTCATAAAACGCAGCTGAAAAGAAACAGAGTGAAGCAGAAGGCTTTAAGTAAAGCATTGTATATTCTCCTGTCATTGATATCACAGTCACATTATTACTGTTATTATCTAATTATTACATTACTTTCTTTTTTTCTTCCTGGTTGTTGCTGTTGAGTCATTACTTTCCTCCTATTGTGGCTCAGCTCAGGGCTCGCATAGCACTCTCATGCTGGGCTGCAGCAGACCTTTTGGAAATGGGCTCAGTAATAAGAAGCACCCCTCGTGCCTGACACTGAATTGAATCTGTGAAATTGAGAGCAGACGAGGGCGAGAGATGAGAGCTAATCTAGCCCAGGCTCTCTCTCTCTCTCTCTCTCTCTCTCTTTCTCTTCTCGCCTCTCTCTTCTCTTCTCTCCTTTTCACTCTCGCTCTGTCCTCTCTCTCTCTCACTCTCTCTTCTCCCCTTGTCGCTCTCTGTCTTCTCTCAGTCTGTCTTCTCTGACTCCCTCTTTCTCCTCTCTTTTTTCTCCTCTTTGCTCTTCTCTCGCTCTCTTCTTTCTCTGTTTTGTCTCTTTGCTCTCTCTCTCTCTCTGTCTCTCTCTCTCCCTCTTTCTCCCTCTCTCTCCTCTATCTTCTCTCTTTCTCTCTCTCTCTCTCTCCCTGTCTCCCCTCTTTGCGCTCTCTCTCTTCCTTTCTCCCTCTCTCTCACACACACAAACACTAAAGGCGGTTACGCGGTAGTGACTGGGTTTTGGGGGGAGGATAGCCGAGGCCTTCTCTGCTTCCACAGTTAACAAGGTTCCTGCACTGCTCAGTGCGGGTGGGTGACATGTTTTTGAGCTCAAATAGGATAAAAGTTAGTCACCACACCCTCTGAACTCCGTTTCAAAGACAAAGCTGGATGCTAAATGAAAGCGTGATTCGTCCTTGGTTAGCTTTGTATTGTCATTATTGTGACAGAACATTGTATTATAGAAGAGGCAAGACATATTCTTAACCCTTCACTGCATGATGTAGCCCATGTGGCAACAAGAAATCTCTTTAAAAAATTTGCCTAGTTACAAATACATGCTTCGGTTCTTACACACACATCAAAGGTGAATGGCTTCTGAAGCAATCTCAGTGTGTGTGTGTGTGTGTGTGTGTGTGTGTGTGTGTGTAATTCAATTTTTATACACAATAACTTCAAGAAATAATAACAAACCCACAATATGGGTTTTACAAAATATAATTATTGCCATATGGTAACAGCCTATGACAGTGTAACTGCAGTCTGCAATGGGAGCAATTCACCATCGCCACAACTTTTTATCTTTTCAGTTTCAGTTTCAGATAATCATTCTCATTGTTAGAAAACATTTACGCAGATATGGCCGTGTCTTATGGCAGTGCGTCAGTTTACTCCCATTATGGGCTTTGCAGATTGTGGTTCCATTGTGACATGCTGTTCCCATATGGCAACAAAATGCAACACAGAGGAGAACATGTTTTCCTTTATATTTTCTGTATTCAGCAAATAGACTTTGTACGTTTGGACAGTTTCTATTGGTCTGTTCTTTGTAAAATGTTCATGCAATGTAACAGGCAGCCAGTAGCCACGAATAGTGTATGAAAACAAACAAAATAGGCATTATGGGGTTTTAATAAAACGGCAGCTGTTGAAATGTTGATGCAACTGTCACAAAAAGCATATACATTATTTAAAATCTTCACCAAAGAAGAATTCCACTGCAATTGTCCGTGACCTTGTTCCTTTTTGATAACAATCAGGATGGCCTTTGCCGCACTTTCTGTTAAGATAAGCTATTGATTCCGAAAGGGAAATTCAATTGTTCTGTTCCAGTAGCAGTGAATTCAATTGAAGAGTAGTAATGTGTATAGTACAATGTGTATATGTGTTTGTATACAACTGTACATACATATATATATATATAGAGAGAGGGGGGGGGGTTAGAGAGAGAGATAGAGAGAGGGGGTAGAGAGCGAGTGAGAGAGGGCGAAAGGAGCACAGTATGAGAGTTGTTGCAATCTCAGAAAGATGAAAAACAGAAAATCATGGAACACATTTTAACTAAAATCCAAACATTTGTATTGATCTACTCTTTTATGCACAAACCTCACCACAAGTTCAAGATATTTTTGGACCACTCACTAGGCCCTTTGCAAAAAAAAAAAAATCTCATCCACTGAAATATATATATATAAAATGATCTTATGCATATTTGAAGTCAGTCCAAAGTGGGGAAAACACAACTTCCAGATCATTCGGCATGGCCTTTATACCTTCGAGTACAAGAAAGCCGGAGAAATATGGACAGCCTGTTCGCTGGAATGTAAAAACTTGCAGTATTGATCCTCTCTCGCACGCAGGTCGAAAGTCAAACCAAAGGGGAGAGAAACACAACTTCCAGACAATTTTTGGCTAATACGTCTAAGCTGCCAAACGGCTTGCGTGTGCTTGCTGCCGCAGCTGAAGTGTGTTAGAAAGTCAAATGAGGAGCGTACCCGACCCCCCAGCCCCCGCTCGGAGACGCAGGCTTTCGCGAGGCTGCGGGTGAGTGTGCCGGAGCAGGTACGGGTGATTAATGGCAGTCAGAGGAGAGCAGACTCCCTTAAAGACATTTAGCCATACTGCTGGGGTAAAGTGACAGCCCCCCGTCCGTCATGACTAATGACATCCCCTCTAAAGCAGCAGCAATATTGCCCTAACTGTGACAGACTGATGAGGGTCCTCATGAAACCTGATTTTAGCCCTCATTTACATAAGCATGCCTTCCGGTTGTGTAATTATGTGTACGCATGTGTGTGTGTGTGCGTGTGTACAAAGAGTGAGGCGTCTACGGGAGACTCGGACTCGTCGCGTTGAGCTTTGAAGAATTCGGGCGGAATTACGGCAGGGCTTCTGTGATAAAATGCTAATTACACAATTGTAATATCTTCTTAAATGATTTGAATGGCTTGCCTTAAGACATGCACTGTATATTAGGGCCACGTTTGGCGTGAGCTACTGCATCATCATTTTGACAACAGCAATGAAATATTCCTGTTGTAAGGGTCTTATACAACAGCTTGGAAATCAGTGTAGAGACATATTTCTACAGCCACGCCTGATCCTAACATGGTAACAACGTCCCTCAGTGAATGACCTGAAACTCTGTTATGCCTTCCAGGCCCCGTTCAGTACCAGTTGTCCACTCAACCGGACCAGGGTAGGAGATATGGAGTACAGGTCTGAAGATCAGAAGCAAAGCTGCCTTTGTGAAAACAAGCATGACTTTTTGTTTCATTGAAAAAATGTTGTTTTAACATAGAACCAAAGGTCTGGACTGAGGGTTTGCATTAAAGAGGAATTCCACCAATGTTATCAAGATTTCTGCTTTATTAAATTGTTCAGATGTCGTTCAGAGAGGTTCAGTGTGAAATACTCCCGTTCAGAGACACGGACTGGCAAGAGGAACCATGCCATACGTTTAACACTTTAAAGACGATGCAGAAATGTGTCTATTTCTGTCATGTAATCTGCTTTTCTCTGTTGCGTAACTCGCCATGGGAAATCTCAGTGCTGCCCTCGGATTTATTTGATATGTAAAGACTGTGATCTAACAAGTCGGAAATTTCATCTTTCAAACTACCGTCCTGAACGAGAAAACGCACGTATGGGAAAATAAATTACATTTTAGTAAGGCGCGTGTGATCAGTACTCTGATGAAACGAAACCATCCTAAGCGCTTACGGCTCATTGATATGCTCGGAATGAGCACTCGGGAAAAAAATGACAGTGCAGTCAACAATAACGAAAGCCTTGTGCTTTGTTTATTCAGTGATAGAAAACAGAGTGGCATGCAGAAAGTTCCCATTTTACAAGCAGCTGCATTTCACCATGGCCAGTGTGGACACAACTCTTTACTTAAACCAGTTAAAATGGTCACTGAGAAATTCTAAATACAGTTAATGCCTCTTAAAGCACAGCCAACTAGTGTTATTAATTATTAACACGAATGCATGGTCCCATTAATGATTAATGATTATATAATGAGATAAGGTTTGTGTCTTAAACGTATTATTTAAAAAACTGATTCAATATTCCTCAAAGAGATCTTTTCTACTTTTTAAAAATGTACCACTTTTTATCACTATCAGCATGACATACAAACACTTAAAAGACATGTTTAGGTTTACAGGTGGGTCAGGTTCTACATGCAGACTCCTGGTTCCCTTCACTACCACGGTAAAAACATCTCGACAAAACAGCATTTCACATCCAAATGACTGTTTACATCTCACTGACTGCCAAAATGGAAAAAAAAATCGTTATGAAAGTTTCATTGCATCTCAAATTGCATTCACCTGACTCTCTGAGTGAGGGCAAGACCTGCTATCAACAAAGAACATGTAGGTTGTGCACAGAATATGCTGCAGCATGCTACAGTTAGAGAGCAGCACTGTAAACCAATGAGATATTGTGGAAAAAAGATCTGAAACTAGATAGCAAGCATTTTGTTTTGTTGATTGCTATAAATCATGCTTCAAACTGAACAAAACCTGCAGATTACTGTATAAAATCTTTACTGTTACTTTTATACAGGGTGTAGCTGAATGCCAGCACCCATCCTTTTACACAGATGAGTCTATGTTAGCTTATATCCAGTAGCAGAGACGGAACCAGCGCCGGCCAACTCTTGCGCGATGCTGGCTGGCCGAGGGGTCTGGGTCCATACAAACCCAATTAAGAATCAATTTGAGCCAGTGTCAGACAGTCTGGCGCCTGCTGAGGGGTGAATGCTTTTGATGTGAAACATTTTATTGTTGTCTCGGATGGGCCGGAGTTGTCGGAGCGCTCTGGCGCGGGCCTAAAGTACCTGTCACGAGCCATTTCAGCGCTTACGCTAACGCATTATAGGGCAGGGTGGGCCAGCACATGGCCCACATATGAAGCGAGGGGAAGAAATACATAGACAAGAGCAGCAGGATGAACATACCGAAGAACACACACATACATTCATACACGCAAACCAGTTCCAGTCTTAGTGACCTCACCATAGACGCGAAGCCATGCACAAGTCAGAGAAAATGAAGATCGGAAATCCCTATGCACGCTAAAGACATATTTATAAAACAATTTATAAACTTCATCGACATCCTGTAACCCTTATTAGAGGTCCTCCTCTCTCCGCCGCACGTTGCTGGAGACGCAGTGAAAGGCTGGAGCGATGAGGTCATGTTAAATATAAGAAAGAGAATTATTGTCCCACTCACCAGTGAAACACCATCTCCCCATGTTAATGTTTTTTCCGTGACAGTGGACATTAGTGGAGCATATCTTCGGGGACAGCTGCTATTGTAAAATTCGAAGTGGAACTCATCTGTTTACCAGCTCTTGTTCCAGTTTCACTTACTGACCACTATATGTGGACCAGCCCTATTAAAATGCCCAGCATAGATCCCATATACTGTCTGCTCTTCATTGCATCTGTGGCCTCAGCTGTATGCCTTCGCCCAGATTTGTCCTGTCTCGTCTTGGATTTTTACTAATCTGTTATGTCCCGGATCATTTCCAGTACATTTAGGACATCTGGCAGACACAGTTTAGTGGTGTTGCTGGAGCAGGTGGATGCAATATTAGGAGCATTGCCCAAGGCATCTCAAGGTTTGTTCACAAGACTTAACTTCTTAACCTGAGTCTTTCAGCTTCAAGTAATAAGTGATCACACCTCATTCGTCTGGCCAGACTGTAGTGCATATCCACATTTATTGCCATGGTAACAAGGTATGTGTGAGTATGATGGCTAGAGAAGGCAAAACTTAGCAAACCGGTCAAGTTTCTGAACTTAATCTTGATGTGTAATGTTCCGTAACCACAGTCAGAATGGTTGTGCAGTATTTCACAACAGTATAACATCTTTTACCAAGAGCTTGAACAAACCATGACATTATGATGGGTAATATTCAAATCTTGACTGTAGTCTCTGTATAACTGCAGCATACACAGTACAAGTCTGCACCTGCATATCTCTGAAAGCTTTAGCTCTGCAGCCATCATATGTGATGCAACACTGACTTTCTGTTTCAAGAACTGCTGTTCCTGAATGATGATAACAACAAACACATTTAATCTGACTTGACTGTTCAAACTCAGTTGGAACCACACGACTTTAATTCTATTGAACAAAGTCAGGTTTCATGTCACTTTTTGCAGTTCAAACTGCAGAAAAAATGTCCTGCTGTGATCATAGATGATGAAAAAACAGATTTTCCGGTCTGAACAAATCCTTACAGATTTGACATGGTATTCATACCCAGGCATGGAATCGAACCCCAGTCTGCCACATACAGAGCACCCACTATACTACTCCAGCTGGATCGATATCATGTGTCTAGTTACCAAGTGACCTTTCAGTTCACCAGTCCAGATCCTTCTAAAACTAAGGAGAAACTCCACTGGACTACTCAGTTTTGATCACAAGGTCAAGACAGGTCTGATATTTTACCTGATATATCGGTTCAACGAACTACAGTAACACAGTTCAGCTCAATAGCATAGCATTTTTTCCTGATTCTCAGCCCAATAATGCGCTTGTAGGAGACCGCTGACTGCCAATTCAGCTATCAGACACCCATGCTGAATGGCATCAAGCTGAGAGAGGGCCATCCTACTCACCCAGAGACAGTGAAGCCAATTGTGCTGCCTTAGACTTCCAGCCAAGGATGACAGCAGCATCACCGGGGGTTGAACTTGCGACAGCTTAGACAGTTGCGCCACTCAGAAGCACAGATTTCAACTGGAAACTCAATATTGTGTAGCTATTACACAAAAAATCAAGTGACAGAAAAATAAAGTGTTCAATGATGAATGTGATTTTTGCCAATATTCTGCAAAGCTTGTCCAACCTAGGCTTGCTATAAAAGGCATTTTTTTGAGAAACAGGTCAGTTGCTTCCCAAGGTGAATAACACGAGTCAGGGAATATTTCTGAAGTAATGCATCTTGTTCTGGCAGTGCTCTGAGTTGGCCAGAGAAGAAACAGTTACCCTCCACTCACCATTTTAGTCATGTCGAATTTCTACCCACCCTCAGAGAGCAGATGCTCTCATCCAGAGCACCTGACCATTTTAGTCATTTTACATATTTAGGCAAATGCAGCAGTAGGAGTCTTGCCCAATGGCTCTTATTTGTAACACAGTGCTTCTGCCAGACACTGGATCGAACCCCAGTCTGCTGACACCACCAGTCCACTGCCTGCTCTCACCAATTACATTCCAGTTCTCTTGGACTCTGGGCCATCGATGGCTGTGAAAATCAAGCTTGCACACTCTCCTGATGTGTCCTCACCTCTGTTATTTAGTTAGTTTTCAGCTGCTTGGAACCTAGTAGCAGTAAGTAGAACTGCACTCAGCTGGTAAAAAATATCTAATCAAACGAAAAAAATCTTTTCAGAACGCTAAAAGAAATGCAGTCCATCTTACTTTTGCTCCTTGTTTGACTAAATTATTTGAAGCAAATTAAATATGTGGACATTGTAATATATTGGAAGTTTGAGAGCGAGTGTTTAAACATGCATAAAGTTAATTACCTTAAAGTCAGATTTGAAAAGTCATTTTTGCCGTTGTTATAATTGTTCATATTTCAACTTCGAGCTTAGGACATTTCATTTTCTTATTTAATAATCTCGTTCTTGATGGTTTGCATAATAGTGGGGGGATTTGCATTTGTCATTGTAATTACATTTGCATGTGTGAGCACCTCGGCAAAGTGGGCTCTCCAGAGAATCTGTGTTTAATAAAATATATTAGATAGTGTTGGAAATCAGAAGTGTGAAATTAATGTTATTGTAATTGTTCAAGTTGCTTGTTTGATTGATTGCATGGCAGCGAAGGACGGGGTCTTTCAAGCTTTGGACGAACAACAAAAAATAAGAAAGGAAGATCCTGCTGAGAGGTCTGAAGAGCGTGGCAGGTTCTGGAAGGTAAACTGCTTTAACAAGTCAGAGCAGAGAGTAAACACTACGTGATCTGATCCTATTGTCTTTCAGATTTAAAACACACTAGACCGGTTGTCTTCTCCTGCTCAGCTTTTGAAAGGAATTTCTGCTTGGATGGGAGAGATATGGCACCAGAACACTCTCCGAGCCGCCGACGCATTCTGCACAATGTTAAAACACTTGTAGCAACACAAAAGGACAGGTCTATGGGACTGTCTAGTTAAAACTTACGAGTGCAGCTGCTCGAAAATGAACGCTCATACCACTTCACACATAGAGACTAATGGTGTGTGCATGTCAGGATTTGGCAGCTTGTATAATTTTTGACAGCCCAGTCGTATTTCTGCTGCTTTATGCACGCGGCTCAGTGGGCCGACTCTCAAACTCTCCGTAGGAGACGCAACGAGAAGGTAAGTGCTAAGTGATAAGGAGGTGAGCACGCCGAGGACCGAGCAATAATGGCTCAAAGCTATTGTACGCGGCCATAACCCTCAGGGAACAAGTCAGCCAGGGAAAGCCCTGCTTACTGGTGCAGAGGTGTGCTCTGTTGCTGCGATTCCAGCCCCGCCTCTGCCGTTTGGTTTCCGCGGCCAAGAATACAGTTAACCTCCAGGTCGCTGAGGGGAAAATATGAGCGAGTCTAATGGCCTGTCCTAAAGCTCGAACTCGCCGTCTCGTGTGCTGGTGTGTGCGCTTATGTGCTTTTCTGCCTGAGCATGTCCCATTTCTCAAATGTGCAAAAGTGTACAAAACCACACTAAACACATACTAAACCCATCCCTTCCCCATGCACTCGAACACCCCCGTCAAGTTTAGTTGACTTTAAATATGCTTAACTATCTCTTTTTGCACATTTTAAAACGTTCATTTTTCATCTTACATATAAGAAGGCCATATACAAATACAGAACGACTTCATTTTTCCACTATGTTAAATTCAGCACATAAGCAATCTTTAGAATATTGTGCAGAAGTGTGTTCTCATTAGAGGATGTGTATTCATCTTAAAATGTTCTAATGCAGGCATGTCAAACCGGGTTATTTCCGGGCCACAGCTCCGCGAAGATTAGTGTTTTCTCTCATCTAACGCTCCGAATTCCATCATGGTCATGAACGATGAGTTGAATCGAGTGTGTTTAATGAGAATGCAGTCTGACATGTTTTGGAAATAAGAGGGAAAGAGAGTTAAATTTGTGAGAACTTACATAACAACCGGTCCCACGAAGACACAGTCCACGTATCCCTATTTTGATCTTCAGCTGAATTTGTAAATACTTTGTGCAGGTGTGTGCTTATGCAAAGTTGTAGACATGGAAACAGGCTGCATAGCTTGCAGAGTTACAGACTAAGTGTTAATTCTATGCTAATTCTTTGTGCAGTACCAGCTGCCCATTAGTTGCCACTTTGCTCACAAAAAATATTCTTATTACATTTTGTTGATCCATTTGAGTTTCCTTTAATTATATGTCTTACATCCAATTTTGTTGGAGATATCCTGAGAAATGTGATTTATATGAGATACAGAGTTCAAAACTCTGCAGCACGTCTTTTAACTGGGAGCAAAAAGCGTGAACACATCACCCCAATTTTAGCGTCCTTGCACTGGCTCCCAGTGCGTTTTAGAATCGATTTTAAGATTTTGTTGTTTGTTTTTAAAGCTTTGAATGGACTGGCCCCTCAGTACATCAAAGACCTCATCCAAATGTATACACCGGCCCGCTCCAGCTTGTGGTGCCTAAGACGAGACTTAAATCCAGGGGAGACAGGGCCTTCTTTGTGGTCGGCCCCCGACTTTGGAATGCTCTGCCCCTCCACGTTCGAACAGCCCCCTCTGTGGAGTGTTTTAAGTCCCGTCTTAAGACCCACTTTTATTCTCTGGCTTTTAACGCGTCGTGAGTTGTGTGGTCCTCTGTATTTTTATCCATTTTAGTTTTTTATCCATTTTATTTTATTTATTTATTTTTAATTTCACTCAGTATTATGTATTTCTATTACCCTAGTTCTTAGTCTTAGTACAATATTCTTTTAGTTATTTTATTTTATTTATTTATTTATTATTTATTTTTATTACCTTAGTTTTTAGTCTTATGACAATATTCTTATTTGTTTTATTAGTTTTATTGTTTTATGTTCTTAGTTACTTTTACTTTGTTTTGATGATGTCTGGTGATGCTAAATTAAGTATGTGGCATCTTATTTTTATCCTTTTGTGCAGCACTTTGGAAACTGTTTTAGTTGTTAAAATGTGCTATATAAATAAAGTTGGATTGCATTGGATTGGATGAGTTATTCAGTAACTGCTATAGATTATTCATCTCCTATGAAACTAATGTGTAAAAGATGTGGTTCTGGGAGGAGGAAACCGCCAAGGGAATATCCAGTGCCTCGTAGTTTCAGGAGCCGTCATCACTCTTCATTGCGTTCAGCATTATTGGGCCCTCTGCTGCCTCAGGTCCTGCCCAGTTAGAGTGTGGTGAATGTGGCACATCAGAGCAGCCGAGCTATGTGTCCGTATGTATCGGGGTGTTTACTCAGGTCACATGAACCCACCCACACCGCTGGCACCATTATGATTACCTTTCTAGACGATTCCATTCGGTAAGCTATGAAAGAGAACAAATGTTCCTAGATCAGCACTTTTCCTCTGAAACTGTACACATGACCCTGGACCCTGACGGCCCTTTTACTGTTCTCTCTGTGCTCTCTGTGTCTATAACGCCCAGTCAGCCCAGTTGTTTAACTCTTGGAAGTCAGAGTGTATTAGTAACATCTGATTTCATTAAATAAAATCCAAAACCGGTGTTTGCTCTCCTACATGTTTGCTACCGGCTGCTCTCTGGCCCCCCCACCCCCACCCCCACCCCCACCCACCACCCACCCCCACCCACCTCTGCAGGTTTTTCCCACCCACTTGTCGACGAAGACTATCCTGAAAGTTCCCCCAGGTTTTATGAGTTTTGTTTTTTTTCGAATATCTTTTGTTGTTGTTGTTGTTGTTGTTGTTGTTTTATGTTTCTAAGACCTACGAATGGCCAGTCATAATTTAATTGTATATGTCAGTCATGGAGGCGTATACATGCTATTTTCCCATTTTCAGCCAATTTTTACACAGTTTACACAGTTCAAATAGATTTGAACAAGTGAAATTATTCAACCTCTTGCTTCGTGGACCTCACTGATCACCACCTATTTTCTCAGCTATTCTCTAATCTTCATCGTATTACACACACACGGTGGGGTAGGTCTGGTTATTGCAGATATTTTATGCGAATTACTGCTAGATTACCCTTAATGGTGGGGAAAACATCTCAGTTGTGTTTCGAATTCTGAATTCCAGGGTCTCTGCTGTTCTGCTGGTGGAAACCTGAGTGTCATAATAAATATAAAGTATGGAAGTTACAATTCCAGTCTCTCTCTCTCTCTCTCTCTCTCTCTCTCGCTCTCTCTCTCTCTCTCTCTCTCTGTTTCTCTGCTTTGCCGATCTTTCTCTCTTTGTCTCCATCTATTTCTGTCCCTGCCCCGCGCTCACACTTCTTCTTGACCACCCCCTCTCTTTCCTCTCCGTCGTCTGGAAGTTGATTAACGGTTTGGTTTCCTTCTGTTTGAACAGTCTCTTTAACTCGGCATCTTTTTGGCACTGTGACCTCGTCCTTCCATGGAGCGCATTCTTTCTCCACTGTGTGGGAGGGGGGCGAGGAGATGGAATGGAAGGATAGAAAATTAGCCAGAGATAAACGAGAGAAAGGAAAGCGAACGAGGGATTTTTAACTGTTAAAACTAGGTCTGGTTGGATTATTGGCGTTATTAGCCAGTACTGTCATAGCTGTGTGTTCTGTTCATTTTCCACTTCATTACATACTTAATTCCATAAATCATTTAATTTACATTTGATTTACTGTTTGCTTGAGGTGTCTGAAACTGCACTTTCAGTTGTTTAGATGTAAACAAATCACAGATATGTAACACAACCATATAACAACATCAGAGTCAGAAGTTGGGGTTGTGGCGGTCTAGTGGGTAGAATACTTGTCTCTGGACCAGAAGGTCGTGGGTTTAAATCCTACCTTCAGCAAAACCACCACAGGGTTCCTGAGCATGACCCTTAACCCCAAGTTGTTCCAGGGAAACTGTCCCCTGTAGTTAGGAAATGGAAGTTGCTTTGGATAAAATCCTGTGAATGTAAAACATATCTCTCCTTTTACTTGTGGGTTCTGGGTTGAAAGTTGAAGGAACAAGAACTTTTCACATAATTTTGCCTTCTTTCTTTGAGCTACAAGTGAGACGTTACCAAATTACACATTTTGAAGGTTATATTTGACTATGGCAGCCCACCACACCAAAACCTTTATGCTAAACGAAGAACAGTGAACAAAACAAATGCCCCGCTGTCAAATCGAAAACATTTGCAATGGTTTACAAAAAGAACAGCTCCTGATATATAAATATATCTGCAATGGTCAATGATTCAAGATTCAAGATTCTTTATTTGTCACATGCAGTCATACAAGTACAACACACAGTGAAATGTATCCTGAACC
>JBBPDC010000011.1:3121548-3132317 GCA_037974485.1 Hemigrammopetersius urotaenia | reverse complement strand
CATGCCTGCCTGTCTGTCCCGTCCCTGTTCCTACGGAGGTCAATCAGAGTGTGGGCTTCACGGCCCGCACTCTGACAGTGCAGCGTAATGAAAGTGTGCTTGACGCCAGTTGGTGGTTCACCCATTACTTCATTAATTTATAGGTATATTAGCCTCAAGTCATATTTATTTATAGAGCACATTTCCAATGCTGTTTGAGGTAGCAGCTTTACTTGAATGTTGTTTTAGAATGTTTTGTAGTTGCATTTTGTGGACTGTACACTATGTATACTCATAGAATATGAGGGGAGTGAGATTTCCTTTCCTGGAATAAACCAGCAACCTGGAAAACATTTGCAATATTTATAATATTTGCAATATTTATCATATTTGACTGCCTGGATAATGCATAAAAATAGTTCCTTTCCTACTTGGTTTCATGTACCAAGCTCTCACATGTTTGAGGTGGTTTGAGGTGACTTGATAAATGGGTCCTTGATGCAAAATAGTGAATTATACACTTATAGCCGTATCACTTCTTTTTATATTAGTTATATTAACCTCAGGTCAGATTTTTACAGAGCACATTCACAGTGTCACCTGGATGTGCTCTCCGATGTCTAGCAATGCTTTGTTATGGTGTTCCCCCATTGCCATTGCTCATTACATTGCAAACTTCTCAACAGATCTTATCACTCTAGGGGCTCTTTGAGTGACACCATAAAAGGACCACTTTTGGTTCTGTAGAACAGGGGTTCCCAATCCCATGCATATTTTCATATTATGACTCATCTGGTTCAACCGATTCAACTCATTAGCTAATTAGCTAGCTCCTCCTGGGAGCGGCAGGACTGGGATTGGGAAACTGCCCGAGAAAACAGTTGTGTGATAGAGATTTATGAGTGTGAAGCACATTTTTAAGGCTTGAAGAACCATCACATAATATAAAGGGTCTACACCTTTTTAAGGGTTCCTCACAGAACCTCTGCTTTAAATGTGGGGGTACAGTGTAAAGATTCACCCATTATAAGGTTCTTTAGGGTCCAAAAAGTGGTTCTTCTATATCTAATTAGCTAGCTTCTACTGGGCTGGGTCAGGTGTGTAGATTGGTTGAAATACATAATTTACTTTACAAATGTGGTTCTCGAAAGAACCGTCCATTACAAGAGTGTAGTGCACACTGGTGATCAGCCATGCTCAAACCGAAATAACCGAAAAATACATTTTATTGATATTACAACCAGTAACTGCCTTCTTTTTGCAATGTGTGGCCTAATATAGACTTAAGAGTTTGGTAGCTTACCCACTGAAGGCCAGTATTCATGAGACTAGATAAACATTTCAGAAAAATCAATGTAAACCTATATAGGCATTTAAAAAGGCGGCAAAGAAAGTTTAAGTATGTCATGTGGCCTTACGTTATATATACGTTATATTCATTTGATTTATGCCCCCCATGGCGAGAGGCAAGGTGGTGGGTTCAAATACAGCTCTGAGTAGAGTTGGGGCAGCTGGTGACCTGCTGGCTAGGGAGTTGCCCACACACTGCACCCAGGGGCGCCATCGGCGGCGACCACTGCTTCACTCAGGTGAATGGGTTAAATGCAAAGGACTCTAGTAATTTCCTCTGGGATCGATATAGTATATAAAAATAATGAAATAAAAAAGCTCTAGTATTAAATTTTAGGAAGTACAACTTTAGGCACTGAACATCTCTGCTGATTTTGTGTAACTCCGGAAGGTTGATTGCTTTTCCCTTAATTGCCTGATAGTTGACGAGCTCATTTTGAGTGTGTAGAACTCGATGTTTTTACAAACACTTTAAATGTCAGGGACTATGAGCATCAGCATTATGATCAATTCCGATTCTCGTGATCTTCTGGCACAAATAAGATCTACGTACTGTTTGGAATGGACGGCCTGGCAGCGTTTTTCTGCTTGAGTGATCAATTCTGCCATTTCTCATTATTTGATGAGCAGGCGGAGTGTGGCAGATTTCGTGGGGATCCGTGTGCAATCTTCAAATCTCTCTTCTCCCCGGTACCGTGCGCACATGCTCGGAAGATCGCAGGATATGCGTAAAGTCTCTCTTAATGGAAAGCGCCATATGGGGCCCATAGCCTGGCGTTCCAGGCACGGCACACAAAAGAGTGCAAAATATTTTCCTGCGGTGCTCTTCAACTCCTGCATGCCTGAGAAGGCCATCCTCGGAGGCGAGGCTCCGGAGGTAAGCCGTATTTTATTGTCGGGGTGAGGCGGTACAGTGGAGGCAGAGCGAGCGTCCCGCCAGCGAGTGTCTACAGAAGCTGCCGACGCTAACCACAATACCTGAGTCAGAACAGGTAACTTTTTTGATGTTGCTTAAACTGTGAGGAAATGACTTTCGAGCATGAAGGCGTGCAGTAAGCCGACTCTAACCGCCACTGCAATTGTGGCTTTATCTGTGTTTATGGCGAAGGATTTTCCCAGGCGGTGTGAAGGGGTTGGCATTTGATGCTAAATGCCTGAAGCAAATACCAAGCAGTTATGAATCATCATTGCAGACACAGTCACTTTGAGGTTCATTCCAATGCCCTCCTTCCACACCGCTTACGAGGTGCAGATAGTCTCCGAGTGGTGTGTGGCCCTGCTTGTCCCAGCGCTCAAGAGCCGGGCTTCTCTTTTTTTAATCCGTCACTCTCTCCAGATGTAAACTTGTTCAGGCATCCTGCATTCCTGCATACTTAACTAAAGACTGTTTAATAACTCAGGCATCGCTGGCAGGGCGAACCTTTTGTCTTTCTATGTTTTTGACATAATTTGACAAGCTGCTCTTAATATTGTGTTAAAGTTTCATGAGGATCAGACCAACAGAAAGGGTCCAAAATCTTTGGGGAACAAAATTGTTTTACATTCACTTCCATTGTAAGTTTAGAAGTTTTTTCTTTCTTCTTTGCTGTCTTATGCAAAAGTCTTGGTACCTCTGGTCAAATGAACTTTCATTAACTTGATTCGGTTGCTTTTCTGGGTCAAAAAAATATTAAAGAATTTTAAGGCACATGTCATGGTTTTTGTTCTTCTCCTCAGTATTTTGAAACCAGCAAATTTATTGCGCTCTAAAATTGCAGGATAAAAGTCCTGGTTGTTTAGGTTGACTGAAGGTGTTAAAGAGGTTAAAGAAATGCTTCCACCGGAATCAGACAGAGAGAAGTTACCTGTAGCTAAAAATAAAAGTTGAGAAAAACTCGCAATGACCTGAAATCTGCTTATCTTTTTTTTAATCGCTTCATTTCTTTCATTTGCTCTTCATACTCGAACTGAACCCAACAGTTTACCTGATGCAGGTACACTCTTTTCCTCATTAATTCTGCCTGAGGAAAGTTTTCACTGGGGAGAGTCTCCTCTCTCCAGATGCAAGTTTTGTTGCCGCGTCCTTCACACTTCACCTCTTTCTTTTGTTTCTTTCATTCTGTCTTTCCACTTGAATCCTAACAGAGAAAGCTAAGTTGTAACTAAATTAAAGTGTCTGTGGTTTCTGTCCCTGTTCCGTGTTTTATTCTGGAGCTCTTCACCCCTGACCTGTTTGTTTAACTGAGTACTCAGTGAGTAGAGACTTACTGACACTGTTATTTTGTGTGTTGTGGTTTTTCTTGCGCAGGAATATAGCTGCATTTTATTCTTTTTTTTCTTCTCCCTGTTTGTGCTGAAAAGGTTTGCATAATGCTAACAAAACAGCAGGCTGGAGTATTATAGTGTAACACACAGGAGCTCTCAGGCTCATGGTGGGAGTGAGACGGGAGTCGCTAATTCAGCCACTCGCTCTGATTGCCGCTGATTGGTTCCGTTTGTGAAGGGCCTGCGATGAGAAAGCCATGGCCGAGAGAGGGAGATAGAGTGAGGGAGAGAGAGAGAGAGAAGAGAGAGAAAAGGTTGCCGCTCAACCCGCAAAATTGTGTCTTGAATGATGTTTGGCAAGAGGGATTATGATTGCTGATTGCTCTGGGTTTTAATTATGGAAATCATGAGATGCTCCTTGCATCTCCGCATGGCTAAGTCTTAACCACGCTCAAGGGAGTGGGCCATTATTCCACTAATAGCTGAAGTCATAAAAACAGCAAGGAGAGTTTTTTTTTTTTTTTTTAAATTACGCACTCCAATTTGATGAAGTACGTTCCTCTCAGTCAGGATGGTAAACAGCGACAGGGCTTCCACTTGAAGCAGTGTTAATGGGTGTTAAGGTAGCGGTTCCTTAAAGTTACGCCTGCAGTACCGCTGGGTTACTGAAGGCGAGACTTAACCCCTCCTTCAGTCATGACAGTTACGCCGCATCACATCTGTGAGCGCCAGTAAATGCAGAACTAGGAGTTTGAATTTGATACTGTTGACATTTTCCTGACATTGAACCAAATGAAAAAGTGCAAAGTAGGACATTTCTATTCAGAATGCAAATCAAGTGTTTTAAGAATGGAAGACATTCTGTAAGTATCTAATATGTGATTTATTTAACTGCATTTGCATATTAGTTTCTGATATTCTGCAAATTTTAGTGACAAAATACTAATTTCCCACAGTAAATTCAGCAAATAAATTATAATTATGTATTAAAGGGCTTCTGTCCTACTTTCTCATGCATTTTATTGTATCTGTTCCACTCATGAAAGGGTGCTTGTGTGTATTTATGTACTATAAATATAATTATCATTCATGATGGATATTAATGAGCTCTATTCTCATTGGCTGTCTCATTCTACATTCATAAAGGGGGGAAGAAATGTTTCTTATACCTTGAAATGGTGGCTTTAAAATGTTGTAGACTCATTTGATGCACTGGCTTTTGTGACCTTAGCGTCCATGTACGAACTGCATTGACTATGTGGGGAGTGTAAAATTTGCAGCTTGATTCCTGTAGAGGATGCGTACTTACTTTCACATGTCATTTGACTAGGGACGCCCAAACTTTTGCATATGACGGTTTTAGTGTCAGGATCTACCGTGGGAATAATCATTTTTATCCGTTTGTTGTGATGTCGGCACTTTTCAGGTGTTTAAACTGCCTTTGGGTCTTAGTCTGTGCTTTTATCAGTTTCAGCCCCATCATTGTTTAGACAGAACCTGCAAAAAACACAGAGGAAGACACTTTGATTAAATGTGAAGCTGAATATTGCAAAATCAAGATTCCAGAGTATTAGCAGCTGGCTGTGTTGTGCTAAATAAATGGAAAATTTCACAGTACATTGCAAACTTTTTTATATGTGCGCATGTTTTATTCTTGCACTTTTGCTTAACCAAGACAAGCGGAAAGAACCTCATGTTCTCATACATGAACATGTGCGGCGGTGGGGGATTGAGGGATTGTGGGCTTGCGATGAGGGGGGAGGTTATGCAATAATCCATGCTGCAGCATCCCCGGAGCAACTTGGGGTTAAGTGTTTTTTGCTCAGGGCCACAACAGCAGTGGCTGGAGGACGCCAGGGACAGAGGAACCTGTGGGAGTAAATCAAGGTTGGGGCTGATATGACACTCCATTTATCCAGGGCCGCTCCTGAGTCAATACCTCACTATATGGTCTTATTATGGAGCTTTGGTGGGAGCCGTGTGGTGCTTAACGGCTGAAAATTGCGGCTTTAGAGTTAACTCTCCTGATAACAGGTCATAGGTGAAGAAATTGCGCAGAATTTATTTCTGAAATCAAGTCAACAAAACACTGTGATTACAGAGTGAATTCCAGGGCATCATCTTAAGAGGAAACATATTCTGCATGTCTTTTTTTCTGATATGAGATGACAAAGCAAATGCTGCAATCAATGAAGGTACACTATATGGACAAAAGTATCGGGACACCTGACCATTACTGACCTGACCATTACTCCAATGAAATTGCATTCAAATATATAGACTTTAATATGAAGTTGGTCCCCCATTTTGCAGCTTAAACAGCTTCCATTCTTCTTGGAAGGCTTTCCACTCGATTCAAGACTTTCTGTGGGGAATTTGTGCCCATTCATTCATTCTGTAGAGCGTTCATGAGGTCAGCCACTGATGCTGGATGATAAGACCTGACTCGCAATCTCCGTTCCAGTTCATCTCATACATACCAGTGTGGTCAATATGACAAGATGATATTGTTATTGTCATAAATGATGTTCTGGGTATATCAGGGGTATCATCAGTTGAAACACCCTTTTTCTTACCATAAAAATATCTATCTTTTGCTATATAGAAAACACAGCAAACTGCATCACGGTATTGATCATAACTCATTACTTCTAGTATATATGGTCTAGTCAGACAGTACATCTGATGTCTGTTCCTCATCGCTGATTCCTAATCCAGTGCTACGACAGGCTAAATATAGAACACTTTGCAAACCTTGGTTCATCTGAGGTAGAATATGCAAATTGGGTCAACGTCAGTTCACTATCTGTTGCACTGTGAGGAAGGAAACGGAGCTGCTTTTGCAGTGGAGACGAGTGTGTAGAGTAAACTGGTGAGGTGCTATAACAGTTTCATATACGTGTTCGCCTGTGATTAAAAACACACTCCAGGTTCTCACAGCTCACAGATTGTATTCATGTTTTGTTTCCTTTTGTGTCCTTTGTCTCCCAGAACACACCCTCTGGTGAATAGCAATAGGTTGGAAATCCTCTGGTTGTGGTAGATCAGGAGCAGGATGGTGTGTTTTCAAAAATAGCACTTTTGCGGCGTCTCCAGCGCACCAGGTTTGGGTGTTTTCTTGCCGAGACGAATTCCTCGGTGTGCCCGCTGTTATTCTCGCCAACATCTCTTCACCATCTTACCATTTCACCGCTGGTGCCCCACTTACCAGTTTACACAGAGCCTGTGCCGTCGTTCCACCGGGGACCGCCGTCCTTGAGTTTACCAAACTGTTTACAAATATTTGTCCAGTGTCCCTGCCGCTAGTCCGCCGGTAGCGGAGCAGGTTGGGCTCGTAATTGGCAAGGCGGCACGCGCACATAAAAATGTCAGTGCTTTGCATTGCTAAGCATGAAAAAGCCCTTGAATCAGTGCTTGCAGGTGGGAATACAGATAGTGGGCCGGTTTAATTTCACTCCGCGGCTCAGTGTCTTCGGTTCAAAGACCTTTAGTCAGACATTTTAATTACTTTGGAATTGGATCTAATTGATCTTGGCTTAGATGGACTTCTCTTACTTCCACACTTGGTGCAGCTTTTCTCCCAGTAGAGATGAGCTCGGTCCACTGTCCTCTGTCCCCCTTCTCTTTTTCTCCTGAAATAAAAAACCAGGCTAAAAACAGAATAAACCATTTTAATACGGTTGGGTCCTGCGAGCTCGCTGTATTAGCAGAAGTCTGTAGTGCTTAATTAACATGGACTTGGCTCGTTTGTACTTGGTGTCAGAGTGAAGAAACGTACAAAAAGATCCTCTTCATTTTAGATTTCCAGGGACAGCAGTCTTCTCATTATTTTACACAGCTTCATCCTCATGAAAATATATGATATCAAGTCATTTTTGCTGGGATTTTCACAACAGCCAGTACGCAACTACTACTTTAGCTTAGTTTCAATCGATGGGTGGAAGGATAGGGATCAATAGAAAGAGTAACTAGAGACGCCACTCTTGTTTTCACGGTACCAGTACTGAAACCATGATTATTGGTTGGCGCGACACTGATCCATTATTTTTCCATTCTTTGGCAGATATTAACGATTTCAGTAACGTAGTAAAAACTCCTAATGTTTCAGATTAAATATTTAAGTATGATGTGTCCAAAAACTGCTGTTTTTAACCTAATTGAAAAAATCCAGCTGCTTTTACCGTGTGTCAAGATTTCTGAACAGTCAGATCAACAGAAACGGTCCAAAATAATCACTTATGATACAATCTTGTTACATCAGCTTACACTGAATGTTATTTTTGGAGGTTGCAGTGGCAGTGTTTGAATACCATTCTCAGACAATTCAAATACTTTGCCACCCCATTTGTGCTGTTATCACATACCCATGTAGCCTTACGAAAGCTCATCCAAGGATGCTGCCTATGTGGAACATCAGAGAGATAGCAGTCTTCCGTAGTTTAATTTAATGATGCAGTAGGTTTGGTTTGAAAAGGGCCAAATTATGCTTTGCACACTTGTGAAAAAATGTGGAGCTAATTTTTAAATCCTCTCTTCAGCTCATTTGCATCTGTTGGGAAAGCTTTTGTCACCCAGACGATTCTTTCTTTTTTAAACTACCCCCCCTGCTTTCCCAGCCCCCCACCAGCCCCCCAACCTCTGATCCTGTGTTGTCACCATCCATGCTAAAAATTTCATCTGGCTGTTAGATAATGCTTCCCGTTGATGGTGAATTATTGAAGGCCTTGTTCTTGCAAGTGGGACAGGGGCGTGCTTTTAACTCCCTGTACTGCTGTGTCTTCTATCCAGTAACTAAGAGACGCTACACAAACAGCAGAAGGAGCACAGCAGAGCAGGGGACTGGGGGGCTGAGAAGGAAATGAAAAAGAGAAGGGGAGCCTGGCTGACTAGTGGGCTGGTCTGCAGATTAAGGCGAGCCAGAGAAAAACTGTGAAGCGCTGAGAGACACTGTATGTGTGTCAGCTTTTTCCGCCTCACACTTACTTGCTCATGTTTTTTCTCTCTATTCTGCATCATGAAAGGGCTGCATTTTTCATACACGCCTGTTTAACAGACATTAGAAGTGGGTTATGCGCTGAAAACGCCTATTAATTAGAAGTTGCAGAATTTACGGAGATGTATAATTGGCAGAGGAAAGGGAAATGTAGGCAGAAATTACCTCTGTCGTGCTAATTGCCTCATAGTATTAATTTGTCTCACGTTTAAATAAGAGCCTCAGTTAATATTATGAGTTAATGCAGAAGCTGTCACTTTTTTGAGGAGATAGGGACAATGCTAATTGTTTCTCTGGCCTGCTGAGCTAGTTTAAGTTTGCCTTCGTGAATTAAAATGATAGTGAAATACTGTAGCGTTTCCCATACATTTCTCCAGCAGTTCCACAGGTGAAGCGGTTAGGGTTGAGTCAAAACCCTGTGGATACTCACCCTAAGGCAATAGATCAAAGAGTGAGAAATGTCGATATGGGTACCCAAATAAAAACAAATATTTATCCAGTGCGATTTCAGGTAAGCCACTAGGACAGTCCGTTTCGTCATTGCCGTGTTTGTTTTTGTCAGTGGGACTTAATGCTGCTCGATTACGCCTGAGCAGTTTGAAACACGGAGCTCAGGTGCTGGAGAAAATGTGACCACCTCAGCGTGTAAACAAACCTTAACCTTGCCGAGGGGGGCGGGATCACGGTTCGGGGGCCTGGGCAGGGAGCCCACACTGTTGATTTTTAAAATTATTTTTTTTCTATTTATTTTTTTTGCTCTTCCTTGGTTTCGCTGGAGTGCTCTCCAGTCCACTCGCTCCCCCCAAAAGACTGATGGCAAACATTACTGCCTTTTCTGACAACAGTACACATAAGTGGGGTTGTCAAGCCAACCGCGGTTTCTCCTGCGTGCGGTGTGAATTGAGAGGGAGCGAGTGAAGGTTGCGGGAGGGAAGGGTTACCGTGTGCTTCGTGCAGTTTGAATGAGCAGAATGGGCAAAGGGCAGAGGAAAAAATTCTCGCAGTCCTTTGGGAAGAAGAAAAAGAGAAATCGAAGCCTTCGCATGACTGTATCTGTGCAAAAAGAAAAATAACCACAGTGTCAGGGCGACTAAAATGCACTGATCAGTCCCAGTTCTGCATATTTATATACAATTTTGTATCGAATGTGTGTGTATGTGTGCCTGTGTATATGTGTGTATGCTTGTACACACATTTTTCTAATTCAGTATTTTTTACATTGTAGATTAATATTGAGAACAAACTAAATGATGAAGTAAACAAAAAAGAGTTAAACAAACCAGAATCTGTTTTGTATTAAGGAAATAATGGACTATTCTTAAGTGGTTCTTGCCATAATGTGCAGTAGAACCATAGTGGAACAGGATCACTAACTGTGGACCAACCCGACCCTCACAACTGATGATCCCAAACACAGTAAGAAGGAGAGAAACTCCACTAATGAACTCTTGACGAAGAACACCTCTTAATTAAACACCATTCCAGGTCGATTCCTCATGAATCTGATTGAAAAACATGCCAAGAGTGTGCAAAGCTGTCATCTGAGCAGTAGGTGATGTTTTCAATACTAATCTACAATGTAGCCAATAATGAAAAGAAAGAAAATTGTTGAATGAGACGGCGTGCCCAAACTTTTGACTTGTTGTATATATACATGTACGTACATATGTGCACTCACACAAGCACATGCACGCAAATATACATCTATATTATATATAAATATTGAAAATCACTGAAGGTGAAGACAGTTACATTGATGATCTCATTACAGTGGCACCTGTCAAGGATGTGTGTTGCATTTGCTGCAAGTAAACAGTCAGTTCTTGGAGTTGATTTGTTGGAAGCAGGAAAAATGAGCAAGCATGAGGATCTGAGTGACTTTGACAAGGCCCTAATTGTGATGGCTGGGTCAGACCATCTTCAAAAAGACAGGTCTTGTGAGGAATTCCCAGTATGAACCTTCCAAGAAAGGACAACTAGTGAAGCAGTGACAGGGTCACGGGCACCCAGGGTTCACTGATGTATGTGGGGAGTGAAGACCAGCCCATCTGGTCCGATTGTGCTACTGTTACACAAACTGCTCCAAATGTTCATGCTGGCTGTGGTAGAATAGTGTCAGAACACACAGTGAAAGTGATCATTCGGTCATACGTGAACACACCACAGCACACAGTGTGAACAGCACGAAATTCTTCCTCTGCAT
>JBBPDC010000011.1:3093757-3116030 GCA_037974485.1 Hemigrammopetersius urotaenia | reverse complement strand
GGGGGGGGGGTGTCTGGGGGGGGTTCAGAGCCCTGACTATTGCTCTCTTTTTGACCAGATCCCATGACTATGTTCTTTGTGTAAAAAAGCAGAGAAGTATGAAGAGCATTTGTAATCCAGAATGTCCGAAACTTGCACAATGTTCAGTTTTGCATGAAAATTGTAAGGAACTAGCATTAAGCTTTTAGCGTATGCTACAGCAAGTGTTCATCCCTCAGGTCTCAACAGCATGGCCTTGTGCAGCTAATAAAGTTTGCCTCATTTGCCTACTTAAATGATTTCATGCTCGGAGAAGTGAACCATCCACCCCCCCCCCACCCACCCCCCTCCTCCTACCACCATCTAAAATTATGATGCGACCATCAGGAATGGTGCAAAGCTTCTTAATGCTAATCGGCTAATCCTTTTATTTCGACTCAGGCCAAATCCAGTCTGAAATCTGCCAAACAAAACGGTGTTTAGGGGGATGATAATGCTTGGCTCTGGCTCTTAAGCTTTGCAGACATGAAGTGAGTGTGTTTCTCGGTGGGGTGACGTCTTCAGCGCTTCAATGAGGAGCAAATCATACCACACACTCCACCTCACCCCCCTCCGCTAACCCCCCCTCCCCACCCTGGGGCCTGCTGGGGCTGGGGGTCTCAGCTGGCGCAGCAGGGAGTGGGATTTTCCCGCAGTTTTCCGTGCACTCGCATCGACTGCTGAGTGCTCGCAGCTTGAGGAATCTTGTCTGGCAGTTTTACTCCCCCTCATTCAATACTAAGAGAGATGACTGGGGCTATATGTGCTTGCATCCAATGTTTTGAACTTGCTCATCTAAGGGCACATCATTTTTTTTTAATGCATTGCATACTTGTTGAATTAAAAATGAGAGAAATGTGCACAAGCTTGTTCACCCTCCACAGCTTAGCGCTTTCTAATTGGATCTGTTTTATTGGCCTGCTTCAGTATTTTAAGATGTTTTGAAGAATCCCTGAAGTCAGGATGCCTCCTCCTGCCTGAATGATCACACCTTCATGCTCAGTCTGTTCTTTGAGCAATTGCTCACCAAAAAAAGAAGAAAAAAACTACACATTCTCTCCCTCTTGCCCCAAATGCAATCAATCTACCAAGACATTTGCCTATTGACTCGGCTGCTGAAGTTACAAGGCTAATGCAATCTATAAAAACTGAGTAAAGCTTTAAGATTACTACTCTTATTAGCCATGCAATATCCTTTATATACTATATGCACATCACCATAGGCCATAGAGTAAAGTGTGTTGTTTAGTAGACTACCTAACAATAAGGCTGACTTAAGTGGGTAGCTGAAGTACATTAATCTTAATGCTGTTTTTAAAGAGGATAGTGAAGTGGTCTTATCCAGTGAAGGTTACTCTGGTGCAAGGTCTTGGGAGAAAAACACACATTTTGCCTTTAACACTGCGCACTGTCATGGCTACCATGCAAATGTGAGGCACATTTCTCCTTCTTTAAAGCAACTAATTACCATTCTTAGAGAATTTCACAGTGTTTTGTTTGGTGTGTGTGCTCGAATTTGTCACATTTGATGAATCTGGCTCAAGCTGAGAGCAAGCATTTTACAAATAAGCGGATGAGCTACGGTGACAGTTATTGGTTAAAGACGGTGATTTATAACCATTTCATGAAGATCCTATCCAGATCGTAATAGGACCATAAATTTAAACATAAAAAAGTTAATTGTAGTCGCTTTGAAGTCCTGTTTTCAGTTATCAAGATCGTTCTTCAGTTTCATGGTGATCCAGATCATGAATATTTAGGCCTGAGAGTCGGGGATGTTTTTAAAAGGCCAATAACCCCAAACCAATCTTTTTTGATGTCCGACTCTCCTTTTGTTTTGTTCTTTCCCTCCCACAAATCTCTGACTATGTTCTTTAGTATCGTGGCCAATCCTGACATTACACAGCAAGTAACCCCACGGTTCTTAGCAATCTTTGTCCTACATTTTAAATACCTCTGGAAACAAAGGCAGCCTCCTCCCGCCAGGCACTTAAGGAGCGAATTCATTACGGCAATTTGAATTCAGTCTGCTGTATGCTAATGCCCACAGCTCCCTGTGTTTTGGTTCCAACTTCATCCCTCTCTCCTTTATCCCTTTTTTTTTTGTGTTCATCGTCTAAAAATATCTCTCTGCATTGAGAGTGATCCGGGCAGGGTGCATATTTAGGCTCATTATAAAATAATCAGGATAGTTGATTGGGGAGGAGGCTCGTCAGAGGAGGAGTTGTGGGAAGTCTTTTTATGACTCACACTTCAAAGTGTGAATTCGAGTGAGCGAGTGATGATTCTGCAGCCCACGGACTACCTGCACTCTCAGCAGAGGAGGAGTGGAAGAGAATTGGGAGGAACAAGCTCGGGTTTTTCGAGACGAAAGAAGAATTTGGTTTGTGGGTGGGTGCTCGTGTTTACACACAAACGCACACACACACATACACACACACACACAAACATATGCGCTCACACAAATTATTCTTGGTTTTCTCAGTGAAAATAAGTACATATTGTAAACACTGCATTTCTGTTTATTTGATGGGTTTATCAATTTGTCCAAAAATAAAAGATGCCATACACTTTGCATCGGTCACCTTTTATGTTTTATGCATTTCCCAATATTTTCAATTCAGCAAATAAACATTAATTGAACACTAAAGTGTGCAGAAGGGTGCTCTCTGTAAAGGAGATGCTCTTTTTCACTTCAACAGAGGAAATCGACAGAGCTTTAGTTTGACCAGGAGTATCCAAACTTTTACATATGACTGCAAATATAGTTCATAACTTTTAAGTTGGTTTGCCATAGTTAAACCATTTTAAAGAATGAAAGAAAGAAGAAATATGCATGTGTGTGTGCGAGAGAGAGAGTGTGTGTGTGTGTGTGTGTGTGTGTGTGTGTGTGTTTATGTATGTGAAAATTCATAACTTTATAAGAGTAGCAAAACATAACCTATTAACTTAAAGAAGTTATTCTTAGTAAGCTTATGTCTTCCTTTGCTTCAAAGTTTCTGTGTATATGTGATGTGTTTGTGTGTGTGTGCGCGTGCGTGCGTGCGTGCGTGCGTGTGTGTGTGTATTGTGAACATGTCTGTGGTTGTGTCAGCGTATGTGTGTCAGTGACTATGAATGTGCAGGACGAGTGAAGCCGACACACCATCCATCTTCAGTATTTGACATATGTTATAACGAGGCCCTGCTTCCCCAGGGTCTCAGATGGTAACCTTTGCCAAACGCAGACAAAGCAGCGTTGGTTTGTTTGAGCTTCCCCTCGAGACGCGGGATGAGACGAAAGTAGAAAAAAATAAAAAATCCCGCGTGTACGCGCACACAAAGAGAAGTGTTTACGCTGCCTTTTCATGTTACTACACAGAGGCCCTGTGTCCACCCAGTTGTGTCATCTCCGCCAACGGGTTCAGTTGTTAGATAGACAACAACAGGCTGCCCAGTAGCAACTTGGCGTGCAACCTAATTAGCTTGGCAACATAGAGGAGGCTGTGTTTGCAGCAGGTGAACTCAAAGTGCTCAAAAAGTACTCGCTTTTTTGACAATTTCGTTTGGCAGCCCACGAGAGAAAGCTAAGGAGAGACTGGCGGCCCTGCCAGCTGAACGCTGATGAATAAGAGAAAGTGTGGATTACACTGGCAGCCGAATGAGTCATCCGAGGTGGTCATGTTTGTGTGGAAAAAATAATAATCTTATAAAAATGTTAAATGCGGTTTTCTGGGCATTGCAGCTTCATTCCCAGGCCGTAGATCTCTATTGGTGTTCGCCTACTGCCTGGATTCGTGGTGTTGTTCACGTGTGGGGGGTGGTCAGGGGTCGCTGGCATGTTAACTTTCACTGCAAAACAAAGTGAAATGTGAAATTCAAAGCATAGCCGCGGATACTCGTCTGATGATTTGTTTATTTCCTCTGCTCTCTGTGTTCTACAGTACACAGCTGTTTTCTCTCATTCTCAGTCAGAGCATCAGTGGTGGAAATATATACTGAGAGTCCAAAATGCAACTCTGATGTTCTGTTTCGCATGCGAGAACCTCTTCATGCTTAATGTTCTAAAGAAACTTATCTCAATGTCAGATCAGGCCATTTTCTGAATAACAATGAAGAGTTTTGTGGAGAAACTGTGGCACCATACAAAAGTCATATTCAAAAGTTTGAACGCATTACCAATCAAATTGCATTTCACTCATTTCTTTCTTTTTTTCTTTTTCTGCAAATGAATTGTAATTGTGCTTTATAATGTGCAGAAATGTGTTCTCTGTTGCAGATATAGACTTATTTTCACTTAGAAAATGAACAAATCGTGTGATTTAACAGGGAACACTTTTGCATATGACTGTGACTAAGTGTGTGTGTGTGTGTGTGTGTGTGTGTGTGTGTGTGTGTGTGTGTGTGTGTGTGTGTGTGTGTGTGTGTGCGCGTGTGTGTGTGTGCCTGTTAAAAACTGTGCCAGGTGGCTGGAATGAAGGTGTGTGAGCGAAAGCCAGGAGTCTGTAAAGCTGCGTAAGTGTTGATAAAGAGTAATCTGAAGAGTGTGAGGTAGAAGAAAGACACTTTTTTTAGTCACTGCCTTCTGCATCAGTATCAGTTCCTAGTTAATTATGTCTAATGACAAAATGAAGGAAATCCCTTTTAGGAGTAGGTGTGCTCACGTGAGCTGTATTAACATGTGCTGTATTTTCTCATTCACTATGTTGTGGTCATTTTTTAGCTGAGATACTGTGGCAGGATATGACCATGGATAATCATTATCTATCCTGAGCTCAAATCCTCAGACACTCTACAGCCCCTTTAAAAATCTGTAAGCCTTTATCACACATGTGGTTTTACCCAGGTGTTTAACTCCGTGGGGCTTAGAGGGGTGTGAATGTGAAGCAGTTTGTAAAGTCCACAAAGGAGTTCACCGGCCCGAGTCCCAGTGCAGAAGCCAGTATGGGTTTCCAGTAGGGCTCATGTGTAAACAGATGCTAATACACTAGCGAGTCGATTTTGGACTATGGCCGATAAAGTGTTTCTGTGACGATTTAGATAAAGCTAGAAAGTGAAAACTCTACAGGTGTGTATTTTATGGCTGATTCTAGCGAGAAAGGGCAAAAATCAACATGGCTGGTGTTCGTTCATGCTGAGGATATCATGCTGCCGTGGTGAATGTGATTGGTAAACTGTTGTTCATGGGCTGCATGAGTGAATGACGCAAGGCCTGAACATTCCTGAGAAAAGTATTTTGGTAATGTCTTGGGTTTTCTATGTTAGCGCTAACAACATGACCTCGCAGTGTGAGTGCGGACTATTTCAGGCTAGATTCGTCATGCGATTGGTTTTCCTCTCCAAAATCCGATCCTACATTTTCTGCTGATATAGGCCCAACGCCTGGTATTGAATCAGTGCCATCTGTATTGAGAACCGGTTGATTGTGTTATATTTAGACCAGTTTGGTGTCATTCCTATATGCTAGCTCTACCGGAGCCACACTAAACAACCTGTATTCCTTTCAGCAGATGCTATCCTATCTTGAATGACACCTGAATGGCTTTAGTTTAATCTCCCACCCCCTTACTCAAGCATATGTTCCTCGTACGTGACCGAGCACGGCCGAGTATCAAAAGCCTGGAGAAAAGGGCCCATCAGATAGCGAGCCATTATCCACCATTTGGCCTAAACAGCCCATTGCCTGTTTGCTTTTATTGTGCGCAGACAAAATACGTCTCCCTCTCTGATTTAAACACATCCACTTCCTCTGCTTGTCATTAGCGAAAAGGGGACCCTCCTGGGGCATGAAGGGGGCTAAACGTTCTGATTGTTCTCCTGTTTCATGTTTTATGTTGAAACAATGCGATAATTGTCGTAGATGAATGTTGCAGAATGTGTTTTGGGGCGCCTGCGGATAGCTTGTACATCTGGCTGATGTGAATTCCAACATTGCTGATAATCCGCCTGTGTCCTTGCTTTCTTTGCAGATGGAAGATGACCAGTGAGGACCCCCAGCCCATGACTGATCGCTGACGCTCGCCCGGCCTGCATACGTGCTCTTTATTTTCTGCTCATCTGCTTGCTTCTCTGAACCTCTGCCATTTCCGGCACCTGGAGGCTGAACAGCGTAATGGCCACTTCGGTGTGTAAATGCCCCTTGCTGTGTGCCCTCCTCTTCGCCGTGGTCTTTTACCAGTGCTCTGAAGGTAAGGTCATCTCTCTCTCTTTCTGCTTTTTTCCTCCCCGCGGACACACATGCGCACATCCACCTTGATACCTTCCGTACATGGATTTCTTTTGTCGTTATCTTCTGACATGTTCTTGACATGCGGTAGTACATACATAAAAAATGTCCCTTTCTTTGTCCTGTCTTGTCAGTCGTCACTCAAACGAACCTTCTCACGCTTGTACCATTAACGTGCCGCTAAGGCGATTAAAGTCAAATTTTTTGCACTTGTTTTTTTCCCCATATTATCCTCAAGGCACTGCAACCGGTTAAATCACGCAGATTAACACAGAGGAACTGTCGCTGAAGAGTTTTAAATGCGTAATTTTTTTCCCCATAGCCCCATTACCCCCCCATCGCCCCCCTCCTCCCTCCCTCCCTCCCTCCCTCTCTTGCACCTGACTGCACGAAATGTGTGACTTGGCTTCCTGCCAAAATGACGACTTTGTGAGGTGAAAGGAATGTTTGTAATAATCTGTTAAGAAAACACGAGTCTTAATTCATTTTCGCTGTGACTCTTTGACTTTGATTAGAATGTTTGGTTGTAATTGCAAGTGTAGGCACAGAATCCATCCCCACTCCAACCCTCCCGACCAACCCCCCCGTCACCAGCCTCCCCCCCGACATTCACAGATACATGCTCCATCAAAACCTACTCATATAGACGCTTTGTGGAGCGACAATTATTTCCCTTTTTTCTCCTAGTCTGCTTTTTCCCCTATTTTTTAGAACAAAGTTGATTTAATCATACATTTGTGTGCCAAACATTGATTACTGCAAAACACAAGTGAGAGAGGCTTTCTTTATAGTTATGCCGTTTTTTCCCCCGCTGTTGTTGTTGTTCACTGCTGCGGCTTCCTCTTTTAGCTGGCATTTACAAGGGCAGTGGAAAAAGGGGTTGTTTTTGACTGGCATCGCGCAATTAGTAGATCTTCAGGATATTTGTAGAACTGGCAGAATTGTGTTTTTTCGGGTTGGGCATAAACTAAAGTGCTAAAAAAAAACCCACTTTGTTGATGGGCAGGCTTCATATATATTTGAGCCGGCCCAAAAATGTTGCCCTTTTTTTTTTGATGAGGTACTTCCTTTGGCCTTTGGTATGTGGCGAGTTGGGAAGCTAAGGTTTCACTCCAAGTGAAGGCTTCCAGCCCAATGAATGATCAGTCACCCATCCATCAGCGCTGGAATGTGTGTGGGTTTCTCAGAAAACAATGTCTTCTCCATCCACAAGCCATTTACCTTCTCTCAGCCCCCTCGCTAGACTCGCACGTCTCTGTCTTTTTTTTCCCCCTTCGAAAATGAACCACATTTCCGTGGAGGCCCCCGCAGAAGGGCCCTCTCTGTAATTGCTTCGTGCTCTGCGGCTGGCAATCGTCTTTTGCTATCGTTTGTGTGTAAACCTTCTAGACGGGCTTTGAAATCTCCAGTGAAGTTCTCCGGTCCATGGTTCTGCTGGTTACAGAACACACTTTAGCATTTTAGGTGACATGCCAGTAGGACACCAATTATAAGCAGGTTCTTCCGATGTCACCACTGTGGGTTGCAGCTCTCCGATGCGTCTCGTGGTCTGTCTGATGATGCCTTTCCCTTGGCCTACATATGCTGAATCTTCACAGCTGGTGATCATATGTAGTTTGAAATGAAAATAACCTCCGAAAAAAAAGTGTATATATAAATATATATATATATATCCACCACTACCTGATGTGCCACCTCTTGCTCGGGACGGGATGCTTGTTCTCTCCATGTGTTTTAATGTTCCCTGGCCTTGTATTATACACACCACCCCTTTTTCTAAAGCCTGCCCTAATCCCTATCATACTCATTCCCGTCTTTTGTCATCACGTCCTGCTGGTAGCAAAACTTAAGAATGTTTTAAAGAGCCTTGTGACAGAGGGGGTCCTGTCTTGCTCAAGGGTGGGTGGGCTGGAGAGATTTACATCACAACGAGACAAAGGAGAAGCATCCACAAAGGTGCGTCTCCATCACGGACCTGTTGCCTACCACGCCGCCGTAAATCCTTGTAATTACAGCCTTCAATGTGTGGAAGAAGGCATGTTTGCACCCTTGCATTGTCTTTTATTTAGACACAAGGGCATCATGTTCTCCTTTAAATGCTTAGCCGCCTCATTTGAACGGGCCGATAACAAGGCAAGCTGTGTGAGGCACAAAGACGGATTAAATGATGTGTGTCATCTCCGTATAGACAAGAATCAGCATTAAGTCCCAGTAACGCTGTTTGTTATGTGTTTTTAAAAACGTTTGGCTTGCGGACAGAAGGGCTGTGAGCCGTATCTCAGCTTGAGTTCTGTTTGTTTGCCAAATGCATTTAAGTAGCGGGGAAGCAGGAGGTGTTAATGTATTGTGGAAATGAAGTAGCTTCGGAATGAAATTGCAGAAGTGTAATTGGGTAGAACATGCCTGCCCCTTGTGACACCGAGGTATTTCCTGGCCGCTTTAGGCGAAACAATGCGTGTTTTTTTCTCCTTAATCAGCTGCACCCAGCCAAACTGAAAATCTCATTAAAGGTTTTGGTGTTTAATCAGGAAAGGGGCTTGTGCTACAGAGACAAAATCACAAGACACATCCAGGCAAAAAAGACCCAAATCCTATCAAACGGATGCTACAGAAGCCAAAAGGCACATACCTCATTGGTCACAGCTGATAGAACAGTTTCCTGGAATCAGATCAGATGAACTTTGCGAACTTTTGGTTTTAAAACACACACTTTAATGAAGCATGGAGCATCACTTGGTAAGAGCTCCATCATGAGCTGGAGGGGTCAGGCCTCTAATTCCTGGGACGATAGTGGACTTCAAGACTACTAGGTTCTACTGGCCTGTCCCAGAACTCCCACCTGTGGAGTTCTGTACTGGTTATCCTGTGGTTTCCAGAGTCTTTTTTCTCAGACATGCAAAAACATTCCACAAGACCACAGTAAATACACACGAAACGCTCCTCGCCCTGAAGACCACACTCAAGCAGCATTCAACTAATGTCTTGTTGATTTTCTAAGTCTAATTAAGTACACATGTTCAACAGAGAAGACACATCTGCATTAAATAAGGCCTGAGAAGACATTATGGCATTTCCCCTGCGATCAGAAGGTTGTGGGTTCAAATCCCATGTCTGCGGGAGGCTTCACTTGGTGAATGGGTTAAATTCAGATGAAAAAATCCTGTTGTGTTCACACTGTGTGCTGTGGTGTGTTCACATATGACAAATGGTCTCTTCTCTTTACTTTCAGTGGTGTAAATAAGTAGAAACTGTGCACTAATATCTACAGAGAAATGCCATATTTCAGAGTGTTACCTGTAGAAGGTGTGTATTAATCTCTCAAATCAACAAAACATGTGACCAGGGGTGTTTTGCATGTGCCAGTATATCCTACAGTTGATCACTGGTGGCGTTCTACTGTCCAGGTTCTCAAGTATTGCGGAAGTGATTCAACATGTTGGGAATGTTGGCAAATATGTGTCCTACAGATATACAGGTTTCTGATGAAGTTTGGAATACGTCACATTAATGAAAACACTACAAGTATGAGCGTGGGTTGCAGTTCCAATGCAAAACTAAAAAAGCCAACTTTGGACAGTAGACTTATCCTGGCTGATTGACGTTTGGCGTAAATTTAACTTTTCTCCAAACTCTGGTTTTAACCTGGAGCTGCTCCAGAATGCTGCTGATACGTCTATCTCCCCTCCTACCCCTTATGGATCGATGGCTTTAGCGTTATTAAATAAAGGGTTTTCGGAATGGAAGGGAGAAGTCCAGGCCTGTAAATCCACCACCCTCAGACGGTCCCTCCTGATGGCTTATGGCTCACCGAAGCTTATCAAGCAGCAGAGCGATATTTCCAGGTCTGGTCGCCAGAAGGAGTTGGATTGTCGTTTGGTGTGAGTCGTGCAGCTGCCCTCCACCATAAACGCTCGCTCCATCATCTTGCTTTCATGCTTGGTTTGCCTTTGTTTTGTTTCAGCCCCTTTTGTGGCTCATGTCTGAATCATAAGGGTATGTGACACGGCTATCATGAATTATCACCGCATTGCCGTGGGAGATCCAACGAATGATGTGCCAGCGAGCCCAGAACAAACACTCACACAGTCACACACAGACAGACACAAACGCACACACACACTCGCACAAAATAGGTATGATTTATCTGTCTTGTGCACCATTCTGACCAAGTGGAAATCGTCCATGAAACAAGAACGGGTCTGTCTGCATCGCTGCAGTCTGGCCATGACGGACGCGTTAGCGGGCATCGTTTCTCCAGCACTGCTGCGGGGAAGGTTCCAGCCAGCACCTCTTGATGTTAAAATGCAGATTACGTTTGTGTCGGAGAAAGTGAGCCGTCCAAGAAAGATCTTTTATTTTTCTTCTCTTCTCTTTTCACAGCTTTCCAAAGAGACCTCAGCATCGTTGGCAAATGTCTCTCTGATCTTGCTGTTGACGTTAAACAGAGAGATTATCAGCTCCCCCAACTGGGTTTAAAGGGGATCTCTTCTACTAAAAGATCCTGATTAAAATACATCAGCGCTATCTATCAGTTATCTGATCATCTGTTGGGTGTTTTCTTTGTTTCTTTTTTTTAATGTTGTCTCTTGTTTTAATTCCAAACAAGACGCAAAGGCCTAGATTTGTGGAGGCCTAATTTCCCAGCAAGTGTGCATAAACACATAAATGCGCAGCAAAGGAGGCATTTTTTGGGGAAACAAGGCCGCTAAGCGCACCAACTGGCGTGTATTAAAACAAATACACAGACAGTGATCCTCGACAGTCGTGCTATTGGGTCTTTCTTCCGATGACGGATGTGTTCGATCCTCCAATGCTGCGCTTTTTGTATGTGCCGTGGAATAAAGCAGCTTGGAGAATTAGTTTGGTTCTGACTGCAAACAAAAGCATACGAGCGCCGTCCGAAGGAGTCGTGATGGAGCTGACTGAGAGGAGACTGCGCCTTTTCTTCCGTCCTTCAGGACAATACTGTAATGTAATATTGCAGTCAGGCACAGATTTAGTGAGGAGTGTCTTCGGGTTAACCGACATCAGCACACACTCTCTGGTAAACCCCGAGGATTTAAGGGCCTTCAGGGTTCCTTGGCTTGACGCGGCTTTATTGTCTATTTACATCTGATTGTAAAACTTTTTTAAAGCCCAGGTGATGAACAGGCATTGGGTCTGAACGGGCCGGGAGTCGTAACTCTTGGCAATTTGATTCCAGGCGACTTAGGCCAGCCCTAAATCTTAGTCTCGCTGACATTGTCATGGCTTCTCAGGCCATTCTTACCCTTGAGCTCGCAGATTACCACCTACTTAAGCTTCCCCATGAATCACAGGGCCTCCTTCTAGACCTCCTCTGGTCCATCAAGGAGCTGCTTGTCTTTATATTGCTGCTATGTGCTTTTGTACCAGCAGATAAAGAGCAGATAAAGCACAGAGCAGCAGATGGATATAAAAGAACACTTTGGCCTAATGTAAGCGCAGCGAGTCGCTGTCTTCCATTCTGCGGTCGGTTTCCTTGACAGCTGTTATGACAAAGCTGTATTTTTAATCTATAGACGAAGCTTTTAACTTTAATCAAGTTGTCAGGATCGGCTTGCAACAATGGGGAATAACTCTGGGCTTGTAAACCAATATTTACCCAACATGGAGAGCAAGGCAGGGGAATCGGGCGTGGGGAGTATCTGCCTTGATTTCGCTCATTTAATAAATGCCTCTCCTATTAAGATGGTTTTTATTAAACCTGCACTGGCGAAGGCCTTGGCGTGGAACTGGGGTAGAACAAACTCCTACAAATCTACGAAAGCGCTCGTAATGAAAACAGGCAATATATATTCTTTTCCTCTGTTGGAAATTCAGTCTGCGGAGAGCGTGCCGAAGACAGCGGGAAAATGAGCGAGAGTATTGTCTCAAAAATATAATATTAAAATGGTTTTCCAATTCGAGCGCATTTGCTGCTAGGCCTGGCTCTTCATTTGCATAATGAAATAAAGTACGATGTGGCCAAGTGGAATTTCCAAAAGCAGTCAAAAGACACAAAGCGGAGGAAAAAATACAACACAGAGCTAAACACTGGAGTAGCAGCCACCTTCTAGTGCAAATCTAATATTATTATTATTATTAAGCCTGAAAGAATGTAAGCAAGTTGATATTAATTAAATCAATATTTCTGCATAATTAAATCTTTTAGATGCAAGGTCAGAAAAGTCATTCAGAGAGCTTTAACTGAAGCATATTGTTCTAGAGAAACGTATCTTTAACTCTTTTTCGCAGTAGTGATGATAGGAACCAGATGCCCGAGTGTTTATTGGCTCTAAAAGTTCCCTCACAGAAGGTACTACATGAAATGTTTGTGAATATGTTTTCTGGCACCTGGCACATTGTTTTGTAGTAGTTTTATGATAAATGTTGGGCCTAAAACATTACGTAAGTCATTCATGGTAATGGGTACATGCAGCCCATTGAATGAAAAACCTATGACCAAAGAAAACATATTATTTTAGATTTACCACTATTTTATGATCACCAGGATTACATAGTAAAGCTTGCATGAATATAAATATGGCAGATATACATTTTTAGGTCGCAGGTAGGGCCACTGGTCAGTACATAATGATCAGTGTATAATAATCAGGACAGAAATGTACTATATTTGTGTTTTTGACTACAAGTCTATTGGTTTTTTTCTACGACCCATTTCACATCAGACCTCTCTGACTAACTTTGTGGTTGAATCTTTATGATTGAATTATGAATAAATTTTAAGAAATATCACTGGAAGTCCCCTCAGACAACTTCTCGTGGTTTTGAGGGAAGTGTGTGATGATTTATCCATGGAGTTTGCATCCATTAGCTATGTTAGCTTTGTAGCTCCAAGTGCAAAACTAAAAAAAGCAAACTTTAGGCATCAAACATAACTGTGTTTATAGATAAGCTGTATTAAAATATGCAGTCAGATATCACACTTTAACCACTTTTAGTGAGCAAAAAAAAAATTGGCAGCATTCAGTGGATGGCAAAAAGTGCTGCCAGTGTAATAACAGCGTATGTGCGGACCGCAGTCAGACATGGCATGTTTCGCTCCTGAGCGGGGGCGGAATACAGGGTCACATGAAGAAGGGTCAGCCGCGAACAAAAGAATCAATGGGACTGACGTTCAGGTATATACAGTGCCAGATAACCCCCCTACACTCCCACTGCAGCTGAGGAAATTCAATGAGCTGTGTTTAAAAGGGGCGGGGGCGGTGGGGGGTATGAAAAATGTGCTAAAAAAAAAAGACACACAAAGAGCGTTCTTGTTTGCTTTCCGCTATCACTGTTGACCCTCCTGTGTAGCATATTCTAGAGTGAGTGCTCAGGTCAGGGGGGCCGACGGAGGGGGGCTGTGTTATCAGAGCCGGTTCCTCTCATTGACGACGGAAGGAGGAATGTTGCTTGTACGTTAGGGCAGTGGGGTCACGCATGAGGGGAAAAAGTCAAATTTCCTTTCTTTCAAATTTATACAAAGTTTGCTTCTTCAGTTTTGCACTGGACCTTTACTAGAGCCGCACTGGAGTTACAGGGTCACTCCATAGATTTCAAGGTACATTCTGTGATCGAGGTGGTCTTGGTCTTTCAATGATTAATAATTGTACCATATTCTTTTATTAAATGTTGAATCATATTCCACCGCATTCACCCCACACACCCAGGCTTTTTATTCTTTCAGTCAAATGCAAAAGTTTGAGCACCTCTGGTCAAATGATGTCAAAAGTCTTTTGACTTTTAGAGGTTTTTTACATTTGCATGTCACTCTCTTAATATTTACTGAAAATACACGCAATATTCTTAACTAGGAAAAACATTCACTATTTGAGTGTCTTTATTAACCTGAAGATTTTTTATTCATCAATAATGACCTGCAAAAAGCCACCTAATGTAATGATAATGTGCATCACCAGACGAGTGTTACATATTTAATGAGTTATTAAGGGATGAAACAATGAAAGTTAAAGTTAAAGGACAGTCTAGAATTGGACCAGTTTATAGGAGTCTGTTACATTTACTGTTACAGATTCTTTCCATGTTATAAAGGATGTGCTTTATTTCACACATTTTTATTTATAGTTGTTCACTCTTGTATTTATAGTTGTACTTTCTAGTGTTTAGCAAGAAAATAAATCTACAGGTTATGAAATAAATTGATAAGTGGTGGTCAAAAGTTTTAACTGGTAGTGTACATCCTCTTAAGAGCTCACACTTTTCATTTCATATTTTTATATAATATTTTGTGTTTTAGTATTAATATAACTGAGCTTTGTACTAAACTAAACTGTAATCTGTTCTCTGTAGAGAATGGACTATACCTTTCAGGATTATTGTCATCCTTGCTATAGATGATTGAAGGGGCTTTAAAAAACTCACTTTATCAGTAATTATCGTAGAACTGCATAGAAAAAAAAATCCCTTACTCATCCATCACCATGGGAAGGACTCAAGAGCATTCCAGTGCAGTAAGACAAAAGAGCGTTGACTGGCGCTACTCAGGGATTGGATATAGGTAAACAGTTGCTTGACCTGAAATGTCTGTATCAACATTTAGGGCAATTATCGGTTTAGGAAATTCGAAACGATCATGAAACAGATTGCGGGTATATTTGCAGTGTTTGTAACAGTACCCTTTTCCTGCCGCTGTAATGTAAGCTTCGGGGAGCCGTAAGCCGGCCTCCGAAAGAACCATCACAAGGCTGCAGATTTACAGGTCTAGACTTCCATTCGATTTTTAAAAACCTTTATTTAATAACCCTAAAGCCATACATCTGGGAGGGATAAGGCACATAGACATACCACACTGCAGCACTGCAGCATGGGTTACAGCGGTAGTTCAAATAGTGGTTCAAAAAAGTCAAATTTACTTAGTTTTCTCCTCACTCCAGACGTCAATCAGCAATTACCAAAGTCTTTATTCTTTTGCCTTACAGCTACGAGGGGAAGGGAACAGCTAATAGAAGACTGTGCACCAGCTGTATATGTGCCTTGCAGATTCATATACTGTTACCTATAAAAATGAATGAATGTTTGACCCAAATCCAGGCCTCACTATCCGTGTTACTCCTGTTACTTAGTTATTTATTTTTTTATGACTATTTTTGCATTTAACTGTATGTGTGAAACACAGAAGCAAGTCTGAGATTACCCAGAGGCCAATAAGGCTTGTAATACATTTTCCCCTGTTTGCATTGTTAGCTGTAGTCCAAAAACTAAAGACTGACTGAGTAAATCAGAATGAAGGATGTTCACAGAGATAACCAGGTCTGCTGGAATGCATCTGGATTTTGCCCCCCTCTTCACCCTGTCCCCCCCTTCAACCACTTGCTTGTTGAAAGGAAAACAGTGAGGGACACTTTTAGCACCCCAGTAAATCGCGCCCGTGTCCTGCTGACATTTAAATCCCAGCTAAGTCTCGTCTGGCTCCTGTGCGCTGCTCTAACTCATCCTGAATTAGATGTTCTTCTATCTGTTACGTGCAGAGAAGCTCCGGTCACGTGCCAAAAGGGATTCGGAGAAATCCTCTTTAAAACTTGGTTCATTATAGTGTTCGCACTAACGGGCTTTCATTTCTGCAGTTTAACGTGCGCATGGAAATTGGATGATGAGCATCGGCTTTATCTCTTTAATGGTAATAAAGCCGACTGTTACCTGGGCTGCCGATGATTAACACGCCCAAGGAATGCAGCAGTTTACACAACACAGGCTTTAGTTTGTGCATCAGTTTGGTGTCATGGTTCGATTAGTTTCTGATGTGGTGGAAAAACACATTAGAAAGGGGAGAAAAGTGCTCATTGTTTATTTGGTAATCTGGAGGCTACAGCTGTCGAAGGCAGAGCTGAGAATGTGCGGCCCGTCAAAGGTTTGGTTCCTTTTGAACTTTGAATTTTCTCTCCATCGAGTTAAAAATTACCTAAACAGAAGCATACATTTAAAACGGCCATGTAAATAGTGTTTCTCCTGAATATGCAGTCTTTTTTTGAGTCTTTAGGCATTTTAATATCTTTTTTACCATTCCACTGTTGTCTCCATCCATTTTGTTGATGGCCGTCCTCCTTCGCCTATTTTACTTTCAAACATGGTTGTCTTACCAATTAATTGAACAATCATATTCATATATATATATATGTGTGTGTGTGTTTGTGTGTGTGTGTGTGTGTGTGTGTGTGTGTGTGTGTGTGTGTTTGTGTGTGTATGGTTCCACTTTTAATTGTCCAGCTTTCAAACCTAAACAATGGATAATGCAAATCTTTCTTAGAGACGTTTCATTTGAAGATCTTTTCAAAGTCCATATTGTTCTTTCTGACTGTTGGTTGCTTCCTTGTTAATGACTAATCCAAGCAGACAAAAGTTGTCCAGCAGCTTCAGTGGTAAAGAATGCCTTTCCTATTGTCATAAGTTTTGTTTTCTTCATATTGGGTCATATATAAGTAACATCTCTTCCCTCTGTTCCCTAACCATAAGGGCCTCTAGGTCTTCGTGAGTTTTTCCTGAAATCGAGGATTTTCTGCATATTTACGTTTATTCAGGCCTCTGCCAATCTTGAATCCTTGAATATCTTCCTCCAGTCCTTCTAGTCCTATTCTGTGTTCAGTGATGAGTGTAGAGGCTCCTGATTCAAACGTGTAAACCCAGTTTTTTGATGATCTGAATTCTACACGTTTAAAATCGTTACAGGCTTTGCAGTAAAACATGTTAACTGAAGTCTCCTTGGCTTTTACTGTTATCTAGCAATTATCTAGCCATCAGCAATTAAGCCTTTTTGTAATCTTGCTTGTGCGTCTAGCAATTCTCCTTCAGTGTAAGACTCTACTTAAATGAGCATCATTTCAATATTAAGTGTAATTTTACTGGCATGTGATAAGGTAGAACATACCAGATGGTTAACTAGTAAAAACAGCTTTAGTCTGTTTTTGGCTCTTGTTGAAAGATACGCCCACCACAGAAAAAGAGCAGTGGTGTGAAGACTGTGTGCTCTTCATATACTTGGCTGTATTTATAGGTGGGTCAGACACATATAGGACACACAGCTGCCATATTTCTTTACATTTACTGCCAGGTTTAATGGTCCCCACTCTAAATACATCATACGGACAGAAGTATTGGGACACACATCTTAATTATTGAATTCAGGTGACCCCTTACATGGGTATCATAATGCTAAAGGATAACATCAGTGCCTGGCCTCGTAAATGCTCTACAGAATGAATTTGAAAATGGAAAAAATCTTGTTTAGCAGATTATATAAAACAAATAAATGAATATATAAAAGAATATAAAAAATAAAATGAATATATAAAAAATGGACAAAGAAGGTTTTGACATTATATTAGTTATATAATGTTGTAAGAAAACAGACTAATTTAAAACAAGGCTATTTGACCCTGAGTTGAACAGACTTGAGTATATAATCCATTGCTCTTCCTTTGCTAATATCCTTTCCACAAGTTTCTGTGTGAATTTGTGCCCATTCATTCAGTAGAGCATTTATGAGGTTGGATGAGAAGGTCTGGCTCACAATCTCCTTTCCAGTTCATCCCAAAGGTGTTGGATGGGTTTGAGGTCAGGGCTCTGTGTGGACCAGTCAAGTTCTTCCACACTGAGCTCCTCCAGCATGTCTTTATGGAGCTCACTTTGTGCTCTGGGACACAGTCCTGCTGGAACAGAGAAGGTTCTTCTCCAAACTGTCTCCACAAAGATGGAAACATGATGTTCAAAACATCTTGGTCTGCTGGAAGTGTTAATATTACCCTTCACTGGAAGTATGGGGCCTCACCCAAGCCCTGAAAAACAGGTGTGTTCCAATACTTTTGTTCATATGGTGTATAAGTTCACTGCAGTGATCCCAGTGCTTGAGGCTGCAATGGGACAGGCACTAGACTCTGTTTTGTTTCAGTAGCTCCGACAGATGTGCATGTTTGGAGCCTAGAGGTTTTCATCACCCATTCATGGGTAGGTGTGGCACTGCCACCCCACATAACTGTAGTTCAAGGTATTAGTAATGCTTTAACTGTGTAAGTGTGGAAACGCTCCTCTTGTTTTTACGCGTGCTCGAGGAAGCACGCCGAAGCAGTACGCATGTGGAGCAGTGTGAATCTTCACACTATGCTTTTGCATGTTTGCAGTAATGCAAGAAGGACCATTTGTCTTATTTTTGTGTCTTCGTGTAATTTCCGTTGCACTGCGGGGCCTGTCATACAGCACTTCTGTGTTACATTCCACGAAGTGTTAATTGAAATACATTTTGTGTAGAGAATCGCAGGCACCCTCTAGTTAACGTTATGCCATCTAGTTAATGTTACAGCAATATTATAGTAATTATAGCAGTTTTATAGTAACATTGCTATTAGGAAAGGCTGCAGTATGCAAATGAGCCCTTCATTCAATCAGTAATTGAACTGCTGTGATCACACTGTTTCTGTTGGTAAATATTCTTGTGATTCAACTGAAGTCAATATTTATGCAACATAATGTGTTGCTATGCACTTTTGATGTATTGATGTATTGAAAATAATCATGATATTTTGTCTGTATCGTTCAGCGCCAGCGTGGATGTTCTAATAATTTTTACATAGGGCCTTTTCTGCTATGTAGCTGCATTAATGAATGATCCCTGACAGTTCTGTTTTGTAAAAGAGGCCCTGCTGGAGTCTGCCAGGGCAGTCAGCATTTCCATAGTTCACATGTCTCCTGCTGTTGAAAAGTAGCTCTGTTGTTGATAATTCATTGCAGTTACTTTTAGCAGCGGCTTGCTTGCCTGCCTGCCTTTTCCTTATGCTCTTTCTTTCTGAGCCTCTATGACCACACGGATTATGCGCCAATTGCAATATCATTACTGTGAGACCAGTTCAAGTGATATGCAAAACATTATTGCGTCTATATATAATGTTAGACGACTCCCACTGTGACTGAGGAGTGTCGGCGGAATATCAATTTAGATGAAAGGACTCGCTCAGTGAAAACAGTTGTGTTTCATAGTCGCAACAGTTTTAAACTGCTAGCATTTTGTTTGAGGAACTGAGATGAAATCGGATACGGAAAGATAAATAAGTTTGTTCTGTGATTAAAGGGGATTTGAATGGATTTTGCAAACTTTCTGTGTAGTTCAGTGGTTGAGATGTAAACAGCACAGTCCAGAACACAAATATAGTCATTTTAATTACTGTCCAAACCACTAGTGAACCTACACATGTCTTCTGAGTGTTTACATGTCATGTTGATTACGGTAAAATAGTGGTAAAAAAAAACAACATCTTGGGGACTGTTTTGCCTTACATCAGCCTCTGTATACCTTTCTGCCAGGATTTTCTTAACTATACTTAAACATTAACACTCATTATTCATTCCAGGCAGTGTAATCATAACCATGTAATTGCTTCCTGTAAGGTACACTGTATAGACAAACAGCATCAGGGTTCGAGCAAGACCTTTTACTTCCAGTGAAGGATCATTTTAATGCTTCAGCAGACCAAAACATTTGTGCATGTATTTGAATGCAACGTCATTAATGTCATTAAAGCGGTATAATGGTAAGGTGTCCCAATCCTTTGGTCCGTATAGTGTATCTTTTGTGAGGCATTAAACGTCTGGCTCCCATTACCGTCACTGTGGACAATTCTGAACCATTCATTTTCTCTAGAATGGAACATTTCACATCAAGCCACTCGGAATGACTTGGTTTACATCTTAATCACTTGATGATGCAAATTTTTATTCAGTGAAATTCTCATTTAAGTAAATACTGGCTTTAAATGATGGAGGAAGTTACCTCTTTTTCTGAAAGCAATACTGATACTGGTAACATTGGCCAATACCAATCGAGTGAGTTTTTACATTAAAATCTGTGAAACTGCAAAATAAGGTGTATTAATTGAAGTGCTTGCCTTGAGATCAGCATCTAAGAGGACTCGTAATCAAAGTACTCACAAACTCCTCTACAGAAAGAAACACGGCTAACAACAGGACAGGACCCAGTGTCAGCATGTGTCATATCAGGATAGATCTTGATATCCAAACCTGGCCGTTTTTTCTGCCTGGTACTGATATCCATCTATAACGATATGTCATCTGTACGTTAAATAATGGCTGCCCCTCCATTTTTGTCATAGGTGAAGAACCTTTCGGTGTTCTTTTCTTTCTGTATAGGGGAGCCTACACAATAAGGTAGAGCCATCTCATTTCCTGGAAGACTTCTAATGATTGTAAATTCTATGGGGTTTTGTGATGAGTCTTATTATGGATTACTTTTGTAATCCTTTGAGGATTAGGAGTGCGTGGTTCATTATGATTCCTCCTCCGTTCTGAAAAGCGTTTTCTTCTCCGGTGCATGTGGTGGCGGCGGTGGCGACAGTGAGGGAAGGCTAAAGGTCACGCACTTCATTAATGGAGAAAACGAGCCACAGATTATGGAGACACGCTATGCTGCCATAAGGGCCTCCATATTGATCATTTTTCAGACACCAGCATGGGTCGGCACCTAATCGTATGCGACACATGGCCTCCTTTTGATACACCAGATGTTGGCAGAGTTGGTTCTGGATGGCATGTTAAAGGGGGGTGAGCATAAGTAAGGCTTCCTGAATAACAAATTTCCTTTGTTCTAGTCGGACTTTTCCCAGCGGTGTTTTGTAATTTGGTTTGTAAAACGATGCCGCCCCCTTCATTCTTGGAACAAAGGTTGTCAGACATGTTATCACATTCTTGTTTCTGAAGCGTGGCAAGTCATGAAAGCGTGAAAGCAGCTGTAAGTTTGCAATAATACCTCATTCGTTAATCGTTATTGCAATATCGCAGCAATACTTCTATTACAGAAGGTATCAGCCTGCAAAGAGTCATTCAATCAGTCATTCCTTTTTCAAGCTCTTCGTGTTATTCAACAGAAGTAAAGAATTTGGGTCAAAATAATGCAAGCCATTCTTTTTGTCACTTTGATTCACCCATTCTTTGATATCACTGGAGCAAATAATAGCATCTGACATGTGCGTGTTATGTAATGTGCATGGAAAGGTGTGGTAAGTCAGCTGCGAGCTCAAAGCAGATGTTAGTTGGCAAGAGAAATATGTGGCACCCTTGGCTTTGCTGAAAGAAGACAGGTTTGTTAGACAGGGGCCAGTACTGGCAGGCCTCCTTCATTCAAGCTGGAGGGCTAGGATTGGGGGGGGGGCCTTCCAGTGGCAGGACCTACATCCATGCAGCCAAGACCTACGTCAGTGCCGGAAGGACCTACCTGAGTGTTCTCTTCTGTCATGCTTAGTTTGAGCCAGACAAGCAAAGGAAAGGTAAAAAAAACACCCAAAGAATACCTACTTCCCTTTCTGGAGACAAGAATCAAGACACACAGCATGACCCGCCACGGCTGTCTTGCAGGAGCTGGTTTGCAGAAGAGTATGTGGTAGATATATGAAGAGAAAAGCCTTTGTCATGAATACAAATCAGAGGTGACTGGAACCTGAGTCGAGGCCATTGTTAGTGGCACGTAAGCCCGGCTGGAGGAAGATCAGCCTGGGGAAAATGGACTCGCGCCGCAGATGGAGCGCCCGCGTTTTTCCCCCCCGCGCTATTTCCGAACGCATATATCGGAATTTCAGACTTCTCAATAGCACCTCGCCGGGAAAGGCAGGCTTTAGCCTTCGGGGTTAGTCATCTCGTCTCTCTGTTTCCTCCAGTAACTACTTACCACATGGTAGTGCAAGGTGGCATGAATGTTACATGAGATGGCAGGGCAGTGGCATTGTGCTTCCAATGCGGCCTGACCACGGTCTGGCATTTCCTCAGTTATAATTCAACTCTCCCTCTGACAACTGCAGTCTCAAACACAGCCTGTTCTCAGCTATTGTGTGATAGTGGCTTGCTCAAGTAACACATTTTGCACGATATCTTATTAGTATTGCTTCGGAAATTGTTTTGATAATGTGCTTTTCTTATCAAAAGTGCACAGTTGGCATCATTTGAAATGAGCTATACTTGTCAGAATGGGGGCTGCTAGGCCCACACTCTGATTTGCCTCTTAGTGCGCAGGGAAGGGACAGACAGGCTGGCATC